>JAJLRJ010000013.1:20443020-20745520 GCA_024195265.1 Dendrophyllia cribrosa | reverse complement strand
AATATTGTGCAATTGCAATTTGCCACGTGGACGGCACTGTAGTCAATTCTAGTGTAAGCTTTCAACAACTTTTCCCTCCCTCCCATCCCGGGAACATTATTGTTTTGCTTCAATAAAATTGGTGCACTCTACCGTGCGGTTGTGCAGTCCTCCAAGATTTTGCCAGTGTTTTTTTCACTAAGGTTTTAACCCGTGAATACGCGCAAGCGTAATGAACGGGTTATCGATGTGGCTAATTCACTCAATCACTCACTCGCTCACTCACTCGCTTACTCCTTCCATCAGCTGTAAACTTAGCGACGTAATGCTTTGTTACGATTGCGTTTCATAACAAGAACAGCGTGAATCCAGCGATAACAATAACTAATTTGTTGTGAACAAATATAGAGCGTTTTCACTTGACGTCATAGCCGCCATATTGGTGTTCCCGTACAAAAGAATTTTAAGTAAATTTTAAGTAACTTTTCGAACTGAACATTATGAAAGTGATTTACTTTTATTTTGCGTTCGTCAAAAATTCTTACGTTTAATTTTAAAAAAAATATCGAACCGTGTCAGTGTGAAAACATAAGCTTAACGTAATATTGCGTAACGTGTTAGCATTTCTTATTCACGGGTTGGCTGTTAGGGACCCAGCATTAGCTGTTTGTGTGATGGCAGCGTACGGTGTTGGGTAGATAGGCGAGGCTTTTATCAGATCACTAGTTGTAACACTAGTTGTAACAATGTTAGCACTTTCCTTCTTCTGTAATTTGCGAAATGACACACTGTATAAACGAAAGCCGATGAGTATCTTCTGGAAAAAAGGACAATTTTTGTTTAATTGTTTAATTGCAGATCTGTACTTCGTTTCGTTTCGTTTTTTTACAATAAGCTCACATATCGAACTAGCGAGTCTTCGTTTTAGACCGTAGGGTCTTCGTTTTTGACCACAGGGTCTTTGTTTTAGACCATAGGGTCTTTGTTTTAGAACATGGGGTCTTCGTTTTAGACCACAGGTTTTTCGTTTAGACAATACATGTAGGTCTTCGTTTTAGACCATAGGGTCTTCGGTCTTCGGTCTTCGTTTTTGGGTCTTCGTTTTAGACACATCCTTATACGGCTGTTGTTTCTCGCTCTTTCTCTCTGGCGAAAACAAACTGATTTTCTTTGCTCTCAAAAGACTTAGATTTTCAATGCAGTATTAGTTTTATTCAAGGTTTTCGATTCAGGTTTTAGATTAGAAATGAACCATTTGATCTTGCTGTTATTTTAATTTGCAAAATGTCCAATAACGACTCGACGAGCGTAGGTCACGCACTAAAAGCGGCGTATGGTGTCTTGTTAATGTTGCTACCGCAAAGAAGTTCTTGCGGTCGAGATATCTAAGCGCAAAGAAGTTCTTGCGGTTTTAAGCTTCAAACCGAAAAGAAGTTCTTGCGGCTTGGAGGACTCTAGCACAAGTGTCCCGCAAAATTGCGATTTTGCGGATACAAAAAGAAGTTCTTGCGCATGCATTATTTTTGGGCTGTACTGTAATATCAATTTACCGGTAGTCTAAGGAATTGTTTGTTAAATATGGTGAAAAAAAAAATGTAAATTTAACAAACGCAAATCAATTTCCACATTGGTTAAAAACAAGAAGGCGGACATTTTTTTTCTTCCAAGAAACATGCATGGACTACATGTACGTCTGGTGTTATTGGCAGTTAAAAATCAGTATTCCTCACACGGTTGAAGTCCCACATGTAGCGAAGGCTTTCAAGTGTTAAGATTCATAATTTGTATGCGCCGCAAATAGTTAACAAGGTTACCGTGTACCTTCAGTTCGAAAATTTATTGACATGTTTTTTGGCGTCAAAATAAAGTTTACAGAATAAACTTTCACCCAAAACAAAATTATCGAAAAATAGTGAAAATTGACGGAGAAATGACGGTATAACTTTTGTGGGCGGAGTTTGTTTATGAAGCGATATGTTTTTCTAAGCGCTGTTTTCTCCAAGTTAATTTTTCGCTTGTAGGGGACACTTTAAAGAGCTACAACTCAAAGGGAATTTGTTCGATTTTCCTCAAATTTGGACAGAAGCTAGGCTAACATATAATCAACAAAAAGGTGTCGGCGAATTTCTTATTTCCGAAAACGTTTTCGTCAAGAGCCATTTCCGTGCGATCACTCCAATTTTTTTCTCCCTTTTTCGAAAATATTCTGTAACTTTTCACTGCAATTGAATATGGGAAATCGCCGAGACGTTTTTTTAGCGCTTCGTGTCCGGAAATCCGAGAACAAATCAAATTAGCAAAATTCAATAATCGCTTTGAGTTATAGCGTTTTAAAGCTGATTCGGACGTTCATATTTAGATAGCCAGCTCTATAAGCTTTAATTTAATATCTGGGTTGAGGTATATTAAGTGTAATCTTAAGACGCTAGAGCTGTTATACTGGAGACACCCCCGAAGGTACACGGTAACCTTAATAATACAACAATATTATAAATATTGTTAAATTTGTGATATTAAGTAGTATTTTTAATATTTTTTACATGACCCCACAAGCTGTAGCTTTAAAAGTTCTATCATGTATAAATAAAAGGTTGTACATATGTATGTGAAGCCCTACAATTTGATCTCCTATTTTACTAATAAAAACAATACCGCTAACAATGAAACCAATGATGCTATTGACTTCTATGAAAATCACAGGTCTGTTTTACTTGATGGTGAATATTATAAGGACTATAAACAAACTGAACTTAGCGAATAATTTGTGTATGCTCGGTGGCCAGTGATGAATTCGAGCCAAAGGAACCATTATTTTTATGCCTGTTACATGTATATTTACACATACCTGTACTTAAACATTAATTTTAATTAAGTTTTTTTTGCTGTTATTGCGACCTATATTATACATTTTTTTTAATTTGGCCTATTAATTAGCCTCCTAATGCCAGTGATGTTGAAGTACACACGAGACTTTATACTCATAATTATGCTCTTATACGTTTAATAATAGATTTTTTTTCTCGTCTTTACTACAATATATTTTGGACACTTAGTTACCTAATATAATCAATTATTGAGAAATATGATGCTTTGTTACTAGCCCTGGTGGGAATCTTTGAAGATCTTTAAGGATCCTTAAAGATCTGCATGAGGATCTGCGAGGATCTTACTGAGGATCTTAATAAAGATATTTAAGGATCTTTTAAATTCCTGCAAGATCCTCAATAATCCTGCCTCAGATCCTCAAGGGTCCTTTAAATTATTGTCAAGATCTTCAAGGATCTTTAAAGATCTTCAAAGATCTTTGCAAGATCCTTCAAAGGATCTTATTAAGATCCTTCAAAGATCCTTATAAATTCTTGAGGATCTTAAAGGATCCTTGCAAAGATCTTCATCAATTCCTTGAGGATCTTTGTAAAAAAATTCTACAATAAATTGCAGATGAAGAATCTTTGAGGATCTTTCAAAGTTCCTGTGAGGATCCTTTAAAGATCTTTATCTTTAAGGATCGTTGACAGGTCTTTGAAGATCTTCAAAGATCCCTGAAGATCCTGTGAGGATTTTCACCAGGAAGAGTTTCACCTTCCATCAGGAACCACTAGTGGTATAGAAGGGATGTTATTGGAACATGTCGGGTCCCTGATAGAGTCCCTTCTCCGATTCCCCCGCATGCTAATGTTAATTTCTTCTTATTTGAAGGGCAATGAAAATGAAAGCCATAACCGGGGTGTGAATATAATACATGAAAATGAAATGCTACTTCAGATGACAATTTTAAATATAATTATATGGGAACCAAAGGACATAACTCATTTGGCGATCTTCTAAATCTTTGACGCAATTGATTTGAATGGTGCATGGCGATCTACTATTTTTTAATAAACATTTTACCATCTACAGTCCAATTAATTGTTGTTCCAATTGTTGTTGCTTTTTGTTGAACTGCTTGATGGTATTTTTTCTTCTGTAGTTTTCCTTTTTTTCTTCTTCCTTCTTACATTTTTAAATCAAGTTTTATGCTGTTTAAATATTACGGATAAGTAAGAAATCATTGTGCACTTTTATAAGTACATCTAACGTAATAAAATTAAGTTGGAATAGATGGTTCGATTACAAAAAAATAAATGATAATAATTATAATAATTAAGGGCAATCATTCTTGACCAATGAAATTTATTTCACGATATTTTGAGAAAAGGAATAAATATTTCCTAACAATCCTTTTTCAGATTTAGCTCTCAACCAGCCTGCTTTGCAGGTTAACACTGCTCATGGTGGAGTAGTATCACGTGCTGTGGATGGGAACCGTAATAACCAGTGGAGTGGGAGTAGTTGTACACATACTAATTTGGCAACTGACGCTTGGTTGAGAGTAGACCTGGGTTCGCCTCTTCCTGTGGCCAAAGTCGTTATTGTTAACAGACAATGTGAAGCATGTGGCATCCTTTTGAAAGCATTTGAGATCAGGATAGGTGAGATAATAATTTATCGAAAATGAAGGGCATCACAAATAGCTATCTGGTGTGTATAGTACAAAATACACAATTTTATAAATTGCAAATTTCCTTGGGACCAGGAAAGATGGTCGCTTAAGATAAACAGTTGTTTATAAGAGAGCTCATTAATTACTTCGATTTGCTAAGTTTCTTAAGTGACAAGTTAAAATGCCCAGCCATATTACACAACTTTTCCCTAAATAAATTGTTTATTATACGACATGCTGTCTTTTCCAAAATCTGTTTTTTTTTTAAACACATTTAAAAGTGTTTTTTTCCTAGCGCGCGGTCAGAAGAGTATAATAATGTGTCATATTTGTACTTGTTTTGATGCGTATTTGCACTCTGGAATGCCAGGTCGAATTGTAAAGTCTCCAATTTATTTATTTATTTTATTTCTTTACCTTTTGGCTGTCATAATTGTGTACTACAATTCAACAGAAAGTAGCAATGGGTACCATACGTAAAGTTACTGCTTTGTCACATTTCCGCTTTTGAAAAACAAATTGTACAATGCATGCCCCTTCCCACATGCACACACGCTGTCTATATATACCTCTATATATACTGCCAACAATGAACTTTTGCCAACTTGGGAACATTTATGTAGGTTTAATAATATTTGATGAAATAACTGTTTCACAAAACATCAATATGCTCTTTGCATAACTCGATCATGCAACCGACTTTTTGCTAAAATTTTGGGCTGCAACTTTAAGATGACCAGAAATTGAAAGAGCGCGATGAAATTACTTAGTAAAATTGCTAATTTTGAGGGCCTTGGTGTTTAAGCATAAAGGCTGGTTTTCACTAGCGCATAAGCAAAAGCACAAGCCAACATACGCAGACTCAGTAACATGTTGATCATTAGTTCCAATTGTTTGAACAAAACAGAACAATAGGCACTAATGATCAACACGTTACTGAGTCTGCGTATGTTGGCTTGTGCTTATGCTTATGCGCTAGTGAAAACCAGCCTTAAGTTTTTAACTTGTGAATACGCGCATGCGTAATGAACGGGTTATCGGTAATGGAGACAGATATGCAAATGAGCACTCACTCGCTCACTCGCTCCTTCCATCAGCTGTAAACCTAGTGATGTAATGCTTTTATTTTAATTTCTTATTCGAACTGAACATTATGAAAGTGATGTACTGTATTTGTGTTTGTCAAAAATCCTCACGTTTAATTTAAAAAAAACATTGAACCGTGTCAGTGTGAAAACATAAGCTTACCGCAATATTGCGTTACACGTTAGCATTTCTTATTCACAGGTTGGCTGTTAGGAGCCTTTGACTATGTATGGCGATGAGAATGTTAGAAAAGGAAAATGAATGTGGAAAAAAAATGGAAAAAAAGGAAAATGAAGGAGAATGTTAGAAATGGAAAACATTGCTGGATGGCAATAGTTGGGTAATCGCGAGTTCTGTTGTAAAGCAACTGGTTTAACTATATGGATTGGAAAGTTGATTGGTGCCCCCCCCCCCCCCCCCCCCTCCCCCCTGTACGTCCAAGGTTTAACTATATGGATTGAAAATTTGATTGGTGGCTCTCCCCCCCCCCCCCCGCCCCTGTACGTCCGAGGGTTAACTATATGGATTGGAAAGTTGAATTGACCCGATTTTAATTTATTAGCATAGATTTTGGCATTTTTTTCCTTCGTTTTCTCTGTGTATTGTTTTAATGGTCAGTTGGAGAAGCTGTTTCATCAGGTATCCAAACACCTCGAAGTTGGTTAAAAAACTTGGCTGCGCCTCGTTTTTTCAACCCACTTCTGGAAGTAACATATCAAACACGAGGAAGAGTGTTTCATCAGGATTTCCAAACACCGAGAAGTGGATTAAAAAATGAGGCGCAGCCAAGTTTTTTTCAACCCACTTCTGGAAGTAACATATCAAACACGAGGAAGAGTGTTTCATCAGGATTTCCAAACACCGATAAGTGGATTGAAAAATGAGACGCAGCCTAGTTTTTTTTAACCCACTTCGCTGTTTGGATAGCTGAAGAAACACTTTTTCGAGTGTTTGATAAAGCCTCTCAAAGTTATCAATAAATGTGAAGTAATTGAGAGAATAAAATCACCAAAATCTATGCTACATTGTAATTAAGACCGGGTATCCAAACCTCCTTCACAGTAGCGAGTTCCTTTGTGTTCGATCGTCATGGATTATAAACGAGTTTTAAAAATTTTTATGAAACGCTCTTCCTCGCGTTTGATAATTATATTAAATTAAGGTTCTTCTTTTTATGCTGCCTCAAAATATTTAAAGTGCTACTGTGATAAAAAAATATACGTTTTCTGTTCTCTTCATATTTTGAAAATATAAGTACTCGTTACTGACCTTGTGAAGTTTCAAGTCAAAACTTGTGCTGGAAGTGCCATTATTTTAACTTTACATTTGGAATTCGGCTTGCCGCCATTACTTAATTAAAAAATGACTGGGACCGAACCCTTAGAGTTGGATCGAGTTGGCCTAAAGATTTTGTGACGTCAGTGACTCAACACGTGCCTTTTGGCTTTGTTGTTTGTGACCCGGAGGGAACCGCGTTGAGTCATTGACGTCACAAATCAAGTCACGTGTACCAGATCGCAAACCAGTAGAACGTGGGCTCTTATGTATGAACGGAGTAATGACGGACGAATTTTACATGATTTTCGTTTGTTTTCGGCCAGCTTTTTTCTTGGCTGTGTTAGAATATATCAATCTAATTTACAGCAGTTCGCATTTGTCTAAACCTATTAGATACATTTGCGTTAAAAAAGCGGAACAGAAATACAAAAATGTTCGTCGTAGTGGCACTTTAATATTTGAAATTAACTTTTTTATGGCCAATTAAGAGCTTTAATTAATTTAGCTGTTAAAGTACGCAACAAAAAGTTTCGTAAGTAAGCCTTTATATATTCTTTAAAGATAAATCTATACAGTGATATAGTATGACTCGCATCGTGTTACGGAAAGTTATTATTGATATCATGTTATTTTTACATTCAGGTAATAGTAACCTAACTGGAGGCCAATTAAACCCAAGCTGTGGAGGGAACCATAGTTTGGTCAATGGAGAGACAAAATCTTTTTATTGTACGCCTCGACTGCTTGGTCGGTTTGTCTATCTTCTGGTTCGTGGAGACGGAAAATATATTACGATTTGTGAGTTGGAAGTATATTCCACAAAACAAAGTATGAACAATGTCAAAGGTAATTACAAATTAATCTTGGTCTTTTTTCCCTTTAGAAATTATAGTAAGCAGATTGGATTGGATTCTTTCTTGTTCTTGCATGCTGTATACATGTACTTCATGTATACAGAAATAACGGTGACACGAAAGACATCTCTTTTTTAAAAAATGGTACAACTGTTTCTGTGTTTTTTTTTTTGGAAAAGTTAGCATTAGGGTATAAAAAATGTTTTACTGATTACACAAAGCCCTACTCTGGGTGCCGGAGGCTTTTTCTCACGCTCTCATTTCTCTCATATAATACACCTCTCATGTCTCTAATATTTTTCGCCCGCAACAAAAGCCTCTGGGCAAGAGCGTGATTCCTTTGATAGCGCCGAGCCAATAACATTCTCGCTTATACGAAAACATTCAGAATCTGGACATAGCCCCCTTAACTACACGTTTAGTTGATGTAAATCGGTGTAGGTGGCATAATTTAAAAGACGATGACAGCATTAAGAACAGGGAATTTCATTGCAAGTGGAAATACACTATGCTATGGTGCAAAAGTGACCGGATACCGGACATTTGACAAAGAACTTACGCGTTCTTCTTGTACATTTAGGCTGTGCAAGTGATCCAGTTGGGGTATCAAACAATGCCAACATTCCTGATCAGAGATTTTCAGCTTCCTCGTCTCTCAGCAGTAGCGGACCTTCTAATGGACGCCTGAAAGGAGCCAGTGCATGGATTCCTAGCACTAACAATGATAACAATGATTACCTGCAGATTGACTTGGGATCCGTTTACTTTGTTTGCGGAGTAGCGGTGCAGGGAAATCCTGCTGCAAATGAATGGACAAAAACTTACAAGATAGAGACGTCTCTGGACAATGTCAACTGGAAATTCTACTCTGAGAATGGTGCAGTTAAGGTACTTCTACTTGTGCCCAGTGAAAAAATGTATTGAAGAACTGAAAAAAAAACCAGTAAAACATTGCTGGAGAAAGGCTTGTGAAAGCAAAATGATCATGGAGATGCTTAGTAAAATCGGGTTAAGGACGTTCCAAGAAAATCTTCTAACATTGATTTTTGTTATAAAACTTTTGCTACAGCTAGGTTATGAGTTATTCGTTTCAGAAATGCAAAAAAAAATGAGGGGTCACCGACTTCGTTTCCGAGATAAGATATCTGAAAGGCGACCCTAATTTGAAAACTTGGTCTTCCATACGTGATGTGACCCCAATGTCTTTTAGTCTAAAAATATTGCAAATGAATCTCTAAAATGCAACTTTCTTTCCCAAATTTTATACGAGCAGGTCTGTTCAGCAAATTCATTCAACTGCGGACGTTCCTTAACCCCATTCGGCCTAGGGGGGGGGGGGGGGGGGGGGGGGGGGGGGGGGGGGCACAAAATGCCCGCGCTAACTTTCAACATTCCTAACTTTTTAATGTATATTAAAACGCCATCAAACTTTGTGACTTTTCCTAAAATTTATCTGGCAACAATTTTATATGACAATTTTTTGATCACGTCACTTCATGTTTCCATGGCAACAAGATTTTGACAGCCATGTTTTTTGAAATTTGCATATTTATACCTTTGAATGAAGAAAAACAATGTTTATTAGTATAACTTTTGTATTTTTACGTCATTTAGCGTTTATTTATTGGTTTTGATTAATTTTGCGTCAATTTGGACGGTGTTTAGGGGGTTTTAAAAAATTTCAGAAATCCAAGATGGCGGATCCAAGATAGCGGATCCAAGATGGCGGCCGTATAACTAATTACCTAATAACTACGTCATATGACAGGAGACAGTTTTTGACGTACTATGTAACCTCTAGGAGCAATTGTGACAACTGCTTTCTCTTTTCCATTGTGATAGCCTTAATGTTCTTGAAGTTACGAAAATGTGCCCCCCTTCCCCCCCCCCCCCCCCCCCCGGCTCAGGAACTCAAAAAAAAAAAGCCCAGGCTGAATAGGGTTAAAGTAAATTTAATCTCTAAACGACAGCATTTGCAAACTCTGACAGCCGCAAGTTGGCAGGATTCGATGTCGCGCGGGTGCGAAAATGGAAAAAATTTAAACTTCCTACATCGATTTTTTTTGTTCATTTTTTTCACAATCTGTCGAGAATGAAAAAAATCGGGGGTAACCGACCATCCAAGCGAGTTAAATCTAAGCAAAGTTAACGCAACTGCTACCAGCCCTTTATGTGCTTAGATTTCTTCTCTTGCACGCGTGCTCGTGCATAACGTAGCATGGCGTTGCGACATGAATTGCGTGCGCAGTAAGGATGCGCGTAAACAATTAACGCAAACGTCCTTAAATGTCGGAATATCATTCTACAAAATTGACTAATGAGTCTAGCATCGTCAGACCATGCAAAATAATGTTTTACGGTCATATTGTTTTGTTTATAATAAAGCAAGATTGTTGCTTTTTTATTATCATTGGAGGGAGGGTAGGATAGAGAGTTAGACGTTACAAGTGGGGGTCGTTAAAGCAAAATACCTAAGAGAGGGGAGGGTCAGTCAACATTGAGCCCGCGATATGTAATTATTAAAATAGTCACCTGTCATATGCCACGTCCATACAATGCCAGATAAATTTGAAAACGTAACTTTAATTATTGTTACGGTTCGGCCTACCGTCCACACAAGTCCAGATAAACTGTCCACCGAAAACAGAACTTTTCGAAAACGCCCTTCAAAGTGGATAAATTTGACAGGGATGCTGACAGGGTGCGGGAAAAAATCCAAAATTGTGCGGGAGTTTTGGGGCAAATTGTGCGGGAAATAACTTCGATTGTGCGGGAAATTGTGCGGGATTGCGCAATCCTGTGACCAACCAAACATTCAATCACCAGTGTTCTAGCCAGGCCAGAAAAATATGACAAAATACAAATGGATGTTTTACTTTAGGGATTAAAATGTACCCAGCAATCGCCAATTTGCGGCTGTTTTTCTTCACCAAAGTTTATTTGTCTCAACAAAATCACATTGCGTGACACGATGAACTCGATCGGGTAAAACCGAAATACCACCTCTAAATAAAATGTTTCCTATCTGAGCGAGTTCCTTTCTGAAAAATCCGTACTTTTTATGTAGTGTGAATAATTTCCATTAAAGGTTCACACAATTTCTTCGAAAGTTTGCCGCAAAAACACAACCTCGAGATGTATGCAAATTGCGTGCTAAAAGTAATTTGATAGCATGTTTGTTTTGCATTTTCCCGAATGAAAACGTCTTTTACTTGATTGAAAAAATAAAATCCAGTATTCTGATCAGAACTTAATAATTTTCTCCTGTCAATCCGAAGTTCCAGGGCTTCAATAGTTTGTTTGTCGATTCGCAAACTTGATCAGTTCTTTGCGAAAATAATTCAGACAGAGTGACATTCATTTCGGCGCGACCGAGTACATTTCTTCGGTGTTTCTTCTTCGGTCCCCGACATATTAAACTGAAAGAGGAAGCGAAAGCGCTCGAAAAAATATCAACAGGCTGCTGAGAAAAAACGACATAATGTCTGGAAAACGACAACTAAAAAGCTACGCGAAAAATTCTGTAGGAAGTCGGAAAGAAGTAAAACTGAGACTAGTTCCCAGGACAGCGAAGAGAACGCCTTGTTGTTTTTATATCGATCCGCTCGAGCTGTTCGAGGAAAGCGAGGGATTTCTCGATTGTTTGGAAGGAAAATGGGCTGAAAATAGCCTAAAACGTTTCTCGAAATCTTGGTAATCAATAGAAATACCTGATTTAATTAAAATTTTAAGCAAATATTATAGTATTGTGCGGGATTGTGCGGATTTTTAGGAATTGTGCGGAATTGTGCGGGTTTAACCGAATTGTGCGGTCCCGCACCCGTGCACCCTGTCAGAATCCCTGATTTGAAGATTCCGGCTTTGCGATTTAGTGTGGACGGAAAACTTTTCGAAAATGCTCTGCAGTGTCCCAAGTTTGGATAAATATGAAAACTCTGGCTTGGCGTTTTATTGTGTACGGAGAACATTTTGAAAACGGAACTTTTCAAAAACACTCTTCAGAGTGGATAAAGTTGGAAACTAAGGCTAGGCGTTGCTTGTTGCATTTTCAAAGTAAAAACGCTGTCTTAAAATTTTCCGGCGTAGTGTGGATGGGGCCTTAGCCATGGGGGACGGCATTGGGAGAGGAGGATGGAAAGTTTGACACAGGGGGTGACGGACGAGGGGGGCTTGGTGAAGTGAAACATCTAGGAGAGGGAATGGGTCCGAACGTTAGGGTTAGGGTATTCATAGGAGCCTTTGATTTTAAGATTTGTTTGCCTGAAAGTAACCTGATGTTCGTTTTTATTTTTAGATATTTACTGGAAATAATGACCGGAACAGCATAATTAGAAGTGTACTTAACGAGCCACTTGCTGCTAAGTTTATTCGCTTTTATCCTGTATCATTCAACACTAAAAAAGCACTAAGAGTGGAGGTTTATGGATCCTTGCAAGGTAGGCTTATTTTTCTCCTTGCCAAAACAAAACATTTTTAACTCGGGCATACGCGAAGCGTAAAACGGGTTGTACATGATTGTAGCATTTACGGGAAAAAGTCACTCAATCGCTTACTCACTCGGCTGTAAACTTTTGTTGCTAATCATTAATGATCATCCAGTTCTCTGGTTTGTCTCGTTTCTCACAATGTATATTTGTCACGCTGAGATGTTTTAATCGCTTTAAATCTGTTTTCTCTTTAATTCTTTGACTCAGACGGTTTGGAAAATTAAAACCGATATGTGGACTTCAAATGGATTTTTCAAAACTGAGGTAAACGCTACAGCACGATAAACGTTTTTTAGTGTATAGCCTGCGAGAAAGCGCTCGGTCTCGGGGACATAACATGAACCAAATTTTGGTTTGCAACGGCTGAATTAAAAAAATGTCTTGGCGTGACACAAAAATTAAATACATATTGAGAACTGGGTATTTGTCTCACGATGGAACATTGAGATGTTAATCGCGACGCTTCAACTGCAATTCTTGCTAGTATTCATCAGCCAATGAGGTCGTTCAATTACGTGTCTCTTATGTAACATGTTGTTTCGTTGCTATTGGCACATTTTGATCATTATTATTCCGAATAGATGTTTTCCCATTATAGATCCGATTTGTTATCTATCGGCTGTTGTGCTTCTTGATTGTAGGTATCCATCGAGTGTATACCAGTGTGGGTCACGGTCAATACTTAACCTGACGTTTCAAATTGGAAAGTGCCTGGTCTTGTTAGTGTGTTCCAAAACCGCGGAGGTTATTTGGGTAACAGCAAGCCGTATGACTCTGTCGTGTTCTTTTATCCTTTTCATGCATTGATCTACACTTGATATACCGATATACACTTGCTGCATTAACAAGGAATCTTGTAGATACACCACCTAAAGAAGTCCAACATGCTACATAAAACGACACATAATCAATCGACCCCATCACTAGCAAGGGTAATAGTCAAAACGTCGCGATCGCGATCAATATCTCAAAGTGACTCCATCGTGAGACAAATGAATGAGCATTCACCAATCTGTTTTAAATTATTTTCTCATCAATTCTTTGACTGCTCTGTGAAACAACAAAAAGCTTAATAGACTGATTGTAGGCAACCCACACACTTATTTGTAGAGTGAAAATGCTTATCTGTAAACTTAAACACAGCCAAGAGGAATGGTTGTTGTTGTAAGATGCATTTTGTGACAGGAAACACAATCCACCAATGTTTTCATATTATATTGCGTCTCAGCTCACGCTGACATGTTTTTGTAATTTTGAAGATAATTTCATGGTAACCGCTGAAATATAACTGATTCGCTGTTGAATTGCGAGAATCAGTTCTTTTTTCAGGCCATAATTTAGTAGTAGTGTCTTTATTAAGTCTGCGGTTAGCATGACTTGTGAGATAGTGTTTCTTCGATCATAAGATAAACATCCAAGCCTTTTTGAGAATGTAATTCTCTGTTGGAATTGTAGTTTCTTCCAATTGAAGGGCTGAGAATAACAGGGTGCTAAGTGACTTTTTGGGTGTTTTTTTTTTCATTTTGCTTCAAAATTGTTGATTTCTCGTGTACAGGCTTTTTTTGGTGTCGTAAACATTGCCGAAGTGTCGAAATGGCACTAACGTTAAGGAATTTGACAAATTTTACCTGCACAAATGAAGATTTCTGGCCCTCTAGTGCTTTGACTGTACAATCCGACCGTAGTTCCTTCCAAAACTGCAGCTAAAAGTTTCTAAACAATGCCATTACTAAAAGCAGATTGGCCGTGAAAATATGCGACCGCAATACTCCTGACCCACGCCAACAACCTGAACGAACATAACGTTATTTAAGGCGGGCTTATCGATGGCGTTCGCAACTTGCGACAACATGGCTGAACAGCGAACAACTTAGTGGTTGAGCGCTGGTTTAAGCCATGTTTAAGGCCCGCTCGGCGATGGAAGGATATCATGAAGTCCGGAAATCCTTAAGTCTCTAGCACCTCTCAATGAAACGAGTCGTGTTTCTTGTCGTACCTTGTGTCTAAAGCGCCATTTGGCGCTCGTGGTGTAAAATGGACCTTGGTGGACAAGACGAGCTGGCGAAGAAGTCTGCAATCATTTCGGATCAGAAAATGGGCAGCGTTGTGAGTTGTGGCCCATTTGGCATCCCGTGCCGTGGTCGAAATGCCCGATATCCGAAATGCTTCCAGACTTATAATACTTTGCTATAATTTTTGGGGTGGGAACTCCATATTCGCCATAGACTTTCTCGACATGCTTTGCGACAGTGGCAGACAGATGAGGCAAATCTGAGCAAGAATAAATAAAAATGCCTACATACATACATACATACATACATACATACATACATACATGCTTTATTTAGTAAAGCAGGTCAGACATTCGACATGCCTGACATTCGACATGAAACGGTTACGCACCCAGCCCTTCAAATGTCTAACTTGATCAGTATTGATAACAGTAATCCCAAGGGGCATATAGTACACAAAGGCCCAGTTCAAACGTGGAACTTCACATGTGCCGAACCTAATGCAAATGAGCAATATCCATTGTTCTTGCTCATTTGCATTAGGTTCGGCACATGTGAAGTTCGACGTTTGAACCGGGCCAAAGACAACACGCTGCAGTGCTTTGTTTTTTTTTAGTTTTATTGATGAAAGGAACAACTTGAGAGGTTAATTACTGAAACAAACACCTTGTGCCTTTTTTAAGTGAAACGGACAACTGTAATATTTTTCTATTAAGTGAAACACACAACTTAAGAGGTTTAACAGCAGTGAAACCAACAACTTGAGTGCTTTAAAAGCAGTGAAACGAACAACTTGTACATTTTCTTTGTTTTTGTTAAGTGAAACGAACAACAGAAGCCGATTAGCCGTAGTGAAATGAACAACCTGAGCAGTTTATAAGCCGTAAAAAAAACGACTTGCGCCTTTTCTGAGTGAAACGAACAACTTGAGCAGTTTAAAGGCAGTGAAACCAACAACTTGTGATTTTCCGTGTTTTTGCTAACCCTAACGGTAACCGTAACCCCGACCAACTTGCGCATTTTTTCAATTGAAACGAACAACTTTTGCTTTTAACAGAAGTTAAACGAACAGCTTGCGATTTTATCAAGTAAAAGGAACAACTTGAGTGGTTAAAAAGCAGTGAAACAGTAATCCCAAGGGGCATGAAGTACACAAAGACAAAGTGCTGCAGTGTTTGTTTGAGGTTTATTAGCCGACCGCATTTTTTGGACCTTTTTTCTAGAAAATGAAGCACAAAACCAGTGAAAAACACACAGGGCAATGTTTACAACATAAAAACAAGTCCGTATGCCAAAAAAACCCCGGCTAATTTGGAGAATTTCTTTTTTTTTCCAAAAAGTCACTTAGCACCGTGTTATTCTGAGCCCTTCAATTGTTTTCAGTTCATTAGGGTTTATTGTGTGTTTATTAGTTGTTGTATAACGTGTCTAAGAGCTTAGAGACTTCGTTATTTTTATTTATTTTCATTTTAGTTATTTGAATCTCCAGTATGTTTTAAAATACAAAATGTAGCTCGCTGTGTCTGATACTTATCTGTCAGTTTTTGGAGGCGCGTGGAGGGCGAAAAAGCCAGAACAATGGCGCCTGTTTTTTCCTCCCCGATCCGCTCATGTCCCTTACGCTTAGTGACTCCCGGTCCAACATCCGAGCGTTCCATATGTTCGAATTGGCTCATAGGAGCCTTTGACTGTGGGAAATAGTTAGTTTTCAATAATTATAGATGGACGAACCAGGAACCCGGTGGTACAAGGATTTTTGGTAACTTTAAACACTCACATTTCTTTAAGATATCACATTTTACAGTGGTTGTTTTCCTTTCAAACATTTGCAGTCAGCTTTGTGATCTTAGGAGTTTAACGGTCTCTTGCTTAATACTATTTTTACAGGTTGCTTATCAACTGTGGGAAACGAAAGAGGTGTTACCCGGGATTTGGGAATTGTTGCATCTTCGCAATTTGATGGTACTCACACACCTTCCTACAGTCGCCTCTATGGCGTCACGTCATGGTGCAGCAAGCTAACAGGGCCCCTCCCACACTACCTGGAGTTCGACTTTAGAAGCGTAATTACAGTCACTGGTTTGGCTACTCAGGGAGATGCTGTAAATGACAAATGGGTGACAAGCTATACTATAAGCTATGGAAATGATAGGCAAAAATGGATCAGTTACGCTGCTGGGCAGGTAAAGTTTGTAGCTACATAAATTTTCTTTACTTCTGCTGATATATTACGAAGAGAAAAAAATGGTGGTACATTAGCTTGTCATTTAGAGAACCATACAACAAAGGTCCAATTCTTACGTTGGATAATGTGGCTGCAAAATGACATAGTGACATATTCTCACTACCAACAATACACATGAATATACAATGAGATATGGGAGGGTAAAAATGGTCACTGTCCACAGGTGTGGACAGCGGTACATTCATGTGCATTGAAGGCAGTGCATCGCGTCATGCCTGGGGGCTGGGAGGGTGGGTCGCTGGCCTCTGAGATGTTGTTCGACAAATGCGCACAATAGAAAGAATGGAGGTAACATGCATAACGGGATATCTATTGTTATGGAAATATTCCTGCTTTATTGTCAGTACTGAGAATAGCGCTCAGTTATAGGCGCTCAGAAAATATTACAATCAAAATCCCAAGGGGCACGAAAGTGCACGAAAAACACAACTAATCCGAGGTGCTATGAAAATTAAAATTGAGCAAACAACACCTGTTCGTCAATTAAGAAGTCAAAGCCCGTTTATAAATTACAAAGTTCAAACCGTCCCTGTCTGGCAAAAATGAACACTTCGTAACTCTTGAAATCTTCAAACGGGCCGCATGAGAATAAAAATATATTAAAGGGACTGTGTCACGGCAGTTCCTGATAAGGCGCCATGAAAACGTGACGTTAGCTTGGAAATTATCATGTAAATGACAAGATCACAACTTCAAAACAAAGAAATATGCCTCTCGAACTTTGTCATTCAAATTTACAAAACAGCAAAGATAATCTTTTAAAACTGTTTGGCGAACCGGTTATCGAAAATTTGAATTGCAAACCGTTATCCATCCGCATTGCAATCCATCCGCATTGCAAACCGTTGTCCATCCGCGCCTCCCGTAACCTTGCTTTTTTTTTGGTATTTGCTATGGTGGGTAAGCGCTCCTTACTATTTTGAACGGTAAATCCAATGCTACTAAATTCGGCGGCTAGATCTAGATTGCGGAATTTGGCTAAAATTTGACAACAAACTCTTTTAACATACCCGCACGTGGAAATACATCATACTAGAACTACTTTGCAGCGGCCCATTATACGCGTACTCACATCAAAATTGTCTCATATAGGCACAGTAAACCTGAAACAGCGATCGTACAAAAAACACACATTTGGCGAGCAGTGGTCTTACTGCTGACGCGTAAACCCGTTTAAAACAAAGACAAATTAAGGTGCGGAGGTCGTGGCGCTCAAAACATATTATTCGGCAGTGACAAACATTTTAGCGGTGGCAATACCGCCTAGGCACATATTCTTTGGTTTACAAAACGTTCGTGCGGTGGCCGTACCACTCACGCACATATTCTTCGACTTTCAAAATTCTTGTGCGGTGGCCGTCCCACTCACGCACATATTCCTTGTCTCACAAACTCTTGTGCGGTGGCCTTTCCACTCACGCACATATTCCTTGAGTTACAAAACTCTTGTGCGGTGGCCGTCCCACTCACGCACACATTCCTTGTTACACAAACTCATGTGCGGTGGCCGTCCCACTCACGCACATATTCCTTGTTTCACAAACTCTTGTGCGGTGGCCGTCCCACTCACGCACATGTTTTCATAAGCAGAAAAGTCAATCTCGGCGCGTATGCATGGGAACACAAAACTAGAGCAAATGACTAAACAACAAAAACACTAAAACAGGACAAATTACCACAAGCGATGGGACAACATGTACAGCGCCAGGATTCTCCACGGGATGAGCATTACTCGCGGCCGGGTCTTCGGCGGGACGAGCATTTTGAACTCAGTGGAACTGCGACCGGGGCGTTTTGCACAGGCACATCTCCTACTTCGTTTACGTTTTGGGCACGTACATGAAAAGGGGTGTTCGACAGGCGGCTGTGGTTCAACCTTGACGCGTGCACTGCGTAGGGAGAAAAAATCGCTGGCCACACTCTGAGATGTTGTTCGACAAATGCGCACAATAGAAAGAACGGAGGTAATATAAAGTACAACGGGATACCTATTAATATTGTTATGGAAATATTCCTGTTTTATTGTCAGTACTGAGAATAGTTGCAAGAATACATGGATGTTATCAATTGAATTAAAACACAGGAATCCAGTTTCAAAACTAAAGTGTGAGCCAACAAGGTTTACTTATTGTAAACAACAACAACAACAACGGCGACAACATTCATAGCACACTCTAGGCTTGATCTCCGCCGCTTTCTCACGTCCGGTCTCTGATCCTCCCCGAGAAGAACGGCTGGACGCGTGGGCCACCGATCGTGTCTGTGTCGTAAATTCAAAATTTAATTTATGCATCGCTACTGGCATGGTCACCGGATATGTCAAACACACGTGATGTAACGCCATATCTTGTCAATATGTCTTTATGTATGTAAGGGTGCGTTCCATTGGGAAATTGAAATCCGGATTTCGATTTTGAAATCCGGATTTCGGATTTGCCATTGTTCATGGAAATCCATCGCGGAGAGTTTTCAGATCTTGCGTTTTATTTAATATTGGGTAATCCGATATCTGACAAATCTGAATTTCAAAATCCAAAAACGGATTTCCCAATGGAATGGACCTTTAGTGTGAAATACAGTGAGCTTCATCTACAACAGTGAGGCACAATCTCTCTTCATAGAATTCACTCGACAGCATCTTCCTCCATCGATCAGAACCGTGACAAAAATTACTCCGGTGATCCAAAGACGATCTCGCAGTCTCCCCTTTCAACGGCTTTTTTCGCCTCCTTCTACTTTTGATCTTCGCTAATAAACTCGGCAGCAATGCCTCTTGATTTTAGGAATTTTACTTGATTTTTCATAAGCGAAGTCACGGATGAAATAACGACAGCAATGGACTTAAAACTTGTCTTTTTCACAATATCGAAAATCATCTATGCGGATTGGAAAATAAGGGACTTTCCTGATCCCGTAGGTTGAATAACGAACAAATCTTCACCGTCAACCAGCTTTTCCAGTGCTTTCCATTGCAAAACTTTGAGTTTTTCAAGTTTAAATCTCTCTACAACACGATCGCACGCCAAATCAAACAACTCCTTCGCATCCGCCATTTTGAAATTATGCTCTAGAAAAATAATTTATCCGCCTGCTCGATTTGAGCAGGCAAGCTTCTGATTGAAGGAAATTACAAGTTCACGAGTCCAGTCGTCTTTTCGGGGAAAGAGCGCGGGCTCGTTTTCCGAACAACGGATGGTTAGTCGAGTCTAAGCACACTCTAGATTTAAAAAATTGTCTCCTTGGTAGGTCATTAACATTACTTCCCTTGAAAAGTACAGTGATATTAACGGTCATATAATTAAGTTTTCTTTCGTTCTTTCAGCAACTGACTGGTAACAGCGATAGAAGTACGGTTGTTGTCAACTGGTTTTCTAAACCTTTTGCAGCTCAGTATGTCAAGATATTTCCAAATTCGTATAACAGTGGAATATGCATGCGAGTGGACTTGTTTATCTGTAAAGATTGTAAGTAACGTACACGAACAACAAACACAAACAAGTTCATTAAGTGTCTTCTGGCAGATGTACGTTTTTGATGATTTATTTAATACAAGAAAGAGCACTAGCACTGTTCTTTGTACTTTTGTTATGAAAGAATGCGACTCTGTTGTAATTAGTTTGAATATTCGCCACTTTAGAAACGAGAAGGAAACTGGGTCGAGTGAACTTTCGCAACGACTTCTGGGATTGTTATAGTGGACGCTTCTTTTGTCTCTGTCCCAGTAACAGTCCCCGGAAGTCGTTGCAAAAGTTCACTCGGCCCAGTTTCCTTCTCGTTTTTAAAGTGGCGAATAGACCAATTCCGATATATTAAAATTCATACTTGGCTCCGAGGCTTAGGGGAATAAAACAAAAGAAATCACATCGAGGTTCAGGTATGAATAATTTATTTCTTTTGTTTTATTCCCCTTAGCCTCGGAGCCAAGTATGAATTTTAATATATCGGAATTGGTCTATTGGGCGAACGTTCAGAATAACTAGATTGATATGTGTGTGGGTGTCCTTTTGTACTCGTAAATATGCAAAGCGTAAAACGAGTTATAGCGGCCGGTGACAACTTTCCCTCATTCATTCGGTGGCTTGAAAAAGTTTTTCTTTGTATTTCCGCTGACCAGTACGCAAGGTTTGCGCATATATTTCAAGACAGCCTTTTATCCATTCCAAATGCAAGGAAATATACCTAGATAGAGAGCAGAACGTGCTTTGGCCAACATTACTTTGTAGCTATAAACATAATACATTATTAATACTATGTTCCCTAATAGGATTATCTCGAGTCGTTATATTTTTGGTAATTTTTTTTTTTTGTTTTCAGTTCAACTTCCCTACATCTTCGTCAAACTTGAAGATGTTAAACTGACTGCTAACCCAAGTGCATCTGCCACACTCAACTGTACTGCTACTTTTAGTCCGCCACGACCCCTAGTCTACGAATGGCGAAAAAATGCCAAAGTGTTGTCTGGATCAGCTTCATTTCTTACAATAACGTATAAAAGTGCAACTGACACCCACAACAACTATACTTGTGCAAGAATGGATCCATCAGTCCGTGAAGTCCAATGCAGCTCAACCTACCAATGTACTGCATCACTTTCTGGAATGCAAGTTACAGACGGCATGAAAGCGAATGTCTCTGTTGTTTTAAGTAAGCAAGATTGTCCTATATATTGTACCTTTCTACTGCCCATCATCGAGTTAACAATTGCTTTTCTTTAATTCGATTTAACAACAAGGTTTACTTTAATTATAATGACTGCGGCCGCACTAGAGTAGTTAACCCGGTTAATTGCAATTAATTAATTAAAATTAACTAGTTAAAGAAAATTCCTGATACGGCCGCGTATTTTTGGCGTTCACCGAATTTTAACCGTGTTAGCGGTTCCCATGGAAATTAATTAAAGAACAATATATCTTTTTAACCGGGTTAGGTTTATTCAAACCACCTCGCTAAGTAGTTTAGTGCAGGTTAACTTTCCCGATCTGTCAATCATCTTCGCTTACGCGGTAATTTTTGGCTTCCTGTTTAATGATTCGTAGACCGTCGTAGGGACGACTTTCAATTTCAAATAGAGAAATGGAAACCGTCGTGTGTTTATGTTCTCCACAAAACCCATAATTTGATTATTTGACGATGTTGTTTTGCCGGGAATAACAATATGTAAAATGCACGTGCAGAGGCATTGTTTTCGCTCATTAATCGTATAGTGTGTGTGCGGATGACGTCACAAACTTACCGGCGGCCATGTTGGAGGACTGACGTAATCAAAATGGTGACTGAAACAACACAACTTGAGCCTCCGATGCTGTCAAATATGCTAAAATCTCGAAGGCCTCATTCAGAAACCTCCTGTTAGTATTCTATCTTTGTTTGGAAATGCCAAGCGCTTCGAAAAATTATTTTGGTTTTGTAGTTGACGAATTCTCCATACACTTACACTCTCGACACTTAGAAAATCTGAGTGTCGAGAACATAGCGATTTTATAGTATGCACAAGCTCGGAGAATTCGTCAACTACAAAACCAAAATAATTTTTCGAAGCGCTTGGCATTTCTAAACAAAGATAGAATACTCTTAGGAGGTTTAAATGAAGCTTTTCTTGAAAATTCTGTGAGAATTTCTGAGGCATTTTTAAAGACCCTTTGAAGACCGTGCCCGGCTGCTACTATTAAAAATCGCTGAAGGTTTTCCACTAGTTCCCGATTTTTGTAAACCTTGAAAACATTATCACAGAGTAGAAAATCAGCCACACTTATGAAATCGGTTTTACGTCAACAATATTTCTTATAAAATGGAATCATTTTCATGGTCACGACAAATCGTAGAATCAGTCTTGTAGCGCGTCTCAAGTTAGCTAGTTTGTCGGTTCCTTGATTGCACGCTGCAATTTGTTTGCACGAAATTTTGTTTCGAAGTCAGGTTTCTGTGGGGAACTTGTTCCCCGGGTGCTTACTAATTAGCCAAGAAAACCGGTATTTTCGGTTGGAAAGCAAAAGGTACGGTTGATTTTCAGGGAATTTGGGTTGGCAGGCAAATCAGCAAATTGAATTGATCGAAACAAATACGGCCTTAATTATCTAAAGAAAAGGGGTTTTGGGATTTAAATTAGAACAAATAACAAAAAAGCACTGTACATCAGCTACCTTTTCGATTTTAATTCATAACGTTGAAGGAAACACGAGTTATGATTTCAAAAGCGCTCGCACTGCCCGCTCTCTAGAAGGTAAACACAGGGAAAACCCATCAAAGTGGTCCTCCAACATGGCGGACGGTAATTCAAGGGTCACGTGAGCGCACACACTCTATTGTTATGTGCAGCTCTCTCTAGCAAATGGTAACATGATCTCTCACGTTTAAAGTTCAATCTTCTGAAATGCGGCCGCTCAGAAAAATAAACTCGGTTATTTCATTACAAATACCTTTTCACCTAGTTATTTTAATAGGGTTATTTTAACCGGGTGGTGAGTTAACTGGGTTATTTTTTTAGTAAAGTGCGGTCGCAGCCAATATTTTCAAGGTACAACCTATTGCATTATTAGTGAAAGTCACGAGTTACGAAAAAACCTATTTTTCTCTTGCAATTTTGGTTCAGGAGATTTACCAATGTACTTATTTATCAGTTGTCACTTTTTTTGCTAGTCACGATGTCATTGCTAGGGAAACACAGCAACTAAAGAATGACAAATATTTTGCAAAAAAATAGACCTTAATTTTTTAAGATTTTGATTTTCCTTCAGTGATCTTTTTTAAACTTTGCTACCTTGCGGAAATGGCTAAGGTCAATATTTTGGAAAGAAATAAATTAAAAACATAGTTACTGAGAAGTGATTAGTTGTAGTGTTGTTTGTTTTTTTAACTGCACCTTTAAAAGGTTGAGAACTATCTATGAGAACCACGGTCGGAGACCCGCGACTAACACTTGGATGTTGTTTTCAGAGGTACCAGGCCCACCAGCTGTACAAGTTGCTGTCAGTAACATTAAAGCAAGATCAACATTAGTCACGTGGTCCTATTCCCCAGGAGTAGATGAACTGTCTATAGATGAATATACTCTTCAGTATCAAAATGGCTCTTTCAGTGATAATATCACCTTGTCAGGTGACTTATCAAGTAAGGATTTGATTAATCTCAAACCATATACATCGTACAGTGTTAGGATGATGGCCAAGAGTGCGTTGGGAGAAGGCTTGTGGAGTGGTCTGGTGAACTTTAAAACAAAAACTGCGGGTAAGTGACGGTGGATGTCTGCATAGGTAATCACACTTTTAAAAAGAAACGGATTTTGTCATCTTATTATTTGTCAGATAAACTTTACACTAATCTTATATTGGTGATACTGCTGATCAGCATTGACTAGATTTTAACATTGCCTCAATTCCATTACGCCTTATAAAAAAAATCGAGACATGATAAACAGCTTATTTGGACAATGCATGTACATATATTTATTCAGGTTTTGAATCCCCTCCCACTGTTCGTGCTATAGTCTTGATATTCCAACAGGAACGTTTTTATCCAACCTTTTAAAGGGAACCTATTGTTTAACAAATTGACGTTAATTGTTGCGAATGAAGTCTAAATTTCAATTGTTTTAATAACAAATGAGAAAGCAAGTTTGAGTGTCCAAAAACTTTGATATGAATATCACCTACTTTCACTTTTAATTTTTACTTCCCGCGCGTCGCCATTTAGAATTTGTATGAGGTCATATGGTTGATTTGTATGCGACAATTGGGCAACTATATGTCGGAAATATTCACTTGACGCGCGCGGGAAATTTAAAAGCAAAAATAGGCGAAACTCATAACTAATTGTTAAGTACACTAAACAGTTAGCTATTTATCCACTTGTTATTAACAGAATTGAAATTAAGACTTTATCTCCAACAATTTTTAATTGTTAAAACATCAATTTGTTATAACAGTGGACGTTCCCTTTAAAGAAAAATAAATATACTCTGAAGTTAAGTGATACTGTACATGTTCGTGTCAGCAAAATACGGCAGCGATTTTCAACAACAATTTTCTCGCATAACTCGGGCAGCATGAGGTCGGGCCACAACTGAGTATCAATGACATTACCCACAGGCAGCCCAAGCTCAGTATGTGATGGTTCTTTGATATTTTCCAACGAACGATTTATAGGCTTTGTATGGGAATTTCACTTTTATCTTAATATATATAGATAGGCTGAGCCTAACAGCGTAGCTCTCTGAACAGAAAGCCGATAATAAACTTAACTAAGGTGAAGGTCGGAAGCACAACAATTAAGATTGACGACCGGGCTATTTTTCAATTTTAGCAATTCTCAAAAACAGTATTACACGACCGTCTGCACAGTACATTTAGACCGTACAAAAGTTCACAAGAAACAAAAAAAAATTCCCAAATAACATACACTGGTTGCGTATCAAAATTGCCCGAGAAACTGATTTTGAAATCAAACTTGCGAAAAATACACAAACATATTTGCATATAAAAAGGCGAAGCGAGTGAAGTTAGAACTATAACATCCAAGTCTTGTTTTGTGTACGTAAAATCGCTTTTTAACCTATATATGTATTGAATGAGAAACACATGAAAATGGACAACACGATCTTCTTTCGAAAAATTTTATTCAAATCTCCGTAAGTTTATGTTAAAAAGTAAAACGCATTGCTCCCGCCTTGATAAAAACGAATGAAGTTCCTCGAAGCAAAACTTTATCCCTGAAAGCTCTTCTTTTTCCACTATAGCGGCTTCTGAGTATCCCTTAATTAGTATCCCTGCCTTGAGTAGCAAACCACGAAAAAATGTAGGGAAATAAGAAAAGGTTTTCTCCGCTAATTAAACACAGCAAAACATCAAAAGTGTTTTCCCAGCTGACGTGACATTCGGCCGTGCAGCCGCGCGAAAAACAATGCCTCGCTGTGGTTTCAAAATTGTAAGATCCCGGATGTTGTGTGGCGTCATATGCGCATGTTTTGCAACGTCATACGCACCCGCGAGCCAACCTTACGCGACGCTCCGACGCGCGCACGGACACACATGTTACGGACGCGCGCCCGCGAAATTTTCCGCTAGTCGTGAACATGAAAAATGACGGGCATAGGTTCTATGAGTATGGGGCTCCGCAGCGGGCCTTCGGCCCGCGAGAGCTCCACTATAAATGCTAAAATAAAGCTATTAATGTAGAAATAAACTTCACTGTCCTTAACATTGGGTTTTCGTTGTGTCTTTTATACAATTTGCGCGCAAATTGTGCCCATTTTAGACGGTTTTGTGGCTTACGAGTTTTGCGATGTCGTTGGTTGTCATTTACACTCATAAAGCGAAGCAAGGCAGTTGACTCGCGGCGACCTTGTCCCACAATTCGCTCTCGTATCCCAAAGCGACGGACCAAATTGCCATAAAAATACCACAGCCATAAGGTCACATAAATTTCCTATCACATCAACTTGTCTAGGCAATCGCACTCCAATTTTACGAGGAGAAATTTCAAATAATATTCGGTTTTCTGGCCCCCGTGAGTTGCATTATTGAAATCAAAATTCAGGTTTTAAATCGATTGTTGGAATCTTCCAACAGTACAAGTAGCCTCATCAGAAATAACGAATTGGTTTATTTACTGACATAGGTTAAAAGTTCACAGGCGAAATACACAACCGTTGGCCTCTGTTGGTTTCAGAGAATTCAGTCGCTTGGACTTGATAGGAAATTTTCTTCACTTTCGGTGAAAATTTCTCTTTCAGTACCAGCACACTAGCATTTTAAGAATTCTTCGGAGTTTTGTAAAAATACTCAGTGATGAATTTTTGTTGAGCAAACAGAAATAGGTCAGATGTGTCAAGCCGCCAACTGTCGCCTGCTTTGCACGTGAACATTCGCCTGATTATTATTATTATTAACTAATATTTTAATAGGATGCCCTTTCATAACATGATTTTCAAAGAGGTCCTACAAAATGTAATCAATTAACTAAACACATAAATTAATAAATATAAATTTAAGGTCGACGCCGAACGTGTTACGGGGCAAAACAGTTATTGTAAAAGTTAGTTTTAAAAGAAGCGCTAGTAGTACTGTTTCTTACATATAAAGCCTGAGAGTTCCAGTCTTTAATGGCATGATAAGATAGCCGTTGCTTGCCCCAGTTGGATTTGACGGCAGGCAAACGGAAATCCTGTGCATTTCTGGTGTTGTAACGGTGTACATCGTGTAAGGTAACTTATCTAAGGTGTGACGCTAATAAATCGTTTTCACACTTAAAGACGTAAAGACACCTATGATATAGTCTGCGCTTACTTAGGTTAAGCCAATTAAGTAAATGGAGGGCATCAGTAGCAGACGAGTGAACTGGACGGTCAAGAATAATTTTAGCAGCTTTGTTTAGCAGTATTTGCAAGCTTTGCATTAACGTGGAGTTGTTCTTGTCGCCCCAAATTATGTCTCCGTAATCGAACAAAGGCAGCACTAAGCTATTATAGTAAAGTAGGCTGGCAAAACGAGGTAAGAGACGCTTAATCCTTTTCAAGAGACCGAGGCGCTTATTGATTTTAGCGGAAAGGTGATCGATATGATCCGACCTGGTCATGTCAGAAGAGAACGTAATACCAAGATACTTAAAGTTCTCAACCGTTTCCACAGGGCTGTTATGAACTTGAACTGAGATAGTATTAACCTTACAACGTTTCCTACTACTACCAATTAACATAACTTTTGTTTTAGAGGTATTAAGCGTTAATTGGTTACTAATGAGCCAGTATGTCAATAACAAACCAGGGGGCCAGTGTGTGTATTGACTGGTGGCGACAAAATTTGTCTTTTGCCTTCCTTAGACAGTCTATTTATTGCGTTTGGTTGTTGTTTTGAATCGGCCAATGAGAGTGCAGAATATCACATGATCGTGGTCACGCTCTAACGGCCGTAGCTGCCAATACAGACCAGCGCACGGGAAGGTTGCAGAAAACCGGATATTATTTGAAATTTCTCCCAGTAAAATCGCAGTGCGATCGCCGAGATGAGTTGATGTGATGGGAAATTTATGTGGCCTTATGGCTGTGGTGTTTTTATGGAGACTCGGTCCGTCGCTTTTCGATGCGAGAGCGATTTGTGGGACAAGGTCGCCGCGAGTCACCGGTCTTGCTTCGCTTTATGAGTGGAAACGACAATCGTCCAACGACATCGCAAAAACTCGTAAGCCACAAAACCGTCTAAAATGGACACAGTTTGCACCCTTATAACATAGCGGGCAAAATTACTGAATGCTGATTGGCTGAGAACGAGGGCATTTTTTCTTAATCACGAGGGCACTTTTGGTAATCAAGAGGGCATGATTACTTGATTCTGATTGGCAGAGCATAAATATTTCTCACTCATGATTGGTTCAGCGCGTTATTCTTGTTGCATTCAGTTGGCTTGGCGGGAGCACTCGGAGCACTCGCATGTTTCGCCGGAGATTTTTCTATAAAAAAGGAAGGAAATTTGATGATACGTAAGAACGAAATTCTACAGGTGAATTACAACATTTTCCGCCAAACGTGAAGCGATTTTTTGTGTTAAAACTTGGATTAACCAGGCGCCTGCAGGCCAGTTTGTGACGGTGAAGACCTCGAAGAAATTCATTCATGGCGGCAAAATGTTTTAAAATTCCATCACTTCATTGAATATATGCGGATTTCTGCGGACCTAAAGAAAAGAACATTAACAGATTTTGCTGAAAGGGACAAGGAGAAAGAATAAGGCTAAAAGAAGTGAAAGAAAGCAATTAAATTGCCAAACGTGCAAGCAAGTTTGAACTCGCCATTTGTTGTTGTTATCAAAGCGGCAAAAACTAAATAAAACTTGCTTTGTTTGTGTCGTAAAGTGTCTTTTATTAATAAAAATTAGGCTATGTTTTCTAGATGTACATAACAGCCAAATGTATCTTTGACCAATTAGAAATATATTTAACCACAGTGAGTTGAAAAGTTTTTCTTGTCAATTTGCGACAGAGTATTTTCACTTCGGGTAGTTTCAAGTCTGAGTGACTCTTAAAAAAGTCTGAAATGTTTCCCTGTACATTGCCCGCTATGTTATAAACAAGTAATCGCATGTTCCCTCGTAAAATTAAGGATTAATAGCGGAGCCCCATACTCATAGCACCTATGCCCATCAGTTTTCATGGTCATGGCTAGCGGAATGTTTCGCGGGCGTGCGTCCGTGACATGTGTGTCGGTGCGTCGCAGCGTCCCGCAAGGCTAACTCGCGGGCGCGTATGACGTCGCAAAACATGCGCATATGACGCCACACAACATCCGGGATCTAAGCAATTTTAAAAACAAAGTGAGGCTTTGTTTTTCGCGCGGCTACACGGCCGAATGTCACATCAGCTCGGTAAACACTTTGATGTTTAGCTGTGTTTAGCGGAGAAAACCGTTTCAAATTACAGTCGTTATTTCCCTGCATTTTCGCGGTTTGCTACTCAAGACAGGGATAATATATATAGATAGGCTGAGCCTAACAGCGAAGCTCGCTGAACAGAAAGCCAGTGATAAGCTTAACTAAGATGAAAGGTCGGAAGCACAAAATTAAGATTCACGACCGGGCTATTTTTCAATTTTAGCAATTAAAAAAAAAACAGTATTACGCGACCGTCTGCATAGTACATTTAGCCGGTCCGTACAAAAGTTCACAAAAACAACTTTTTCTCGGTCTAGAATAACTAGTATGACTTATTTCCGAATAAATTACACCTGTTGCGTATCAAAAATTGCCCAAGAAACTGATTTGGAAATCACAATTGCAAAAAATGCACAAACATATTTGCATAAGGCGACGCAAGTGAAGTTTAGAACTATAAAATCCAAGTCTTGTTTTGTTTACATAAAATCGCTTTTCAACCTATGTAATGAATGAACACACACATAAAAATGGACAACAAAATCTTCTTTTGAAAAATTTTATTCAAATATCTATTACTTTATGTTTAAAAGAAAAACAAGTACCATTTATAGCGCATCAAGGCTTCGCGACTCGGGCAATTTCTACAGCTTCTGAAAACACGCGTGATATTAATCCTTAATTTTACTCGGACCCATGCGATTACATAATTATACAAATTGCATAAAAGACAACGAAACCCAATGTTGAGGTAAGTGAAGTTTATTTATAAGATAAAAGTGAATTTCCCATACAAAGTCTATAAATCGTTCGAAATATCAAAGAACCATCACATACTGAGTTTGGGCTGCCTGTGCGTTACCATGTATATAATTGTGTTTGTTTAAAGCATGTATTTAATACTCTACTTATTTTCTCCTTTCAGTTCCAGAGATCACTGTTCAATTCGTTAATGTGACGGGTCTTACTTCGCAATCAGTTTATGTGAAATGGAGGGTAAACCTTATTATTTAACTATTTAAGAGCGGCTTTCCCTAATTTTCGCCTTCGACCACGCGAGATAAAAAGATCGAAAATTTTCAAACTTTGTCATAACAAAGGTCTTACTAAACCATTTGTAAAAATATAAGTTTCAGTTTGTTTACTTCAATATTTTGCCGTAACGGTGACTTTTTCACTCAGATGACCCAGGAGCGAGGAAAACCGACTTGGAAGTGTCACTTGTTTAAACCTCTCGTCTTCAAAATATGACGCGTAGAGATAAAAATGAAAGCCATATGCTAAAAGGAGAGTATTTCTTTCACACGTAAGCGTTGTCAAATAATATATTTATATATAGGCTGAGCCTAACAGCGTCGCTCTGTGAACAAGCTTAACTAAGGTGAAACTTGACTAAGGTGAAAGGTCGGAAGCACAAGAATTAAGATTGACGAAGGTTATTTTTCAATTTTTGCAATTCTCAAAAACAGTAAGCTTATTGCGCGACCATCTGCACAGTACTTTTTTATAGACCGTACAAAAGTTCACAAAAACAACTTTTTCTCCGTCTATAACAACTAGTACGACCACTTTCCGAATAAAATGCACTTGTTGCTTGTCACAAATTACCCGAGAAACTGATTTGAAAATCAAAATTGCAAAAATACACAAACATATTTGCAAAAGGCGATGCGAGTAAAGATAGAACTGTACTATAAAATCAAAGTCTTGTTTTGTTTACATAAAATCGCTTTTCAATCTACTGAATGAACAAACACATAGAAATGGACAACACAATCTTCTTTCGAAAAAAATTATTCAAATCTCCATTTATAATAGTTTACGTTTAAAAGCAAAACGCGTACCTCAAGCTTTCTTCGATGAAATTAAAGAAATCGTTACAACTGAATGTAAGCACGTTTTTAAATCTATTCTTCAAAACTAACAATACATAATCGAAAAATGTAATCTGTTTTACCTTTAAGTCCCCCGCTTGCTTGGAAATTCAAATCTCCGCTTCTGGTTCTGAAATCCGTAAAAAAAACATCTCTCGCATTGATAAAAACGTAATACATGAAGTTCCTCGAAGCAAGATTTTATCCCTGAAAGCTCGTCTTAAAGCGGCTTCTGAGTATCCCATAATTAGAATCCTTGTCTTGAGTAGCAAACCGCGAAATATTCAGGGAAATAACGCCTTTAAAACGGTTTTCTCCGCTTAGTAAATTCACAGCAAAACATCAAATGTTTTTCTAGCTGACGTGACATTCGGCCTTGTAACCGCGCGAAAAACAAAGCCTCCTTTGGTTTTAACATGACGTCGTACGCGCATGTTTTGCGACGTCATACGCGCCCGCGAGCTAGTCCTGCGAGACAGCGGAGGGAGTCCGGCGGGCACACGCGCGCCCGCGAAACATTCCGCTAGCCATTATCATGAAAAATGACGGGCATAGGTTCTATGAGTATGGGGCTACGCGCGGGCCTTCGGCCCGCAGAGCTCCGCTGTCAATTTTATGAAAACCAAAAGTTTTGACAGATTTTTTGACAGATTTTCAAAAATTAACCGTTTCGACTGGAATGTTCAAATTGGAAGGCCAAATTCGAAAGCAAAAAACACGTCTTGGAATAAGCAATGTTTCTCCTACGATTTTTGAAATAAAATTTTTGGTTTTCATACAATTGATTTTTGACAACGCTTACGTGTAGAAGAAACACTCTCCTTTTAGCATATGGCTTTCATTTTTATCTCCACGCGTCATATTTTGAAGACGAGTTTAAACAAGTGAGACTTCCAAGTCGGTTTTCCTCGCTCCTGGGTCATCTGAGTGGAAAAGTCGCCGTAACGGCAAAATATTGAAGTAAACAAACTGAAACTTATATTTTTATAAATGGTTTAGTAAGACCTTTGTTATGACAAAGTTTGAAAATTTTCGATTTTTTTATCTTGCATGTTCGAAGGTGAAAATTAGGGAAGGCCGCTCTTAACTTGAACGTCGATGTAAACAACAATATGAGCAGCAGGAAGAAAAATCGTTGCTTAATGTACTTCAAATAAAATTCGCCGTTGCGGCTGCCTTTCGCTGTATTAATATTAATTTCTTTCTCACAAAGTTCGAAGTTAGTCTTTGTAGAATCCATATGGTCTTCCTCGTTCCTTTATATTTTAATTTGAAAATTAAAACTCAACTAGGAGTTGCTTTTCAGGGTGCCTTTTCCGAATCTTTGTTGTATTTGTTTAGAATATTTGTAGTTTCAAATTTACTCTCGCATTTGTTTTGCCGTGCGTTCTAACCGGCATGTTGACAGAGGCAAATAAACAGAATGTATTTTAATTTCCAGCCTGTGTTTTGTACCTTTATATTTCATGGCTCGCTAAGTGGATGAAACATTTAGTTTTTAGTGTTTTTGAATTTAAATCTGGATATATATTCCTGTATAGATATATTTATTGAATGTCCGTTAAGATATTCAAAGCTTACGCGCTTAAAGTTAATTGACTGTGTATATTATGCATTAAAGTTTTTAAATTGAACATAAACGAAATAGTTCGCATCCCCATCCGGAAAAAATAATACGAAGTCCATCTGTTCCGTGTCCGTGGCAACGGTTGTCCATCGCTACTGTTTGAAATAATTTAAGCCGGCCAAGCCACTCCGTGTTTAAGTGTGGTATCTACTAAGAGGATTTGTTAATTCATCTATCTTTCCAAAAATATATTGCAAAATCGTTTAATAGTACTGTGCAAAAGTAATGCAAACAAATTCGGGGAAATTACTACCGGAATCAATTATTTAAGAGCTAGGGGGAAAAGTGAAAAAAAAGTTCGCGGTACATGACAAAATATCGCCGTGAACTGTAGTTTTTGTTGCAGTTGCTAAAACATTTTTCTTTTTCGTTTATGTCGTAGAAACCAGACTTCAGCAAGTTAAATGGACCCCTTCAAGGCTATATTATTTCCTACAAAGAAGCCGAGAAACCTGCAGCGACAATCACTCCCTCTGGTTCATCAACGTCTTGGACATTAATCAACCTGAATATATGGACAGATTATTTCATTAAAATCGCGGTAACTAATCGTGACTTTCCTGGCCCTTGGAGTGATGAAAAGGAAGCTCGGACACTACAAGATGGTTTGTTTTACCCATTTGTTCTGATTTGTTTATTTGTTTTGCATGTTTATTTGTTTTATCATTTCTTTATTTAGTTCTTTTGTGAGAGATAATTTTGCTAATTTTTGGTATGTTAATTTTGTTATTTATTTTCAAGGCCCCTATATTAAATAGTTTTAACTATTATGGGTAACAGGAGCCCATCACCGGGAGCCTCCATACGGACTATATTATTGAGTCAACCTTTGCTCGTATCTTTTTATTTTTAGAACAGTCTCAAGAGAATATTTTGTAAGACGACTCGATCACTGGAGTGTGACTGCGTGTGACGTAACACAATAACTTTGTTATGATTGGACGGCATAATGCATTCGCGGGAATTCGAACGTCTAAAAATAAAAAGATACGGGCAAAGGTTGTCTCCTAGGGTTTATATGGGAGATGGAGGCTCCGGGTGATGGGCTCCTGTGGGTACACAAATCATTTTACATTATCGCGTTCGAAGAACACAATTCTAATTTCGTGTTGGTTGCCCTGTGCCTTGCATGCTGTAAAATGTGAGATTTTTTGGTGTCCGGTCTTCCAAATGGCCGCCCCTATTGCTTTTTTCAGGGGCTCATTTCTGCCGGAAATTCCTTCGAATGCGTCTCCATATCCCCGATTACTGCTAGTCGTAGGTATAATCTCATCAGCGACTTTTTAGTTGTGCAATCCTTAGAAAAAAAATTATTTGTTTGTAAAGTTTCCTTGAACAGAAATGACCATTAATGGATTTTGCTTGAGTAAGGTGTCTCATTTGACAGCCTTTCATATAAAACAAGAGAAAATAAAAAAGCCAAATTGATTTTCAGTATTTGACCCCGTTATTTAATTTATGTAGCTCCCAGTGAGCCACAGAATCTCCTGCTGCAGGTTCTTGGTCCAAGTAGAAATGCTAGACCACGAATGACAGTCAGTTGGGGAAAACCTGCTGATGAAAATGGTATCATCACAAAATATACATTGGTCTATACATACAACTGTAAAGGAAAGGTGACAACAACAAGACACATCACAAATATTGGTATCTTAGAATACAGTTTTGACGTTCTTGGCGATATGCAGTATACTGTCAATCTTTGGGCAGAAACTATTAAACCAGGACCGAACGCAACTGACAATGAGCTAGTACCAGTATACGGTAAGTGATGATTTATAATTTGTATGTTGCCAATGGATTTCGTTGTTCACTTTGATCACTATATAAGGCCTCTTTTAACGGTTCCAACATTCGCGCCAACAGTCATCCAACATTTTGTTGGACCGTTTGTACAGGTCGTCCAGTATTGTTGGGAATAATATATCAAACTCTCGAAAGAGTTTTTCATCAGAATTTCCAAACACCGAGAAGTGGGTTGAAAAAAAAACGAGGTTGCAGCCAGGTGACTTCAGGGTGTTTGTATACCTGATGAAACACTCTTTCGAGTGTTTTATATAACTTCTCAAACTGATCATTAAATACAGAGAAAAGGAGGGAATAAAATTACCAATTAAAACTCTCAAACCACTGTCACACATGACTTTCTGATGAATTATTAATGAATAATTTGAGAAGCTTGTTGCAAGCGCGTTTCAACAAATTTACATTGGTTCAAACTTACATCCAACATCTTTTTTCTCAAAAATGTCAACATTTGTTCAACATTTTCAACATTTGTTTCCATCATTACTCATGTGCGCGCAGCGGCATGAGTCTAGCAGCGCTTACCATTTGAATGGAATTTCCGGTTAGAATTTTCCGACAAATGGTACGGGACTTTCCTTACTGAAGGAAGCGGAACAGGAATGACCTGTACCATTTGTATTTTACCGAATGCCGAGAGGCACTGGGGGTGAAAAACAAAACGACGGCGGGAAAAATTAACAGTCAAATACTTTTATAAGTTTACCCTAAAACGCGATTGTACGTTTTCAAGCCCTGCAACAAGTCTCCAATTTTACCACAATAATCATTTATTTATTTACTTATTCGCTCAAGTTAACGCTAGAATGCCAGCTCTGATTCTTTGCTACGTACGACTACGTTTCAATTATGCGAATCGCTCATGCAGCAAGCACGATTCGTAAAAGTTAAAGTAAAACAACTAACGGCAATAAAAAATGTCCATCTTTCTAACCTGTTAAATTCACAATCATGCTGTAGAAAATCTGTCAATATAGCCGATGAAAAGTGGCAATTTTCATACGAATAAACTCGGAGTAAATTTCCTTCTTCAAAGTGATCCGCCATCTTCGAGCTTTTTTTCATTTCGCGAAGAAGCCTGGTACTAGTGATCGAACAAATGCTACAGAAAATTCCGGTCATTCCGGTGAAAGCGAGAAAAAGGAAACACCTTGAAAGGTATTACCTTTTCCCCGGAAAATTTCCATTGGGATGAACCGTTCCATTTGTTTTTCCACCGGAACAACCGGTTTTTCCATACAAATGGTAAACGCTCTAGGTTTGGGTCGAATTTCACAAACTGCCTTGTTTTTTTTTGGGGGGGTTTCCCGTATCCCGCGGGACGACTATCACTGGTCTGATTGGTTGACACGCGACCTATAGATTTCTGCGTGCCCTTATGGCGTTCATCACTGCTCAAAACACTTTGACGACTTTCTAGACGTTCAGACACCTCTTGTACGTCTAAAAGGTCATATTACAGTGCTAAATATTACGACGTAAATTTTACGACGTAATCTTAGCGAATTCAATATTACGACGTAATATCCAAGACGTCTTCTAACGTCTCAATAAAGTACGTTGTAAATATGACTTGGTACATATTACGACGTAACGTTGTCTTCACGGCCGGTGAATTTGAATTGTCACACGTTACGACGTGAAATTATCACGACGTAAAAATTACACCGGAAATTTACGTTAAATTAGTTTCATGTCAAGTTACGACGTGATATTTTTTAAAGGAAGAGTACGACGTAAAGTTTTAATGTGGTTGAATGTTACGTCGTAAAATTACGACATAAAATTACGACGTAATAATAATAATAATACGAAGTTAAATTTAGTACGACGTAAAATTGATTTAATGTTACGACGTAAAATTACGACGTAAACTTAATAAGTTAACGTCAGTCTTAATGGGTTAACTTTTACAATGTTTAATAAGTTAACGTCAAAGTCTTAATGGGTTAACTTTTACAATGTTTAATAAGTTAACGTCAAAGTCTTAATGGGTTAACTTTTACAATGTTTAATAAGTTAACGTCAAAGTTTTAATGGGTTAACTTTTACAATGTTTAATAAGTTAACGTCAAAGTCTTAATGGGTTAACTTTTACAATGTTTAATAAGTTAACGTCAAAGTTTTAATGGGTTAACTTTTACAATGTTTAATTAGTTAACGTCAAAGTTTTAATGGGTTAACTTTTACAATGTTTAATAAGTTAACTTCAAAGTCTTAATGGGTTAACTTTTACAATGTTTAATATAAGTTAAAGGGATAGTATCACGAGGTCGAAACTTGAAAACATCGGCCCACTTTTCAAGTTTGATTCCGCAAATTCAAAAAGGCCGTCGAGAAGTGGAGGTATTTGTTGAATCAAAAAATCCGTTTTGAAGCAAGAATAGTGAACAGTGCCGCGCGTGGAACCTCGTGATACTATCCCTTTAACACGCTAAAGTCAGTCAAAATTAAGAGGGCGCGCGCGAGGGGAACGCGCCAAGGGGAGAGCGCGCCCTCGAAATGAACCGTCGCCTGCAAAACTGGCTAAAGCAAATGGTTTTGTGTCTGCAAAACAGTTTACCTCCCTGGAAGTCAAGTCCAAAAAACCGATGTGCTGGTTCAATTAATCTACTGTTTATTCACCCTTAAAAATAAATTAATTTGATACTTTATGTCCTAATCAATATTAATCCGAACACGTTTTGCCATTGATCAGACAAAATCAACTACATGTAAATCTAAATGAATGAACTCAAACCAAGAGTCCTTCGTTACTGTCACTACGAGACCTATATACTGTTGTGCTTTACTCAGTCCTTAAGCGAATCGGCTTATGTAAATATTTGTAACTAATTCAAATCAAGATGCAAACTTGGTTGGATGATAACAGAAACTTTTTAACGATAAATTAACAACTATTAACTGAAGTGGTGGATATTTACCGAGCTACGACATAAGGTCACTTTTTTTATTGGACGTAACAATGACAAGTATTTATTATGAAACACCACTCAATCTAAGACTTTTCTTTGATTTGCTACATAACTGAAACTCTGAAATACTGATCTTTTCAAACCAGATGCAATGCTTATTAATAAATAAATATCCTGGAATGGAGTTAATAAGTAAAATACAAAAAAAAAAAACAATCATAGATGAGGAAAACTCTAACCACATTAGGAATGTAACTCAACAACACTGACTGACTGGCTTACAACTAGCCAGTTCAAGCTAGATAATCTTATAATGGACCCAAAACACATATTATAGTGAAAATGGCATTCCAAGTCCATGGATGCCTCTTTGTTGCACATACACTGTAATTTTCCAAGGGTTATCAAAACGTGGAGTTGAAATGTTAGGTTCCAAATACCTCCCCCCCTTTTTTTTTTTGGGGGGGGGGGGAATTATTTTAACTCCAAATTTGACTTCGAATCCGGGGTTAAAATAACTCAAATGGAGTTAATTTTACTCAACTATTCAGCAAGATAACTACATTTCCTTTTGGAGGTTAAAATAACCATTCTTTGTAGTTGAAATAACTCTGACAAAATTAACTCCAGTGTAAAGAGTTAATTTAACTTTACTTTTTGTGTTACATGAATTAACTATTATTTTGAGAAACACTTTGCACTGTAATTTTCCAAAGAATTTTCTTAACTCAAATAAGTAGAGTTAAAATTTGAGGTTCAAAATAAACTCTTTTTTTCTGAGGGGGGAGGGAGGGTGGTTATTTTAACTCCAAATGGAGTTAATTTACAGCAATATATTACTTTTGAAGGTGAAAATAACTCTTTTTTAGAGTTGAAATGACTCCAATAAAATTAACCCCAGTGTAAGAAGTTAAATTAAGGTTCATTTTGGGAACTCGCTTAAAAGCACTGTATGTGATCTTTACAGGTCGACTGAAAGTAAAATGCTGTTTGTTGCTCCCAGCCCATGTTCTGCTAAAGTAGCGCCATTGTTTTCTATAATTACAGCATGGAGTCTCAGCCTGAACTCCTGGCTTGGCAATTCCAACAATGCAAAGGCTGCACGGTAGAGCACCTGTAATGTACATGTAAACAACATGGCATCAGTTTCACATGACACAAAAAATTGTTTTTGCTTGTGTTCTACTAAAGTAAAGGAATCAGGGAACACAAACACTGATGAAGGAGTTATCTCCAAAAGGTCTGACTGTTTTTATACAACACACACATCTCATTATATACCTCAGTTTTACATATTTGCCAAGTTGTTAACCTTCGTCCCCAGGACCTTCTCCTCGTTCAAAATGGCACAACATCAGGTGGGGTTAAAAAGATTATTTTTTTTAACTTGTTACAGAGGCAAATGTTATAATTTAGTTTGTTTGATGTGTTACAGTTCCCTTGCAATTGATTTCCCTTCTTTCAGATTGCTTTGAAAAAGTAAAAGGTCCCATGCTTAATGTTGTTGTCAGCTTAAGGTGGCCGAATACAGTTTTGAGGGACAATAAATTTCCTTACGCGCGCGTGTCACGCAAGCAATACCGCGCGAGCAAACAACAACGAAGCTCTGATCTCGTGCACGCAGTTAGTAATGCGCGAGCAGCCGCGCGCGCAGATAAGTGAATGGCCGTGGTGTACGCAGTACTGCGCACGCTCGGAGATCGTACTAAACGTTTTTTGGGTCGTGAATTTCTCGAAATCTAGCCGTACGACCTATGCTCAATTTTTGATATTTTTAAATATACATCAACATCGATCTGCAGACAATTTTTTTTTTTGTAAGACAGATTTTAAAATATTTTTCGAAATTCCTATTTTTGATATTTTCGTTGATATGCGAAAAACTCTCTTACAGATTTTTGTTTTAACTTGTAAGATCGTTTATTTTTATCCAAAGTTTAAATGGTAAGATTTTGAGGTAGGGTCGTACGGGTGATTTTTGAGTAAAACGTCCTCATAGAATTAGAACCCAGTCTTCTGACAACCACTCGGTCGCTTGTTTTAAGCCACTTCTAACCAGAGGATGGTGAAATTACAAACACCTACTGTCTTGTACGATGGTTTTGACTTTGTAATTGTTGCTTGTTCCCACAAATGGTCACCTGTGATCGATATTATCGGAAGCATCTGGTGACTCCTATAAACTGTAGTAAGCCACCTTAATTAAAGTGCCTATGAAATTTCCAACCCGTTTTTTATACAAACAAATTGAAGTCCACTTTTTTTTTTACCTCTGTTGTATCACTGTGGAAGAAAGTTCTTTGTACACTCTGGTCTTGAGGGCCTCTCAGACGTACTTTGACAGTGTTGCTACTTTCCAGAGGCTCTGCTGGTAGCTGGGCCCGTGCTTCTCTAATTGCATTCTCATTGGCCTAAAAAAAGATACATGTATCGCGTTATGATGTATTTTTGTAATAATTGCGTTGTTAATATACCCTTTTTTGCAAATGTTGCCTCATGGGTTCCACTGCAAGATAAGAAATAAACCGTCTGTCAAGACTTGTTTTCAAACTTGTGAAAAGTTAACAATATTCGCATTCGAAGAAAGCAATCATAATTTCGTGTTGGTTGTCCTGTGGCTTACGTGTAGTAAAATTTGAGATGTTTTGATAAATCATTTGCATCAGTTCCTTGGTGTCATTTTTATGCAATTCGAGGCTGACTCATCTAGCAAATTTCAAATCACATCACATGGTTAATTAATTCCTATTTAGTTTTCTGCTTTCTGCTTTTTTATATGACAACATTATTGCGATTAGGTGCATACATTATCCTTTTCAATTTTTTATGGCCTAATTATGTATTCAGGTAAAAAGTCAGTTAATGTTTATCAAGCCTTGTTGGTTATCATTACCTCAACATTCAATCTTTCCCTCTCCATTTCTTCTTCTCTATTTCTCTCTTCTTGATCCCTCTGTTGAGCCTATACATGAGGTAAATGAAAATTAAAAAACCAACAGTGGGTATGAATTTTTCTTTACTAAAAAATGTCTTATAAGTTATGTGGAATATAATGGAGACTTTGCTATGGGCTGTTTGAAATTGTTCCAGTTTCCAAATATTTTTTGCATTTCTGTTTGATTGTATTTTTATTTTGTTCTATGACATATGGCAGAAAATAATTTTCATCATCTGATTAATCCCATGGAATATCCCAATTGATACAGTAGACAAATACTAAAAATAATCCTGTCACAAGAACTAGATTTGCTTTGACTTACACAATTGTATGCTTTGACAAGAGAACACAACTCTCAAGTTTTTATATAGGTTTTTATTACCTCAGCAATTAACCTCTCCCTCTCGATTTCTTCTTCTCTTGCTCTCTCCTCTTCTCTCTGTCTAGCCTAGCAAAGAAAGAGCAGAAAAAGAAATAATGTTCAGGTATATGCGGTCGATTGGGGGCTGCCCTTTTTTATATGGCATTTTACATGTAAGTTGTTGAATCTTTTAATTAATTTATTTTTTTTATGTGGCAAAAACAAGTTACAGCAAGACATCTTCTGTGATGCCATATTGTACAATGTTTTTTAAATATGCTTATAATAATAATTAGGTACAAAATTAAATTCAATGTTGATTAGTGTGTGTTAAGACCTACATGTATTCATTTATTTACTATACAAATGAATATAGTTCCTCTTGTCATTTGAATTAGTCATTTGAATTAATTAAAGAAAAACTCACCCTTGCTCTGTCCTGTTCCAAGCTTGCTTGGTATTCAGCATCTTGTTCTGCTCTCAGTTCTCTTGATCTCCTGGATGAAATAATTAACATGGTAGGAGCCTGGTTAATGTGGCATTTTAATACAGTTACACAAGACAATGGCACAATTATTAGTAGTATAACGTACCTTAATTGCACCTGATCTTGTTGGACCCCCACTGCAGTCTGAATAAAAGCAATAACCTCTTGTACACTAGTCACTATAAATGTAGAAATCAAAGAAATAAGCAATTTAAAGAAAATCCAAGATGATCTTTGAGAAATTAAAAAAAAAGGGAGGGGGGGGGGGGGGATATTTGAGCTGGTTCCTTAGAGTTTTATAAAAAGTCCTACACAAACTACCACAAGTTACATGTACAAATAAAAGCCCTGGCTATTTTTTTTGTCTTGCAATTTTAGCTTACAGATTTGCCTGATACATGTATGTGATTATTATTTCTGATATACGAAGGAAGCATTTACATACATGTAAATAAGCATCTCAAAAGTTGTACAAAAATTTATCAAAATTAATGTCAGTGTCACTTTTGTTTTTGCGTTTCTGATGTTATAATATAAATATATTGAAAAAACCTCATCAGTCGTCAGCACATTGTGGCTTTAAAATGTAAGTAGCAAACTTATCTGACACTTACAATCTGTCAAAACAACAGGGGTCATTTGAGCTCCAGAGGCATTATGGACGACAGAAACCAGCAATGGAGCATGTTGCTGTACATGAAGTGACCTTTGAACTGCAAAAAAAAAAAAGAGAAAAGATGTGGTACTCCATGGATGATTATGGTCTTAAATATAAGCTATACTACAAATGTGTCACATGAAGACTTGTCATTCACTGTTTTAATGAACAAAATGTGGATGGTGTTGGAATTGACTTACAGTACATACATGTATAACATTAAATATGCTGGTATGTTTCAAGTGTCAGATTTGTTTGAAGACATTCCTTTTTTATTTTGTTTGGTTTGTGTAGTTTAGAGAAAACAAGAAATCCAATAATTTATTCATTTCTATTTGCAAATAGAGTCACACTTACTTTCTGTACTTTCAGGGCAATCACCTATGCACCAGAAGTAAACATTACTGCAAGCTTGAATGAAATCAGGATCACTGAGGATGTTTCTAATAAAATAGGGCAAGATGACACTAAATTATAATTTTGAAAATATAAGAGATGTTAATTGAAGTCCTCCAAGTTGTACATGTATATAGCTCATGCATTGCACGTATACATGTAGATCATTTTGTTATTGAAATAATACAGTTTTGGAATTGTACAATTTGCATTTACCTGCAAAAGTCATCTCTGTGTATATCATATGCAGGATTGCTTGAGAAGTATACAATCATTGGTATTAAGTCTTGGGAAGCTTGATAATGCAGCTGATAAAATTGTAACAAGACCATACACACAATGTCAGTGGTACAAACTTCAAGGGAATGAAGAACAAAAATGCAATATTATTTATCAGTACCAATGCCAAAACAAATGTATGTAAATCAATATAGGAAGGTGCAGTTGTGGTTGAATTTCTTTGTTTTAAAAAATTTCAAATCAGTTTGTAGATTTTGTAGGTTTGTAGATCGTGGTTATGAATATGAGACAAAGAAAATTAAAATTAAAATTAAACTCATTATAATTTTATTACCGAAGAAAAATTTGAACCACAACACATGTATAACTTCAGATGCTTACCAGTTCATATGGCATGGTGATTATATTTGGATGCTGCCATCCATAAATTTCATTTTGCCATGCATAAAACATTTCTGGCTGCACACTAGTGAATGCTGCAATTGAAAACATTTAGTTAATGTCGAAACATAATGATGTCAGTGACATGTATATTACAAAAAGTTTTAATTTATTTCGACAGGAGGTATATAATAATAATCCTTATTGTCAATAAATACCTGTAAGTTCTGGATAAGAATCAAGAGCCTGAGTGTGCTTAGAATCAGTGAAATTGTTCATGCATTTCATGTATAAAGACCATGCAGAACACAGCAAAGGTGCATATATTATCTTTAGTCAGGAGTCAGAGTATTATTGTTTAATTTTTATGACCTTTTGTACATACATGTAACATTTATTTCCTTGTACCTACCGGAGAGAACTTGGCTGGAACGCTGCACTCTGCACTGTATAACCTCCCCCACTTCTGGACCTGCATGTTTTGATGGACAAAAAATTGAAATAAGTCTTTATTTGGTACACTGTATTGCAGAAAGCTTTGTGCAAACACTTTTTTAATTACATACATGTACAAGTTGAATCTTGCATCGATGGGCAGTGAGTCAAAGTATAAATAATAATAATGATAATAATAATAATAATAATATATATATATATATATATATATATACTTTGACTCACTGCCCATCGATGCAAGATTCAACTTGTACATGTATGTAATTAAAAAAGTGTTTGCACAAAGCTTTCTGCAATACAGTGTACGGCACTGAAGAAGCCCGAAGGGCAAAACGTCTGCCATTAAACTTCAGGACATGTGAAGAGTTCGCTTCTCGCTTTTGTTTACACAATGTATCCTTATTAAGCGCAAGCGTCCATATATATATATATATATATATATATACCCGCTCCTTCACCGCAAGTAGAGCACTATCTTGGCTTCGCCAGTGAACATTTAACTGAAACTTATATATATAATTCAATTAAATAAGCTCAGGCCATTGCTATCTCCACCATGATTTACTGATACTCTACTCAAAGATGATGCAGAATAAATGCTCAAAAATGTTTATTGCTCAAGTAGTTACCCACCTTGGACAGTGACTGATGCAGGCAGAGCCACCATATCTTCTGACACTGAAATGTAAAAATTAAAGGGATACAATGTTCTTCTGGATTACATGTTTGGAAGTCCATAATTTCTACTCTTAATCTTATCTCCCTTAAATTACCATGGATGAGACAACCAACTGCTGTTTGACATCATCAAACATAATAATGAATAATGTTGCATGCATTCCATCTGTTAAGAATGGCTTTAACTTTCCTCACTCACGGAGGTTTTCATTTCTTCTGCTTGAAACAAAGCCATTTGAAAGCATTGTTCACACAAATAATTTTGACTAGAGAGTGTATTTCTTTTTTATTATGTACCTTGAATAGCAACACGGGAGCCATCCATTACATCATTGCCAGCTGCTTCTACAAATAGAAAAGTCTAAAAATTAAACTGCGACTTTCATTTCTTCACAATTTTAGACAATCAGAAAATAAATCACATGATCAAATTTCAGTGATCTTACCTTGGCCATCTGAACTTCTGCTTTCAGGCGAAAGCGACATCACTGAAAATGGTGAGCCAGGTGAACCTGTTGACAAGTTAATACTATCATTAAAAATGGGTATCATTTTTGTGGTGAATCGTGTAAAATGAGAAAAATTGATAATGAGCTGTACTTGATTTTTAGTTAGCCCACATGCACAGAAATAAATACACTGAACAGAACTGAAATAATTAACAAGTTACCTATTGGAGAAGATGATAAAATAGATTCTGCCAAGGAAACATCTTGCAGTGTGTCGTGTGCATTAACATCCCATGCTGGACTAAGGAGATCTGTATTTTGGAGGTAGGCAATCAAGTCAAACTAATTTTGAAATTTTCTGCTATTAAAAGATTATGGTATGGATTCAGGCTGGTATGGATTGGGCAGCAACTCTATTTATTTGCAATTGAGTTAATTACAGAATAATTGTTTACTGTAGGTACTTGAAAGCGATACATTATTTGAATAGGCTATAAGGAAATAATATACCTTTAGCATTTGTCTTACATTGTATATTACATTGTACATGTACTTAAAAACTTAGATTGAAACATCATTTCTGTTACTTCCATGGCTCAACTATTATTTATGGTTTCACTGAAAACAAAAAAACTTAATTTGAATTAAAACTTACCTCTGTCATCGTCATCATCTCCTGTAATGGCTGGAACAGCAATAGTGTTTGTTGCAGACGTACTAGGTGCTGTAGCAGATGTGTTAACTACCTGTATAGTCTGTGCGGTGCCTGTGTTGGTAGCAGGTGTAGTACCTGTGTGCGCATACGTAGTACCTGTGCTTGAAGTGGTTTGTGTAGTACCAGTGGTGGTGGTGTGTGTAGTGCTTGTGTGTGTGTAAGCAGCACCTGTGTTTGTAGAAGTTTGTGATGTACCAATGTTGGTGGTGTTTGTGTTTGTGGTGTGTGTAGTGCCTGTGTGTGTATATGTAGTACCTGTGCTTGTAGTGGTTTGTGTAGTACCAGTGGTGGTGGTGTTTGTGTTTGTGGTATGTGTAGTGCCTGTGTGTGTGTACACAGCACCTGTGTTTGTAGAGGTTTGTGTGGTGCCAGTGGTGGTGGTGCTAGTGTTTGTGGTGTGTGTAATGCCTGTGTGTGTAGTACCTGTATTTGCAGTGATTTGTGTGGTACCTATGGTCGTGGTGCTTGTGTTTGTGGCAGTAGTAGTGGTAGCATGGCTAGAAAGACTCTGCAGAAGACTTTGAATATTCTGCCTGAATATATAACCAGGACTTGCTGTGGTAGTTGGAGTCATCTAGGCACACAAAGAAGGAAATATTTAAATACAATGTACACTGCACATGTGTAGTGGAATCTCAAGTTCTCAAACAGCCCTCCAAGGGAAATAAAAATTGGTTTAACAAGAAATCAGGATTTTGAGAAATTGAAGGTGGCATCAAATCATGCTAAATTGCCATGGTATTTTTTAACTTTATCATAAGCAAATTAAGGTGCATTTTCACAGAAAGAGATCATTTTTTGTAGATTCAGTATTTCCAGTAACAGATGACAGATTTGTTGTTTGCTGTGTAATAATAATAAAGTGACAACTTGTCAGGAAGTGTTTACATTTTTTTTGCTTCAAGGCACAAATGTAGCTGAAATAATCACTAAGTGGTTTCTTAATTTTTGAAAGTTCAAGTCATTGAGGGTCAAACGACGTCTGTTTTCTCTGGCTATTGGCATCCTATTGCACACTCCAGAAACTATTAAAAATACCATAATACTCTTCAAAGTGCAGGTTTGGGTGATGCTTGATGTAAGCATCATTTTTCCAATTTCTTTTGTTTTCAGCACTAAATGCAGGTGCTATGCTTCAACTTTGTGGCAATTTGCATACAGTGCACATTTGTATGCGAACACACAACTATGCTATGTCCTAGCATTACTACATGTACATGTATATGTACTCTGAATTCCATTGTGCAATTCTAACAAAGGAGACTTGAATAATCGCACCCCAGTGAGGCTGAGCCTGCACTGTAAGAGTATTATGGTATTTTTCAGAGTGGCCATGCAACTCTTGACATTTTAACCGATTTTACTTACTACTGACGTCACGTTGGGTAGTTGGAAGTGTGGCCTTATGTAAATTGGACATTGCGACCTCCAGGTTGTTTTTAATGAAGTGCCTGTTGGATTCTGTTCCTGAGAGTCCAACTGAATCAACCTTCTCCTGTTTGCTTCATCGCAGTTTAAAAAGTCAAACTGGGAGCAATCTCTGTAAAAGTTAAAAACAAATTATGTTTACATGTAAATAAGCCCAGATGCACGGTCAACCCCTGAGCCCGAGAGCTTGCTAGCAGGCTAAGTGAACATAAAAGTCACACAGCATTACAGCCATGCTCCGTCACGCGTGACCAGTATTTTTGAAAATTTGAATGGATTTTTCAAGTTTACGCGTCGGTTTTGTAAATTCATTCCGAGATTCGGAATTTCCATTAGAATTTTACCGCATTTTCGGCAACAAAGAGCAACAAAATATCATTTTATTTGAAATGTTACATATCCGAACAATATTTGTTTTTTTATACGCGTAGCGAAGTTATTTTTCCGTTACATGTAACTCGTGACTTTTAAAGTGTTTTCCTGAAAGATCTTCAAGGTTTCATTCAAATCTCGGACGTTACAAAGAAATATTCAAATGTTCATTTCAGTCTTGTGATTACTGGTCACGCGTTGGAAAGCAGCACCCTGCTACAATGTATGCACTCACCAACACAACTACAATTAAACATCACTTGTTCTATTGCACTTGCTTCATCTGCTTTACAATTATTCTTATTCATTTTTCTCACGAAATAATCCAAAACAGAACAGGGGCACTTGTCCATCATTCCATACTTCAAGAACGCCATTTTGTTACGAGATAAACATCCGGGAATCCCCCATTTACTTAGTAGAAATAGGTGTCTCGCAGAAGGGATGAACTGCAATGTGGGAGGGAGAGATGGAATTTCTGATTTGACTGGAGAGGTTGGGTTGCTTGATGGCAAAATGGCCCCGAAATTTAAAGTTGAGACATTAAACTTGTAATTTGCGCCCTGTCTTCCTAAAATAAAATAAATGGGAGATGGTACTGGTCAGTTTTGGGTTTTGAGCTGTGGGTCGCTTTAACTGCTATGGGACTGGGTACCAAAAGATCCCCAGCCCCTTCCTTCCCGGACAATATGCAGTGGTGTTTTGTTTATTTTGATTGTCTCAAAAAAAACCATTTTGGAAGCTTGTGAATGCTATCTCCTAAATTAACCTGTTCCCTTTAGATACTGCTATAGTGTTTGTTTTATATACTGGGTATCAAATAATTGGTAAGCCAATTCTCTATTCGCTTGAATGGTTGAGATCACAGGAGTTTACTGCTGCTGAAAAGTGATGTTATCCAAAAAATAACAACTCAATGGTGAAAGTGGCATGCGATTCTCCCAGCAGTAACAATACTATATTTTGGATACAGGTTATGAGAATTACGAAATTGATTACAAAACATAAATATTCAAGATGAAGCAACAGATTCTCTGCAAATACCATAAGCAATTTATAGAGACCAGGATGGAGAAAATTTTCATAGGTTAAGAGCAGGACTTAGGCCTTCATGACCAGTTAGCCCCTTTAAAAATCTTGAAATCAAAATTAATTTGTTGATGTATATTCTCCTTACTGGTGTCAATACAGTTCACATAGCCATATAACTACAGTGAATTTGTATTTCATTTACACAGACAACTCATGTTGAAGGTGATCAGGTTCTCAATTTGCACAATTTAGTGTACATGTACTTGCTCATACACTGATATTGTGAGGAGATTTAAGATACTGATAACCTGTTCCCATAATAAATGTGAAGCAGTAATGTTGATGTGTCATGTGTTTACCTACAGTTGCTACACATTAGCTGGTCATGATTGCTAACAGAAATTTTTTTTTTCTAACAAAATGTTTTTATCCAAATTGTAAACAGAAATTCTCCTTGCTAAACCATTCGAATGTTATTTCTTATTGGACTATTTTATGAAGAATGCTCTAAACTCAAGATACCGTATATGTACACAAAGCACATTTCACTCACTGTTCATTCACAAACAATGCTACAACATGTAAGCTTAAATGTTGTATATTTGGGAAATAATTTCCACCTGTGTGATCTGTAGTTTTGATCATTTTAGCTTATCTGTAGTTTTGATCATTTAAAAAGTTCCTTAGTGACCTTAGTGAGAATATCAATAAACATCAATTTACAGTGTGTACTAAGAGAGTTTGAGTATCCTCTCAGTTGTTTAGCAACTTTTTTTTTTTTTGCAAAAGCCGGTGATTTGAGCTACATTTCTTAATCGATCCTCTTCTCTGAGCCTTTCCTGTAATCCGTGTTTGCTTTTCCTTACCGTATATGAAAGATACTCGTCACGAGTATTTTTGATCGTGTAATTCTTGCCGCCTCTCATTGCGTCTATAAACAGAATCATTTTGTCCAACGATTGCAGTCAGTGTCGCCTCTCCTGATCGGTTTTGTACAGAATTCTAATGGCGGCATTTTGTCAAGGCGTTTGAACCTACTCAAACGGTGTGCCTGTTCGAAGTCTTTGTATTATATCTATGAAGTCAGATCCGAGACTTAATTGGTCTTTCGACTCGTCGAGCCGACCTGCGGGATCAAATCGTCGACTCCCGAGATCGACTCGTCGTGTTTCACTCTCGAGGTCGACTCGTCGAGTCCTGAGATCGACTCGTCGACTCCCGAGATCGAATCGTCGAGTCCCGAGATCGACTCGTCGAGTCCTGAGATCGAATCGTCGACTCCCGAGATCGAATCGTCGACTCCCGAGATCGACTCGTCGAGTCCCGAGATCGACTCGTCGAGTCCTGAGATCGACTCGTCGACTCCCGAGATCGAATCGTCGACTCCCGAGATCGACTCGTCGAGTCCCGAGATCGACTCGTCGAGTCCCGAGATCGACCCGTCGACTCCCGAGATCGATTTGTCGACTCCCGAGATCGACTCGTCGAGTCCCGAGATCGACTCGTCGAGTCCTGAGATCGACTCGTCGACTCCCGAGATCGACTCGTCGACTCCTGAGATCGACTCGTCGAGTCCTGAGATCGACTCGTCGTCGTCGGTTGATTCTCATATCCAGACCCCTTAATCTCAAACCCTGGAAAGGTCTGGTACTAACTTGTTCCAAGATGGCGGCTACCGATAGGGATAGAAGTTTGGGTGATCTCAAAGCTTCCCTGCGAGATGGTATACAACACATAATTACCCGTTTAAGTGAAGAGATGTTAGCAGACGAAGACGGGATTGATTATTTATGTACACATATCGACCGGGTTTTAAACCTGTTATCAAGAGCTTGTACTCTGTTCTATATTCCAGAGGATCTGATTTCACTTCTGCTCAGTGTTCGCCAGGCACTTTTTCAATCAACATCAGATTTAACAGATGGTGATAAAGTGCGACCAGAATTTTATTCAGGGTGCAGAGGAAGACCAGCAATAGCTATTTCCAGGGAACAAGTAGAATTGTATCTGGAATACGGTTTCACGGCTGTTAAAATCGCAGAGTTATTTTCCGTGTCTGTGAAGACCATATTTCGTCGTATTGCTGAATGGGGAATCGAGAGAAAAAAATACAGTGACCTGTCCGACATGGAGCTTGATAATGTCATGTAAGTGTAATCGGCAAATTTTCAAAAGTGTACATGTAGACATAGTCCTTGGAGAGAAGAGCGTAACAACGAGGATGTACATGAAGATTAATATTCTTCAATTTCCTCAAATCCCTCTGTAAGGACGTGAAAAGCCGAAAATGTGAGAGGTGATTGTTATTTTAATTGTTATATTATTTTTTAGTATTAGCAAGAAATGTACATTTTATATGGGATTCTGAGTTTTAAACAGGGTGTACAATTTCACTATTTTGCATCTTGAACCGGTTATCTGTGTTGGTTGTAAAAGTACGTAATTCTGTATGCAAGACATAAAAACTAGTTCTGCCTTAAACAGGGTAGCAAAGTTAATGTTTTTTGTCTTAAAAGGTTGAGAGTTTTACAGCCTCAGTGACACTTCCCTATCCAAGTAACCCCCTCCCACCCCCACCCCAGAAACATGTACACAGTGTCTCAGTCTCAGAGTAGTCAATAGTACTGTAACTTCCAACCTGCTTGTATTGTACAATAGTTTTTATTTTCTCCTAAGTATGTTTTATCACTCAAATGCCACATTAAAATCACCTTCATGAACTTTAAATCAGTAGAGTGGTAAAACGGCCGCTTCAAATCTGTACCACGTGGTGTAGTTTTCGTGTACCACGTGATGCGATTTTTGTGTACCACGTTGATTCTTTTTTCGCAGTTAGTGATCAAAACAAGAGACGTCGACTGTAGAGTCAAAATGGCGTTCAACAGGCATGGCCGGTTTTATGAGCGCGGAAAAAGCCTCCCCGAGTGTGTGAAAGGCGAAATAATCGACTCTATTTTAGAGACAGGTGGCAACAGTATGACTGGAGAATTTTTTGGGAGTTGGACAGAAATTGGTGAGAAGAATAAAGTTTACGTATTAAAAGAACTAGTAATCAATGTGCTCCGCAAATGGCTTTTGACAGCCCCAAAATCACACTTTGTTGTTTACAGGTATAGAGAATGTCTGCTTTGCATCTAACTATTAGCTGGAGATATAGTATTATTTTCTAGTTTTCGTGAGCTTTCCGCTGCGCGTTTGTTAGCAACACCTGAGAAGTTGTAAAATGTAAATAAACTACAACCTTGCTACAACTCAATTACAAAACCTCTGTCGCTTTATTCTCAAATTGACTTTTTGTTAATTTCTGTAAACCCCGATCCTCGTTGCTTTCAAGACGCGCATTTTGTTTTGAACTGTTTTAACCATGTTTTTGTCGGCGTTGTCCTAAACTCAATGATGGCGCGAGAAGAAAGGAAGGCTTCACGAAAAAAAGCGTCACGTGGTACACAAAAATCGCATCACGTGGTACACAAAAACTACATCACGTGGTACAGATTTTGAAGCGGCCGTTTTACCACTCTACTGATTTTCATAGTAATAATGAATGCATAATTATACCCAAGTTATGTTTTAAGTTAACACCAAATGAGGACGTGCTGAATGTAAAATGTCATTTACTAGCTACATTTACATACTCTTTAGTGCTGACATTCTGAAAGTCATGCCAAACTGTGGATATCGGAGGATGAGAGGCCACTTGACTGCAAGAGGTCTACTTGTTCAGTGGAGTCGTATTCAGGATAGCATGAAGCGAGTCTGCCCTGAGGGTATTCTCATGCGTGCTCTACAACTTACAGCAGTCCATAGAAGATTCTACCATGTGAGAGCTCCGCTTTCACTTTGGCATATCGATGGTAACCATAAATTAATCAGGTCAGTATGCAATGCAAATACTGTTGGTCATTATCAGCATGATTATTGTATTGTTTTGATTTTGAGACAACCATATCTTGATTACAATATTATTTAATTGCTAAGAGTAATAATATTAAAATACTATCAGTATTACTCGGTATTGTTATTACTATAGACCCTATTCATAAATGGCGGCTGATTTATTTATTCTTTTATATTCATGCTAATCAGCCCAACTAGCCTCATTTTAGAGCAAAAATTCTTTTGAATTTTGCACATGCTAACGAGGCTAGTTGGGCTGATTAGCATGAATATAAAAGAATAATAAACCGGCCGCCATTTATGAATAGGGTCTATTAGTAGTATTAATGAAGATGATGCGAATTGCAGAAATACAAATTTAAATGAAGATATGATTGTTGCAGTGGTAATTGCAATGAAAGCAATTGCAAATTAACCTGAAAAAATATTGCGGGACTTCAATGGGATTCGAACCCATAGTCTCTGCAGTGCTCCACCAGTTGAGCTATGAAGACCCATAAATTGACTGCAAGCCAATTTAATTGACTGCAAGCCAATTTATAAATGAAGTGCACATCATCTTCATTCTTCATTCCTTCCACGTGTTAAGATGAACTCAACAAATTGGCCTGCTCCCAATATATGGGTCTTCATAGCTCAACTGGTAGAGCACTGCAGAGGTCATGGATTTGAATCCCGTTGAAGTCCCGAAATATTTTTGCGTGTTAATTTGCAATTGCTTAAATTGCAGTTATCACTGCGATGATCACATCTTTATTTTAATTTGTGGTATTATTATCACATAATTACATGTCAAAGTTAGCAAGGTCGTGATGATGATGATCATACATGTATTTCTTCATTTTGATCACTAATACCATTGTAAGTAGTTTTCCATGGGGCCGTTGGTCTTTGCCTTAAGTAAAATATAACTTTTGATTGCAGGTGGGGCTTTGTTATTCATGGGGCCATAGATGGATACTCAAGGCATATTATGTTCTTAAGATGTAGTTGCAACAACAAAGCCGCAACAGTGCTTCAATTATTTGTAGAAGCTGTTGGAACCTTTGGTTTACCATCCAGAGTAAGAGGAGACAGAGGTGTTGAAAATGGTGATGTCGCATGGTACATGCTCACCCATCCAAACAGAGGGCCAGATAGAGGCAGTTTTATTGCTGGCCGAAGCTGCCATAACCAAAGAATCGAACAACTTTGGAGAGATGTTTATTGTGGCTGTTCATTCACATTTTACAATCTTTTTTCATTCATGGAGGTTGAAGGGTTGTTAGATATCGGTAGTGATGTCCACATGTATGCCTTGAGATATGTATTTCAACCAAGAATAAACGCCCACCTAAAGGAATTTGCTGAAGGATGGAATAACCACCCTTTGTCAACCGAGCGAAACATGTCACCTGCCCAGCTTTGGTTATGGGGTCTTCGAAGAGTGCCTCACAGCGATGAATTCCTGACTAATGTAAGAATTTCATCAACGTGTTATGTACAAGCAGCTTTTGCAGAGGTCTATTAAATGCATCTTTTCCTTTTGGCAAGTCGTTGCTAAGAAATTATGAAGTTTTTCCCAGGAGCCACGAAGCTCTTTAGGACCTCTAATTTCATTGGCCCTGGGTATCACGGAGCTCTATTGTTTCAGGGCTAGGATCCATTCTTCTGTTGTTTGTTTTTTTTTTTTTTCTCAACCAATCCTGGGAGCCGTTCCGAGAGCTTCGTGGCGCCCCACTTGTCCTAGCCTTACCTCTGCAGCCCAAGAGAAGTGCTAGTACTCTTGCTTTAACCCTGGTCTCAAAATGTTATTTCCTTTGCATGTATAAGTCCGTATTAATTGATATCATTATTATGCATTTAAATGAATTTTTTCACAGGATGAAGCTGCACAGTATGGGATAGACTGGCATGGGCCCTTTCCAAACTCTGAATGGGCTGGAGATAATGCATGTGTGGATGAATCTATCATTGTTAATGTTCCAGACGTGCAACTGCCTTTTCTCACAAGTGATGTGTATGGTCAACTTGTTCAACAGTTTAATCCACTTGGTGAAAGCATGTCATTTGGACTGGACATTTATCTTCAGGTGGTTACATTTGTGACCAGTTATTCTCAAAACTGAAAAAACAGTTTCTTATCTTATTGGTGGTGAACTAAAAGACTCCATATACTCGTAAACAAAGTCAACATGTTTTTATTGCCATGGCCAGGTAACGTAAGGCTTGACAAATAAGCAGCAGTTCAATTGATGATAGTTTCAACTTAGCTTTTTGCTGCTGTCTCTTTCTGATACAGTAATCGTTTCAAAAAATCAAACATTGTGCAGTTCCAGAAAATATTCATACTCCCCCCACGGAAGGTGTTTTGTTTAGCACTCCCGTTTCCCCCAGGAAATTCCAGTTAAGCTTCATACTTTGCTTCTAAAATGTTGGCTTTTAAGACCCCCTCCCCCTAGGAATTTCCAATGACCTTCCATGGGGTGGGTATGGATTTTTTCTGGAACTACACATTACAACATTTTCTAAGTAGTATGAAAAATACTGTAACTACATGTGGCTAAAGTATGGTTCTTTTTTTTTGGACATAGCACTCCAGACTAAGTTTTATTCAAACTTAAAGTGAGTACATGTAACGTCACAGTCACTACTTAATTTAACAACAACAAGAACAAAGTTGGTAGCGATTTTTGTTAAGCTTTACAAAACTAACATGAGTTGGTGGTGTTGTAGCATTGGTATTGTCATGTGACCTTATGACCTTCACAGATGTTTAACAAAGGGTTTAGAACCCACCACTGAGTAGCAAAGGTACACTGATGTAACCAATTTCCAATAACTTTATATTCAAATCAATAATACTTACACTCAGATGTGTAAAAATAGAACATGCCCTTTGGGCAAAATCAAAGCTGGTTGGTAATAGTTTTGTTTTAATAGATATAAACAGTTGATGACAGTCCCAATGACACTATAGACTATCATGTACTTAATGTAATGGGAATCGAAGACAGTTTGTTATGACTTTGCTGCTGAGGCCCAATTAAGTAAACTACCCATGTGATGGGGTCACCCAAAAAACAAAAACCCTAACGCAACTACAAGGAACTTGCAAATTATTGCATGACAATATGGCAATATGCTACACAGCTACATGTATTCTCGATACAGGTACATCTTTTACGCTCGGCCATATCCTTTCCCTTGAATACGGACCGTTGCATCAAATGCTGCCTCAAATTGGCCATATGTGGAAAAGCATGTGGGTATCTTCAATGAAGTAGAACATGTGTCAGGATCAGGCAATGAATAACCTTTCTCATCTGGCAAAAATCCAACATTTACTTCTCTGGGCATGAGGGGTGATCCAGTGATAAAGGCCAATATGGATTTGATATCAGTCCCTAAATATTAGTAGCATAAATAACTAGAATTTAATATTTGAATTTGCTTCTTGAATTTGATCTCAACCCTAGTACTCTAGGAGTGCTGAGTATCTTATTTCTCCTTAACATATCACTACCCTATCACACTGTCACTCAAGAATAAAGGAAATGATCATCAAGAATAGTTTTGATTGTTAAACACATTCTCTTCATCAGGGTCTTATCAGGGTTTATGCACCTATCAATGTTAATCTGGGGGGGGGGGGGGGGGGGGGGGGGGGGGGAGGCCGGGCAAAGGCCGGGGATTTGACAGAGGAAGTTGACCCATGGCGACATAAAAAATTGCTTCAAGTTCAAATCCCCGGCCTTTGCCTGGCCTCCCCCCACCCTCCAGGTTAACATTGATAGGTGCATTAATGAGTTAAATATCACAACAGTATCAAAACATACAGAGAGAAGAGTAACAAAAATGAATATCCCAACTATTAAGCTACCTACCTTCTTTTCTCTTACAAACGTTTTGAAGATATTCATGAAAGTAGCCAAATGCTGTGTCACTCTTTTCACTTCTGCAAGATGTAGGGTCTTTTTTCACCCTTGCTAACAACACATGAAGGTCAACTGTAACTTCATCCACTGTTGGGAAAACCAGGGAAGTAACTTTGGGATGATCCGTAAGCAAAGGTCCAAGATGCAAAACATTGAGTCCCTTCCTGATCTCATCCAGTTCTCTTAATCTCTTGTGGATGACTTGGTGTACCATAATCTCATATGCTACTTGGGCTGCATTATTAATGGTAACAAAAGGAACACTAACTCCACTTTCATCTACGAGGTTAGAGACCATATCTTCTCTATTCAAGGAGGCAATTTCATCTTCACCAGCTTGGGACATGCGTTTCAGCACTTCCCGAACATTCAAATCAGGAACATCCTCTGCACACACTACTTGTGCGGCAGTTTCAGTGCAGCCAGTGGACAAATACACTTTAACTGCTTTTGCCAGACCAGCAAACCAAACTTCACCATGAATGATAGCATGCGCCACAATTTCTCCTGTCATTTTGAAATATCCATTAAGTACCAGCTGCTGACTATGGACGGGGAGTTTGTGGTCATCGTCACCTTCAAACAGTTGAGGAGCTGTTCCTTTAGAAAGTGTTTCTATAGCAATTGTGAGGAACTCCCTTAATGGTCCTCCAATATCAGCTGCCTCTTCTTCAAAGTCAACATCATCGCCACTGTCCGAGATAAAATATACCACTGGTGGTCTAATGAGTTTGTTGGCACTGTTTTTATAAATCCTGCAAAGCTCCCGAAAAGGATTCTTTGAGCGGTTAAAATTAATGGGCATGGATGGACCAGCAGTAACCACATCTTCTTTAAAGATCTTTAAAATTATATCAGATGGTAGGCCTAGTTAGGAAAACAGATTGGATAAAACTTAAATTGTATTATCTGCAGTATACCTGTGTCAAAATAGAACAAGTAAGCAGTGGAATTATTTTCCAATGCAATATAAAGGACATCTTTTCTCTTGCTTGCCTACATTGTACTCATTGATGTATGGTCTGAAAGATCTCTTCCCTCCCCTCGGCACAGGTTAAATGTCAGTCTTCTGTTAGCGGTAAACCTGATGACATTAGAAGCAGTAAAGAGACATGGATTCTCATGGGAAATACTGGCAGTTCAGGGGTGAAGGTGTTAACAGAAAATATAGCATAGCATTAAAATAGGAATTTAAAATAACTTGGACACCTGCAACAGGTCAAGAAAATTCAGGAAAGGGGGGCAAAGTCCCGTGGGTGTCACACTCACCCCCCTCAGTATTTGTTTTTGTTTTAACGATAAAAGATTGTTCTGAAACCAATTACCTCCATTTACAACTTTTGTCTCAGCTTTTTCGTTAGATCTGCTGGTGACACTCCCCACTAAAGTCAGGTCACAACTTTCAGTGCCCTCCTCACTCACTGCTTCAATCTCTTGGCTTTCACATAGTAAATCTGCTGCCTCCTCAAGTGTTAATGCCATGTCTACTGCTTTTTGCAAACTTTCCTTTGATGCTGTGGGAAACATCATGGATAAACTATCTGTCCACAATGCTGCATCAGCTGTTGGAGCTTCTGGCTGAAGTTGGTCATCAGTTGGAGCATCATGTGCTATGTTAGTCAGGTCTTGGGAATTTGAGGGTGTTATACCACTACTTCCCACAGTGCACAAGGGCATATGATCACGAATGGAACATAATGGCATACTCTCATTACAGTTTATGCATTTTGTTGTAACAGCACCATCAGAGCTTGAGATGCTAGTCTTCACATCTTGTTCTAAGCTAAGCTCACTCTGGATGGGTCTGATATATACAATTCCACTTCCAAGGGCACCTTTTAAAAATGGGATTGAATAACCTGTTGACTGCATGGGAATTGGCACAAGTGGTCGAGAAGCTCCTCCTCTTTCAGCCCTCATGAATTCAAAAGCACCATTTTGTGTCTTAAGTTTGGGGAATTCCTTCTCCAGAGTTTCTCTGACATGGTCAAAGCTTCCTTGCTTATCTTTAAAAACAATGCGTTTCTTTCCCAGCCCTGCTTGTAGCAAGGTATTGCCTTCCATAAGGGTGGGTGACTTCTCTGCCATTGGTGATGCAAGCAAAAAAAAATCATGTGTCCATGTTTCTTTAACAAAAAGGAATAACAGATTTCTGCCTCTTACGAGAAGGAGGATTGGATAATGGCGTAATATTTTGTCTTCTACCTCCTTGCATGTACTGTGGGAAAGCAGCCCTAATTAACAGAACAGGTGACAGTCAATTAATTTAGTAAATTATCGTACATGTCTAACTTAACCTGTGGTGGACGTGTCTGTAGTTCATGTAGTAACTTAACCTAACCTAACTTTACCTACTTCACTTATATTTGTGCCCAGGGCTGTGCTCAAGCAGTGCCCAGGGGCCTTGGCATGGGCTCCTTACTTTTCTCTTCGGACGACTAGAAAAACTTCCTTTTGCATAAAGCTTAAGTGCCAGGCACCCCAGATTTCATAGTTGGGAGCCTTTGGGCTCCCTGTGGTTCTTCTAAGAGCACAGCCTTGGTGCCATTAAATTATTGCCATAAATGAATACATAAATATAAGTTACCATATCTTGAAAGGTTACTAAAGCTTAACAACTAGAAATTTGGTCAACATTTCAAAGAAAAATCCAATTTCAAATCATCCATTTTTTTTTGCAATTAATTTTGTTACACTTTCCTAAATAATTATGGAAAAATGTTAAAGAAAGGTATGGAAAAAGGTTAAAGAGCCACTGCTGAAGACCAGCTGTTCCATTAAAAGGCAGCCTAGACTCTAGGGGTATTTTAACTTGAATTTTCCAAGAGAATGTAGGGGAATAAAAAGAATTGATTCTGCTAGTTGAAAAGGTTTGAAATGAAAATGACTTTGTGTTGGTCGTGTCTTTTATTCACTGTCTGTTATCTTATGAAGTATTTGAACAAACGGGTTGGTTAATGCTTTTGACAAATGGTAAACAAAACTCAGATCTGCTTTTAAATTTCATTTGGGAATTAGGGGTACTTATTATTTACATGGAAAAACTGAAAATTCCGGTTGGAAAATCAAATGGTTTGCGCCATTCCGTTTGTGAAGCTTAAGAAAATATGGGCTGTGATTTGAGGCAATAGAATTTTCCTACTCTTTTTAGTCTGTTAATTTGGATATACTTTGTAGTGGGTCGTTCTCCCACCATGTCAATTTTTATAGTTTTATGTTAATGCAGAAGATTTCCACCGTGGTGGTTTGTGTAAATGGTAAACACCCTAGGTTTACATGTACCATTGATAATTACTTTTTCAAAAATCTGGTATCAAGGATGGCTTTGAAGAAATAGGGACACAAATTTCTGCTTGGAACATTCCATCTGGAGAAACAGGAAAACCTTTTCTGATGTTCCGTTACTCCCAGAAATTTTTCACTGGAGACACCAGAAAATTTGTGTTCGTAAAATCGTAAACAAGCTACAGAATAGAGTCGGGGGTGTCTGTGGACAATGAACTGACTGCCTTAATAGCTTTTTCCCTCGACCAGCAACGAAAGATCACTTTAATATATGTTTGTAATTTTATCCATATACGGCTATAACGACAATTAACATTATTTTTTCAATCTTTGCCTTTTTAAGTGAACAAGTATTTGCCTGCGATTGCAAATACTATTTAAGCGTAACTGCGTGAGAAATTTTGAATTGAAATCCTCAGTTTATATAAGCTCACCTCCAATTTGCTTCTGCTCTTGTAATGTTATTTGCATTGGTTGAGTTGGAGCTTGAGGAGTTGGAGTTTGTGTGCTGTTGATTATTTCCTCCTTCACTGGATGCAGATGGAGATGATATAGACTCGATTTTACGGATTGCGTTCTGTAAGATTCCTCGTAACTCCTCCATTGTCATTCAGATCACTTTCACCATGTGCTTCTTACTTAAACCCAGTCCCTAGCGGCCCAAATCAATTAACGCACGACGACGAGTCGATCTCAGGAGTCGACGAGTCGATCTCGGGACTCGACGAGTCGATCTCGGGAGTCGACGATTCGATCTCGGGAGTCGACGAGTCGATCTCAGGACTCGACGAGTCGATCTCGGGAGTCGACGATTCGATCTCGGGAGTCGACGAGTCGATCTCAGGACTCGACGAGTCGATCTCGGGAGTCGACGATTCGATCTCGGGAGTCGACGATTCGATCTCGGGAGTCGACAAGTCGATCTCGGGACTCGACGAGTCGATCTCGGGACTCGACGAGTCGATCTCGCGAGTCGACGAGTCGATCTCAGGACTCGACGAGTCGATCTCGCAGGTCGACGATTCGATCTCGCAGGTCGGCTCGACGAGTCGAAAGACCAATTTAGTCTCGGATCTAACTTCATATATATCCTCTCGTTGTCTCCTTGTTGCTCGATCGCACTGAATTTCACGTCACCGTTCAGAGGAGTTTCGGTGGTTAATTTTCTCATTTGCATCAGAAATTGGTTGTGTTTCACCAAGAGCGCGAATTTCGCTAGGTATTCTCGCGGCGAGCTTCGTGACTTCCCGGCCGGTCGGTGTCGGCCGAAGGCCGATCACCGATTGGACACCAGAAATACGATTTCGCTCGAATTCACGCATATTAACCTCGCGAAGCTCGGGCTCAGGCTCGGCTCGGGCCGAAGGCTGCTCGGCCTTGCTTCGCGAGGACAAACGGGACAAACGCAACGAATTACTCAAGTCCAGGCTTTCACAGTCTGTTTCCAAAATGGTCGCCAAGCGTCACCACGTGAAAAGATGGATTCGGCCAATTTTTCAAGAGTGGAAAATTTTCTTCCTCTAAAAACGTTTCTAACAAATTGGCAATAGTTTCCGCCGTAGTTTTGTTATTAATTAATCATACAAAATTGTAGTCAATTTGATGTGGCCTCCCATAACCGTACTGCTTGAAATGTTAATTACGGTCGTTTCGCTGCAAATCAGAGTCGTTTCGCAGTGGATTAAAGAACGAGAAATATTTGATATACTCACTAAAGATTAGTTTAGCCCATTCCCTGTCGTGTTCATTCAAGATTAGTATTTTAGCAAAACGATTTGAGGTAACGACTTTGTAGCGAAACGAACGGAAACCCTAGAAATTGGATATTTCAAAATTTTCTGGGGGGGATGAATTGACTGAAACTCTATATATCTTGGGTTGTTGCGTACAGACCGGCCGGAATCATGGCAACACAATCAAAGTAATACTATATTATCTGTGAAATTTCCAACTGCTTACTACCAGATTGCACCTATATCCCCTAGCTTGCGAAAACTTGAGTCCTGGCTGGCTTCGGGTTTCACATACATTTAGAGAATCAAGTATCAAAACTGAAGGATCTTTACTTACGTTATATTTCTAAGATGACCCTGAGCCTGAAACCCATGAAGGATGCTCGTCCGCACCTCCGACGGCGTCATCCCGCTTCTAAAGGAGACCCTTGCCTCTCGTTGCACGTCTCGTATGTGCTGTCGTTGTCTTCCTCTTGGCACCTCTTCAACATCTGGTCCCGACAGCAATACAATTAGTCTCGTGAAAACATGGCCAGGTGTTGGGTATGGGGTTGTGCGTCCACGGCCACGGCCACGGCCCCGTCCTCTTGTGGTGGCTGTTTGTGGACTGAATAGTGGCCCGATGTTTCTTAGGGCAGAGTTGACAGTGTTCGTTGTAGTGCGGGCGTTCGTTGCAGTGTTTGTTGTAGCCGTGTTCGCTGCAGCCGTGTTCGCTGCAGCCGTGTTCGTTGCAGCCGTATTCGCTGCAGCCGTGTTCGTTGCAGCCGTATTCGCTGCAGCCGTGTTCGTTGCAGATGAATTGCCGGTAGATCTAAAAAGGCGATCTACCTCGCTGTTCACTTGCGGTTGATTCAAAAAAGAAAGTAATGCTCGAAGATCTCGAAGTGCGTCTTGACTCATGTTTAGTGCGGTCTGTCTAATTGGAAAGTTCCACTCGCTTTATTTATGGATATTAAACCGGTGCCTTTGAGAAGTGATCACTTAGTGATTTCCTTTGTCTTTTCAATCTATTTGTTTGAGCCGTTTTCCACTTTTAACAATGGAATAAAAGAGCGACCCGCCTTTAATTTAGTTCGTTATTGTTTGGAAATTTGTCACATATTTGCTTGTCATCTGCCGTTCACATAACCTGCGATCAGGCGCTCTTTTTTTTCAGAGCGCGAGAGCGCGAACGCGCGAAAGTCGGCAGAAGGGCGTGCCCTCCGAAAAAAAAAGAGCGCCTGATCGAAGGTTACCGTTCACAAGAATAAAGTAGCAAAGAAACCCGTTAAGAGACCGAAGTACCGATACCTCTATTCTTTGCTTGCATATGACGTCAAAAAAATTCACAAATCTAAACTATACATCTTGTTACATCTTGTGCAATTTTTGTCACACTTGTCGCAAAATTTTTGTCGCGGGTAAGTTGCATCTTCAACTCACATGTGTAAACGGGCGGCGATTTCAGTTCCATTTGGATACTATTTGTCGCGCGATGTCGCAGAGATTTCGAAACGACGAAACCTGATGCTACTTGGTGGCGATTTCTGGGAAATCACAGCAAATGAAAGCAAATGTCGCACCCGAATCCAACAGGAAATCACCGCTAGTTTACACTTGCGACTAAAAATGCATTGGAGAGCAAAAATCTGAAAAATCGCATGTGTGAACAAAAATGTTTTACTTCCGAATGTGTCACGCATTCGTCACGCTATTTCAGATAAAAACCGTGAAAATGAACAAAATTGAACCATTTAAAAGTTATTTTTGCATTATAAATGGAACTTATAGTAATTTTTTGTGGTAAGATTCTTGGTGTAATTAAGACTTTTCATTTAAGAGTTTTTGCCGCCAATGATGTTTCGCTAAGAGGGATGGCCTAAAAAAATATGTCTAATACTCGTTCGCCTATAACTCTTTAACGAAATGCTATTGCGCTTCAAAACTTGCCCCAGACGTGTAGTTTTAAACTCCATACAATTCTACTATACAATTCTATAAACATTTTGGAACTGAAATCTGTTGTTTACAGCTTTTGATTTTTGATGTGCCGCCCGCCAGGTTCGTAGGTCTGGGGATAGGAGATTTTATGGCAACAACGCTATATTAAAGTCAAATATAATCAAGAATCAGACGTTTGCGTTGACAAAGTCCTTGGCAGCGAGGAAGAGCGAAATACCATGGTTTGGACAAGGTTGCAACGATTGGACTATTTCCTCTAACTGAATGCGTTGTTCTTCTGAAATGGGGCTCGTCACTTCCCTCACCTGAACGTCATTGTTCGACCTGTTTTGTGGAGTTAGGCCATCGACACCGACTCCGAACTGTGACTCCTCGATAGATTCTCTGTCGAAGACATCTCTGATTGCCGGATCATTTGCTCCAAATCGCTGAAACATTCCTCTGACGTATAGCTGCTGCGGCGTGAAATTTCCCTCAGTGGAAAGCTTGTGGTTGTTCCACGAACGTTTAAATGAATTTAGCGCCCGGTTGATTAAAGGAGTAAAAACAAAATGCAAACAGAACATGTCATTTTCATTGTCGGGGTTAAGAATTCCGGTGTCTTCCATAAAGTAAAATAAATTGTAAAAAATTGTTCCAACACAGCGAAAGTAGTCACGCCATAACCGCTCAATACGTTGATTGTGAACAGAGCTACCAGTAATGTGGCTCCCCCTTCCTGTTCCTCGACGAGAGATCATTTCACGTGCCACCTCTACGTTTTCCATGCTATGATCAGATCTCACTCGAGAAGGCCAGCCGAACTCTACCGTGGCAGACAAAAAACGATCTCTTACCGTAATAGCGCGGTTGTTCGTAGAGCAGGCGAGATAAACACATAGGCGCGAAAAACCGTCGATTCCGCCATGTACGACGAACTTCCAGCGAATAAGTTTGTGATTTCCATCCACATGCCATAACGAGTTTGGGCCAGGAACTCTGTATTGCCGTCTTTCTACCACGTGGCTAAATCTTGCACGGATGTTTAAGGTGTCCACACGATGCAAAGATGCCCTGATCCTCTCTCTCTGGATATGAATTCCCCGGTCTTCCACTTCCCCTTGCACCATTCGAATTCCACTGAAAGGCGTTCGTCTCACAATGTCCCGCACCAAATCATCGAGGTCAGCGTCTGAAACGTCCGAAAAACTGGGGGTAACGTCACTGCCGAGTCCAAGCGATACCCGGTGGCGGTTCAAAGTGCTGATCGAGACGCCTAATAAATCAGCTATCTCTGTCCACTTGAAGGAAAATTCTCTTAGGTAGATAATTTGCTCACGGGTAATGATATAGCGAGGTCGACCAACGTTTCCTTGTTCTCTCTGGCATCGATACTCTTCAGAATCAAGGCCTCTTATTTTATCGAAAATCTGCAATTGCATGGCTTCCAATGACCCCTTTATTTGAGACAGCTGGGCTCTAAAATTCATGGCATCGCCTTCGACAACCGCTTCACTGAGCACCGACAGCATCCAGCGCAACCGACTATTCGCCTCCTCGAGCCGTGAACTATATGCCTTTATGAGTTGCCGTTCACTTTGAATAAGAAGAAGGCGGTTTATTTCCTCCACCAAATGTAGCAAGCCGCCCACAAACTCCCGCACGATGTCAGACATAGCTGTAAAAGAGTCGAAATAGATATCGGTAAAAATCCGTAAACTGATACACGTGCTGAATAGAGTTAATTATTAATTAATACACTCGTGTGAGCTATTCAACATTGTAACAAGACAAGACACTATGACCCCGATTGTGTTTTGTCGAGCTCTTTCTTCACACGGGTTCTCTATTGATCCGAATAAAAATATATGCACCTACAATCTCGGACGGAATAAAAAGAGAAATAACACCTCCCCTCCCCCCGATTCAAAGATGGATTCGCGCGAAAACCGCGCGCCATTATCCCATCACTGAACTAGGGGGGAAGGGTGGTATTAATTTTTCATTTGAAATGTCCAAGATTGTAGCCTGCATGACTGGCGCGCGCTCGCGTCGCGCTTCGCGCGAAATGCTTCGCTCGCCCCGCTTGGCTCATTAAGCGCCTGTCATGCAGGCTAATATGTACTGTATTTCCTCAATTAATAACCATTTCTCGATTAATTGCCCCACTTATAAAAAATCACCCCTCTTTGGAAGGGGTATCGAATGGTCCCATAAAATTTTCAAGTGCTTGCAAAATGTGGCCTTTGCTCAATTTGCTCTCAAAATGTAGACCAATGCTCGCTTGCTCGTGCTCGCAAATTTTTTGCAATTGCTCGCATGCTCGGATTCTCGTTAAAATTTGCTGATTGCTCGTAATTTCGTAAATCGTGCTTTGTAGGTTTCTTGGTGCAGAAATAAATGTTCTGTCAAATGCCATCAAATATACTATTCAATCGGAAGACTTACAGAGGGTAATAGATCACAGGGCGTCCACGGATTGAAAGGATGGCTCATATTTGAATAACGTGGGAGAGGCCCGGGGGAGAGGTGGCTCTCAGAAATGAAATTTGTCATTATAATGATACAAGCTAATACAGTATTGCAAATTTACGAAGTACTCACATGCTCGCCTGTTGTTTTTTCTAAAGTGCTCGCTGCTCGCAAGAGAAATTTGATGACTGTTCGTTCTCGCAAGAAAAAAATACAGTGCTCGCATGCTCTTCAAATATTTGATATAATCGCCTCCCTCAAAAAACCGCCCCAATCCCTGGAAACAAGCTTTGATTTGATTGTTACAATTACAGAAACGTTAGAGAAGCACAGGTCTTATATAGTTTTTTTAAAGGGAAGTTCATGTTTGACTTTTTCCGCTTGCATTAGCTTTTAGTTTGGAGCTCTCTAATAGCACATTAGCCAATTACAGGAGCCGGTAATCGGCTCCTGCCAATTAGCTTTCCAGCAAGCAACACTTGAAATAATCCCCACACCTTTGATTAATCAATCAAAACCCAATCAAAAGTTAAAACAAAACTACTTCAGCATCGCGCGCCAAAAAAACCACCAGCTACGTAGTCTGCCTCTGTTGCGATAGGCCAGAGTGATTGCTTTGGTTTTGGTTTTAATTAAAACACTTAATGATGATGATAATAATAATAATAATAATAATTAATAAATAAAGATATCTTCCGAACAGAGTATTTAAGGCGGTTCAAACTTGTCATGAAATCTCAACTCAATGGCAAAAATAAGACCAAAGCAGCAAACACTTGGGCTGTATCGCTCATGAGGTATGGAGCAGGAAAGATCAAACAGAGTAAGGAAGAACTACAAGAAATGGACAGGAAGTCAAGGAAAATCATGACAATGAATAAAGAGCTACAACCAAGAAATAATGTTGCCAGAATATATGTACCAAGAACGAAGGGAGGAAGAGACCTGAGCAGTTGCGAGAGCTGCGTGAGAAGAGAAGAGAATAACTTGAGCTGGTATGTGAGAAATAGTGAAGAGGTATTTATTAAGAAAGTTGGAGATAGCAGTGTAGTCAACATCTCCGAGGCTGTGGACTCAAAGGAATACAAAGTTAATGAAGCAAAGGAGACGGAGAGTGAATGGAAGCAGAAAAGAATGCATGGGCATTATGTGAGAGAAAAGGAGGGCATTGACTGGGATAGAACTTGGCAGTGGATTGCAAGAGGAGACTTAAAAGGATGTACTGAAGCCTTGATATGCAGTGCCCAGGAACAGGCTTTGAGTACAAATTATATAAGTCAACATATTGATAACACAGCAGAATCTCCTTTGTGCAGAATGTGTGGAAGCAAGGGAGAAACGGTGGCCTATTTGGTAAGTGAGTGTAGTAAGCTGGCGCAGACAGAATATAAAGGAAGGCACAATAACGTAGCACGGAATATTCACTGGCAACTTTGTGGCAAATGTGGATTTGAAAGAGAGAACAGCTGGTACGAACAGAAACCTGAGGGAGTGGTGGAAAGTGAAACTTCAAGATACTATTGGATTTCACAGTCCAGTGTGATCGGAAAATTGAAGCAAGAAGACCAGACATTGTCTTTATTGATAAGAAAGAGAGAGGGAGGTGATTATAATTGATGTTGCCATCCCAGGTGACAACAGGGTGAGAGACGAGGAGCTCGAGAAGATTGAGAAATACCAACTATTGAAAGATGAAGTGGCAAAACTCTGGCACATGCGGAAAGTCACTGTCGTCCCAGTTGTTATCGGGGCACTTGGTGCCATTTCAGTCAACTGTGAGAAGTACATAAAGCAAATTGGTGTAACCATAAGAATGGAAACTATTCAGAAAACAGCATTGTTGGGTACAGCAAAGATCCTGAGAAAGGTGCTGTCCTTGTAAGAGGAAAGAAAGAAAAGTCCTGGAACCCATGGTGACATGTTGGAACCCGCTTCCAGGGAATATCAACCAGACAGAACATTGTGCCTGAGCCTTAAAGGAATAAACATAATAATAATAATGATAATAATAATAATAATAATAATAATAATAATAATAATAAAACGCCTCCATTAAAGTATCAGAGAAACCGTTCCAAATACAAAGATTTGGAGATAGAAATAGCCCGTATGTGGCAGATGAGCCTGGTAATTCCTATTGTTGTAGGTGCCCTTGGAGTTATTAAGGCTCTGAAAAACAACTCCGCGAAATCCCAGGCAATACCAACCTACAGGAAATTCAGAAAACAGCACTTCTGGGAACTGCACACATTCTGAGAAAGGTCCTCTCAATCAAGTATTAAAACTAAACAAATACTCCTCTAGTGCATTAGAACCATGGTTTGGTTCTGGCCCTAGAAGGCAAAATGTAGACAAATTGAAATACAACACAATAATAATAATAATAATAATAATAATAATAATGAAATATCTTTATTAAAAATAGCAATAATTATAATTTTCAATAACTATAAATTGATACTCAAATTTACTTAATAATAATAATAATAATAATAAAATCATATTTATGCAGGGTCCACTTCAGTTATAAAAACTGCCATCACTGTGGGCCCTGTGTAAAAATAAATAAATATATACTAAGTAAACAATATTACTAAAAGTAAAATAATAACTTTAAAAAGATAAAAATTACAACCTTAAAATATATTTAAAAAGTACATAGCATATATGGCTTAAAAAATGAGAACTGCTCTTATTCAAGGCATTTTACGGTCATAGCGACATAAATCCGCCGCATCGTCAGGCCAAAAAAATGCTTGAACTATTAGATAAAGAATAGTGTCTTTCGGGAAAATACACCAAATGACACGAAACAGATGTCACTAAGGCCTCTGTGCCATTTTACTATGTTTTAATTGAATTATATTCGTGTAGTCACTACTTTGTCCTGTTCTTTACGTACACGAAAGCACTCCATATAAAACTGTATCAAATAAACTGATTAAATTCGCTGCTTCAGTGTTGGTAACAAATGGCGCGAGATAAAATATTGTAGTGAATCCTTTTTACTGAATAAAGGGTTGTCATCTCAATGGGAAGATGTGATTTGTTATCAATGTGTTTAATTGTAAAACAGTTATGGTGCTTAAACTGTAATAAACTATAAGATAATGTTATTCAAAAATACTTTTTCTTTAATATTAAAATTTGACCAAACTCATAAACAAATCTAATTTTCTTTAGTAAAGGACATTGTCCAACGAGGTAAGGCATTATGTATTATGATATGGCTCCTGGTACTATCCTAAATTGAAGAAAAAAAATTAAACGAGACCTTTGCTTGACCGTTAATCATACTTTTATTGAACTACAACTTGCTCGGTTCGTAGTGAGATAAGATAATCAGCATCTTTTAAGTTGTAAGTGTAACGGGCTATTCACTACACCACCGCACCTCCAAAAGGCACTTGCTTATCGGGGTTAAATTAAAAAAATGGAGTCGCGAGTCGCAGAGAGAGTTTACTCGAATATCGTCCCTTTTCGGTTCCATCTTTTGGACACATGCGAGCCGAACTGAAAGAAACTTTGAAACCTCAAAAAGTACTTTATGCATGTTTGCTTTGAAAATTCCCAGCATAAATATATTTGTCTTTTTTTAGATTTGCAAAAGTACAAATTTTGTCAGAAAATGCAAGCTATATAAACGTTCAATTGAAATGGCGCTTTAAAAATTACCCCTTTGCATTGAAGGAAAACGTCTCATTACAGTTTTAACAACAGGGTTTTTGCGCAAGACAATCAGGCTGTCCATATACTGGTTATATTCGGACCCGATCGGCTCCTCGCAGCCCTCACACATTTGAAGTGAGAAGATCTTTGGCAGAAGGAAAAGCAATCGTCTTCACCTTACTCTTCAAATGATTATTATTTTTGTCATTTAGAACTAAATAAACTACAGAAAAACGAAAAATAATAATAATCGGTTCATTTGTTGTCGGGTAAAGAATATCTGCAGTTGATGAAACAATTGAGCGCCGGGCTAAACAAATTTATTTGCCTCGATTTGCCGGTGCAAACGTACTAAGCACGCCAAAAGTGAAATGAAGATACCCAAAGAAAATCAAATTATGGCTGATTTTCAAATTGCGTTGTTGGCATGACTGAAGGTGACTCAGTCCTCCGTTTTGCATTGCACATCACGTTTTGTTTGAATCACGGTCATACAAACGTTTTAGTCAATAAATTATAATTTCTCGGATTCAATCTTTGCTGTTGAATGAACTAACGAGTGAAATCGGTAAGTAGAAAAAATAAAGAGATAGAACCAAACTGCGTTTTTTTTTTCTGTTTGCACCCCCATTATTTATTTGAGTAGGCAAAGTTTGTCTGTTGTTAGCTCTCTTTCAGTGGAATGATCAAAACTATACCTTCACACGGCGGGGATCATTTGAGCTAATTGTGGTTCTTTTGCACTTTCTTTACCAAACTTCGTACATTCACTTGGGCTGTTGTCAAAATCTGACGACAAAATTTGGGACAAATATAAAATAAACTCTTCTGGTAATTTTTTCGTTTTTTTTTTTATGCTTAGTTTTAAAAACAAATCGTATGGTTTAAAGTAAACCTCTCCGCCCTGCTAGAGCAATCGCAAGCGAGCAGCTTTCGTCGGTAAAACATTTCCCATAAGCGACCTCGACCACTTATAGAATTCATGAACTGGGCTTATCTTTGTTATATATATCGCCTTCGAAATGCGTTTCAGTGAAAATTGAAACGTTTGCTAGTCCACGTTGAAAAGGAAAATTATCAAATTGGTCCATAAATGGCTGGCATTTTGTGTTGGAATACCATACTTATTCAAATTAATAATCCAGGCCGCTTATTTACTTTTGTTAGCTCAAGGGAAGGCTTTTTTTGGAGAGGGGGGGCAAATTAGGGAGGGGGGATTATTTCTTTTTTAAACAAAAAAAACTTGAAAAAAATGTGAGCGTGAAAAGCTCTTTAATGAACAGTAACAAAAAATGTAGAAAATGTACAAGTCCTATTAAGTCAGAAAAACGGTTGCAATAGTCGGGACAACGGTTAAAAAAATTGGCCATTTTTCATCATCTACACGGGCAAATAAAAATTGCCACATAAAAAATTGCCATATAAAAATTGCTCGTGTAGACGGGCTTTAAGTCATGATATAATTCGCGATTACACCTGAATGTTTTCGATGTCAGGTTCTTCGGATAAGATGGGGGCAAGATAAAAGGGGGGAGGGCGCTTATTAACAAAACACTCAATGGGCGCTTATTACTGAGAAAGGGGGGCGGGGGGACTTATTGGAAAGAGGGCGCCAAATCAAATCATCACGGTAAAAGAAAACGGCGATAGCCATCTTCTTTTCGAGACCGCACTCAGTTCGCTCTATTTGTGAAAATAGCAAAAAAAAAACAATGATAGTAACTTTAGCGCGAGCTTGCACACCATGAACGTACGCATGAAACGCGACAAGCGGGCAGGACAATTCTTGTTCGCTCTACGCTGGTCAATCTATTTTTTTTATTAGTTAAAAACTCTATTTTCTGCGGAAAAGAAACCTCCGAAATGAACTGAGAGTAAATGCACTTTGTTTCCTCTCTCTCCCAGCCTCCTATTGACTACTTTTTATAGCGGAGCGAAATCGTTTCACCGCCTGTTTTCATTTTTATTCTTGTTACACACACAACTACCCGTACTTAGCTCGGTACAGTGGTGTTAACAATTAAAACGGCATCAAAATCGCGAATTACAAGGGAAACGAAATCCTCTTTCTATTACATTTTTACCACATATAAATTTATAACTAACTACCACCCGCTACCATGCCACGCGGAGGATATCGGCTTCTCAAATAACAGTTCGCACTTTTGTCGGCTGAAAATCTGCTGTTTCGATCATTGCCGTTTTCCTAGTCAAATTGTTCCTGTTTTCTTTTGTACTGGATCAACATGCAGGAAGGCGGTTATCATCCAGATATGTTTGTCCAAAATCCAGACCAAGCACTTCTGTGTCCAGTTTGGTGAGTATAAATACAGAACATACATCCCACTGAATAATATCTCACCCGGTATCTCATAAGATAATACATGGATAATACGGCTAGCATTAAACAAGGAAAGTTTAAGTGAACAAAGCTACAACAGATGATTGGATAAATTCATATTTTTCCTTTTAATATATTTCTTCTAAATTCGCCTAGAGCGCTCACAGTTTCAGTCCTCATCAAAAGGAAATTGTTTTATTAGAGACGATCCACTCTTTATATGTCGGCATATGTCCATTCCTCGGCCACCCCGTTACCGAAGTTCCTTGTGCGAAAATAAGCCATTTGATTTCTGGTTTTACGCTTGTCTCAGGCATAGCAATTTAACAGGCGCCGGTTTATTTACACAGGGGCTCTGACAGGGTGCGCGGGTGCGGGACCGTACACTTCGGTCAAAGCAGCACAATTCCGCACAATTCCTAAAAATCCGCATAATCCCGCACAATACTGAAATATTTGCTTAAAATTTTAATTAAATCAGGTATTTCTATTGATTACTAAGATTTCGAGAAACGTTTTAGGCTATTTTCTGCCCATTTTCCTTCTATTTCCTTTTCGAGAAATCCCTCGTTTTCCGATCGAACAGCTCGAGCAGATCGATATAAAACACAACAAGACGCTGTGGAAGCGTATACTTGGGCGTCGTTGTATTAGGCATATTGGAGAATAATTGTCTTGGGAATCTGCATGCACGTTATTTCACGGTTTGATGATAGGGAGTATTCGGATAGTGTGAGCAGTCTAACAAAGAAGCGCGTTAACCGTCAAAACAAGAAGACACAGTACACTTAGCGTGCGAGATCGCACGCATTATTAAAGTAGCGTGTCCACTGTGTCAAAAGACGAGTACATACTGAAAAATACAAATCGATGCCTACTTTGTACTTCCCGTTGAAAAAAAGGCCGTATGTCAGAGTTTCTCGATAGTTGTTATTGGTTTTAGCTAAATCTTGTAACTAGCTGGTCTGTGTTTCTGACACTTTTGAAGTGAATGCAAATGTAGCCGCAAAGTGGCCTTTCGAAGCCATGATGCAGATGATGTAATTGCCTGGTCCGGACCCGAGATCAAAACAACTTTTCCAATTGAAAGTTTTGCTGGAAGTATTCCCGCCGTTATTATAACAAAGTTTGAATGAAACTTATAACTTTAATCAAAGTTAACGACAGAAGTGATAATTTAGGAGGAGAGAAACAAATTTAGCCCCTTGAAACATATTTTTGAAGTTGAGGTAAAAATGTTGCAATTTGCATAATGTGAAAGTAATTTGAAACCTTTCCAGTAACGCATAACGCAGCTGTTTCATAAAACATCTCGCAATCAGACACGAAAATATATCCAGTTTTTATTCCTCTCTATCCGAAACACAGAAAAGAATATTAAATGAAAAAGTGATCGCTTTAAGGTTATTTTCGCCCGAGAAACATTCACTAGCGGAAGCAAAACCCGCAAGAAACATCTCGCAAGACAACGCGTGCATTGTTTACATCTTCTCTCGGCGGTGAATTTTTGCACCCAAAGTTTCAGTTGGCTGTTCTGTTCCTTCAACTTCACGAAATAAAAATTAATGAAAGGCAAACAACCGAAAGAAGTGAAATTAATTGGGATTCCTACCACGCTTATATTTCTTCCTTCGCTGTCCACTGTTCACTTCTTATTAAATAAGCGCTATGTATGTATTCGTCTAAATTATCTTCTTCATCTCAGTTCGTTTGAACATGTTTTAGCGGGTTTCCGTCATGAAGGTATCGTAGAATTAATCGCGAGTGTCAAATACTTTCGCAGTGTCTTCTTGAGTAATTTCTTTACGCATATTGAATATGAAACTGTTAGATGCAACAGAGAAAACACAACTCGCACTTTGTGACGTTCGCCTCGCATCAACAAACAACAGGTGTACTCCACCGCGGTTAAACGAGAGAAATTTGCAAAAGTTAACCAAAGTACTTCAAAGTTAAGGTTGTCATTTTCACTGTTTATTAAAAGTTTCATATATTGACAATACACTGTCAACTCACTAAACGTTTTGAAAGTTTACTAAAAAACGTTCTAAGCGTTTGAAAACTATGAACCGCAGAACTGTCGGCGCCATTTGCCAACACAATTTTGCTCAGGCACGAAGCGTTTTGATCAGTTTTCAACGATCGAAAAGAAGCTCGTTATTTTGAGCCGGAAAGATGAAAAGATAGTCACATAAACTAATTATTTTATACATCCTTGCCCACGTTTCCACTTAATACTAAATGAATCCCACCAAATAAAACGAAAAACGCCTCGGACGTGCGACCGCGGTGAAGGTTTGAACAATCCCGCCATCCCCAGAGTTGCGCAATACTGCACATTTGTGGACGACCAAACTGCATTTTAATACTTGGTCGCTCCGCTCAAGTAACAAGGCGTTCTCTTCGCCGTCCGGGAAATTAGTCTCAGCTTAATTACTTGTCTCTATCCGACTTCCTATCGAATTTTTCGCGTAGCTTTTTAGTTGTCGTTTTCCAGACATTATGTCGTTTTTCTTAGCAGCCTGTTGATATTTTTTCGAGCGCTTTCGCTTTCCTCGTTCAGTTTAAATATGTCGGGGACCGAAGAAGAAACACCGAAGCAATGTACCGTCGCGCCGAAATGAAATTCACTCTGTCTGGATTTATATCTTCGCAAAGAACTGATCAAGTTTGCGAATCGACAAACAAACTATTAAAGCGCTGGAACTTCGGATTGATAGGAGAAAATTATTAAGTTCTGATCAGAATACTGGATTTGATTTTTTTGCAATGAAGTGAAAGACGTTTTTCATTGAGGAAAATGAAAAACAACATGTTATCAAATTTCATTTAGTACGTAATTTGCATACATCTCGGGGTTTGCGGCAAACTTTCGAAGAAATAGAGCGTTTTCACTTGACGTCATAGCCGCCATATTGGTGTTCCCGTACAAAAGAATTTTAATTAACTTCTTTTGTTAGGAACACCAACATGGCTGCCATGGCCTTTGTTATTTGAGTCCCACGGGACTGAAGGTCACGTGATTGAAAACGCTCTATAGGTGGTTTGCAACCAATCTCTAGAGACATAGATAACAATAGTGAAACGAGCAAATGCTGGTGGACGAACAAAAGGAGCTAATGAGAGAACAATTGTTTATGTCCACCAGCATGGCGGCGATGACGTAACATGAAAACCACCTATTGTGTGAACCTTTACTGGAAGTTATTCACACTACATAAAATGTACGGATTTTTCATAAAGGAACTCGTTCAGATCGGAAACATTTTATTTTGAGGTGGTATTTCGGTTTTACCCGATCAAGTTCATCGTGTCAAATAAAAACTTTGGTGAAGAAAAACAGCCGCAAATTGGCGATTGCTGGGTACATTTTAATCCCCAAAGTGAAATTTCTATTTGTATTTTTCATTTATGCAGAATTTCCTCCTTGTCATATTTTTCTGGCCTGGCTAGAACACTGGTGATTGAATATTTGGTTGGTCACAGGATTGCGCAATCCCGCACAATTTCCCGCACAATCGGAGTCATTTACCGCACAATTTTCATTTTTTTCCCGCACCCAGTCGGAATCCCTGTAATTATAGGACGAAATTCGAGGAAGCGCGCGCGAGGGGAGAAAGGTCTCCCCTTCGCGCGTTTCGCTCGCGCGCGGCCTCGAAATTTCGCCCCTATACAGGTTACGAAGAGCACGAGCACTCGCTAAATATGGCTATCTTGACTTCGTGTTTTCTCACAGCAGTCGATTTTTTGCTCTCCTGTTTAGTTTGCCTATAGCATAGGTCCCTCGCGAAATAAAGCGAAAAAATTTTATACCTTTCAATTAACATCTCAAATTAACAAGTACCTGTTAGCTCGTTTATGACTTCTTACCAGGCACACAACCGAGTGAGAACGCGCAGTGCCTGGCCACCGCATTTATTTTCATAAGTGTGGTGGCTTAGAGTAAAATTATTATTCTAGTCAGTTGCTGTAAAATAATTAACGACATTTTCGTTTCTCCGTTACAGCCAGTACGTTATACGAGAGGCAGTGGCCTGCAAAGAGGGGCATTTATTTTGCAAGGCCTGTATAGGCCAGTGGGTCAATGTCCATAATAGAAGAAACTGCCCTGTCGGAAGGCAATATCTCCAAGCCTCCGACTTAAGGAACATCATTGCTTTCGACAGGGTAGTTGATTCTCTACAAGTCTTCTGCCCGAGAAGAGAGGAAGGATGTTCATGGACGGGTTCGCTAGAGATAAAAGCAAACCACAAACGGCAATGTCTCCAGGAACCCGTCCAATGCACACTTACTGGGTGCAACCAAACCATGGTTCGTGTTCGGTTAGATGAGCACTTGGCCACGTGCGACATGAGGGAAGGGCAATGTCGACATTGCGATACACGTTTGCCCGTGAGGCACCTGTTAAACCACGAGCGCTTCGCCTGCCGGAGGGCACCTGCAGTATGCCCGTTTAATTGCAATGATCATGCCATACCAAGGTATGTAACTTTTGGAATGTTTAACTGGTATGTTAATTCCAAGTTGATTGTTTAAGCTAATATTGAACAGTGCGTGGCGTAAAAAGATCTTATGAATGGTTTTAATAATCAACTACTACAAAAACATTCAAGCACTGTTTTGCACTACACTCTAGAAATATTTCGAGGAGAGAGTTATGCATGAGAGCTGGAACGAAATTATCACGACCTTACACAACAGATAGGGACACAAAGCTTGCTCCATGACAAATTAAACGATATTACAATTTTGGGCCAGTTTGAACTGAAAAAAAGACGTTATGCCATGGTTTTTAACGTAACTATTTATTCGTAGGGAGGAATTGAACGGGCACATTGATATAGACTGTCGCCGGGCGTATGTGTCATGCTCAGTGACCGCATGCACGTTGAAACTAAGGAGGGAAAGTGCGGCAAATCACTTGGAGGCAGATGCTCCGCGTCACGTGGATTTGCTCCTAGCAGAAAGAAGGGCAAACCGACTAAACGACGTATATTATAAAGTTCAATCTGAAAAATCTCAGAATTGAGGGTTAGACTATTCCAAATACTGAAAACAAGAATTGGAAGATTTGTTGCGATAATTTGTTTTGAAATCAAGCAAAGTGCAAAGAGGCAAAAAGACAATTGTAAAAAGATAGGAGGCCACACTAGTTTTATCTCCCCAAATGCAACAAATTTATAGACACCTCAGTCATAAAATGGCGTAAGATACATTTGAAATCATATTTAAGTTTCCCATTTACATTCAATTTTAGACGACACCATCAGCATCACCAGGAAGGGTACAGACCTACCATTGGTCCATTAACCAACAAGACACCAACGTAGGCCCGGCAGTAGGCATTAAAAGCCCATTATTCGGCTCTTTTTTGCGAATAATTATAGTGCCCAAAATGTCCACTGCCGGGAATATGGGAGTGTTCCTGTCTAACCAGGGAACGGACCCGGTTTGCTTAAACGCGAGGTAAGTACGTCAAGAAAAAGCCCTTAAACAAAGAACATCAGACGAGGAGAGGAGGGAGTTGAATGCGAGCGACCTCTGATCGTTTGAGAATTAGCTGTTAGCAATTATCCCGATCTAAAGGCTATTGAAATAAGTACTTATAAATATCGCTCTTCTTCTGATTTTTATACGACAGTGTTGCCCTGCGGAATGGAAGTGATGTTTTTCTTAAACGGACGCCAGCAGCGAAGTGGATCAGCCAGTCGCCATTCGGATGGGAGGCCTTTCTCCCATTTGAGGAAGTCAGGCGCCGCTATGTTAATCCCAATGGGACCCTTTCTGTCCAAATAAGCTACCAGATTTTGGACTAGAGGGTTCCATTGATATTAAAATTGCAGCGAAAAAAAAAAATTGGTAGGTAGATGCAACCTGTCAATTAGCGTTTCTGCCTTGCTAGCCAGAGCATTCCCCGTTAAACGCCACCTTTCCCTCAAGGTTACCGTGTACCTTCAGATCGAAAATTTATTGCAATTTTTTTGACGTCAAAATAAAGTTTACAGAATGAACTTTCATCCAAAAAAAAAATTATCGCAAAATAGTGAAAATTGACGGAGAAATGACGGTATAACTTTTGTGGGCGGAGTTTGTTTATATAGGGATATGTTTTTCTAAGCGCTGTTTTCTCAAAGTTAATTTTTCGCTTGTAGGGGACACTTTAAAGAGCTACAACTCAAAGGAAATTTGTTCGATTTTCCTGAAATTTGGACAGAAGCTAGGCTAACATATAATCAACAAACATTTGTCGGCGAATTTCTTATTTCCGAAAACTTTTTCGTCAAGAGCTATTTCCGTGCGATCCCTCTAATTTTTTTCTCCCTTTTTCGAAAATATTCTGTAATTTTTCACTGCAATTGAATATGGGAAATCGCCGACACGTTTTTTTAGCGCTTCGTGTCCGGGAACCCGAGAACAAATCAAATTAATAGCAAAATACAATAATCGCTTTGAGTTATAGCGTTTTAAAGCTGATTTTAGACGTCGTAAAAAATTGGACACGATGAATTCATTTTATTACCAAATGGTTTCCATATTTAGATAGCCAGCTCTATAAGCTTTAATTTGATATCTGGGTTTAAGTATATTAAGCGTAATCTTAGGACGCTAGAGCTGTTATACTGGAGACACCCCCGAAGGTACACGGTAACCTTAAGTGTTCGGCTCATACGATTAAGGTAAGCCAAATCTCGCTGCCTGCCTATATATAACTGAATAAGTTCTTGCCTTGCTGCATTTTTTATACCACCACTACCTTGTTAAAGTAACATGGTAGGCACTCGATGATGCAAAAATGGTTCAAATAACTTTGTAAGTTCAAGTGCAATTAATCTGAAATTTTACCACAATATAGAATTTGTCATTCTTAAAAATTTTATGTTTTATAATTGGGACTTTCAGAAACCATATATCCCAAGAGACTAAAAAAAGTTCGTGACATCATTTTCCCGCCAAAAATGCCAAAATCTGAAAAACTAAAATGTAGGATCTTTAAGAATGACAAAATTATTTGAAGCATGGCATTTTTGTAGCCTCGCGCGCCCACCGTGTTGCACGTTTACTTCTTGACTTCAATTTTCACTCACTGGTTGTTCAAACTGGGTGGATAAACTCCGAGTTATAAGTACTTGCACTGGGCAGTTCAAGTTCCTAATTTTTATATTTTTGGCAATGAAATTAATGTAGCTTTTTGTAAAGAATTGCCGTCGGAGAGCTTGAAAACGTTCTCATGTTTTCGTAGTGTTATGATAACACGTAGTAGATATAGAAGTTTGAGAAACGAGTAATAGTTGTTTCTTTAACTTATTAGGAATAACGTAAAGAAATGTGTATATTAATTATATTCCTAGAATTACAGTCAACGGTTTTCAATCACTTATAAGCGCGGTAACATCTTTCTTGTTTTATATTTGCGTTCATAGTTCATTCTAGGTCAGGTGTTAATATTGTAAATATGAATAGTCTATGGTTTTTAACACGATGTGATATTACAAAATAGTAACTCGGGTTCAGTTTACGCTCGGAAATGCCTGATTATGCTATATTAGTGTATCGAGCACGCTTTGTTCCAGTGCCTTTTTTTTGTATTCCAAGTGGCGTTTATTTTATAACAAAAAAAATATGCGCCGTGGTCGAAATGGCGAAACATGACACATGTCGCAAATTGTACTAAAGTGAACCTTAATTTAACTTCTTCCCACTGGAGTTAATTTTATTTGAGTCATAACTCATATATTTTTTTTTTTTACAATACGTACACTCTTCACTACAAAGCCTACACTATTACAATATGATACATTTTACAATACAATTCTTACAATACAATCCTTTCACTAGCTATTTACAGTACAATACTTTACCTTACTTACAATATGGTACTTACGCTACTTTCAAACTAAAGCTACAGTTTTATTACTAAAATTACTTACTATACAATACAATACAATACAATACAATACAATACAATACAATACAATAGAAAGACTAATTACGATAAATAAAAAAACTGATTACAATAACTCATATGGAGTCATAACTCATATGGAGTTAATTTATTAACTTCTATTTTAACCCCGGATTCGAAGTCAAATTTGGAGTTAAAATAATTCTCCCCCCCCCCCCAAAAAAAAAGGGGGGGGGGGGGGGGGGAGGTATTTGGAACCTAACATTTCAACTCCACGTTTTAATAACCTTTGGAAAATTAAAGTGTATGTGCAACAAAGAGGCATCCATGGACTTGGAATGCCAATTTCACTATAATATGTGTTTTGGGTCCATTAAAATTATAAGATTATCTAACTTGAACTGGCTAGTTGTATGCCAGTCAGTCAGTGTTGTTGAGTTACATTCCTAATGTGGTTAGAGTTTTCCTCATCTATGATTGTTTTTTTTTTTGTATTTTACTTATTAACTCCATTCCAGGATATTTATTTATTAATAAGCATTGCATCTGGTTTGAAAAGATCAGTATTTCAGAGTTTCAGTTATGTAGCAAATCAAAGAAAAGTCTTAGATTGAGTGGTGTTTCATAATAAATACTTGTCATTGTTACGTCCAATAAAAAAAGTGACCTTATGTCGTAGCTCGGTAAATATCCACCACTTCAGTTAATAGTTGTTAATTTATCGTTAAAAAGTTTCTGTTATCATCCAACCAAGTTTGCATCTTGATTTGAATTAGTTACAAATATTTACATAAGCCGATTCGCTTAAGGACTGAGTAAAGCACAACAGTATATAGGTCTCGTAGTGACAGTAACGAAGGACTCTTGGTTTGAGTTCATTCATTTAGATTTACATGTAGTTGATTTTGTCTGATTAATGGCAAAACGTGTTCGGATTAATATTGATTAGGACATAAAGTATCAAATTAATTTATTTTTAAGGGTGAATAAACAGTAGATTAATTGAACCAGCACATCGGTTTTTTGGACTTGACTTCCAGGGAGGTAAACTGTTTTGCAGACACAAAACCATTTGCTTTAGCCAGTTTTGCAGGCGACGGTTCATTTCGAGGGCGCGCTCTCCCCTTGGCGCGTTCCCCTCGCGCGCGCCCTCTTAATTTTGACTGACTTTAGCGTGTTAAAGGGATAGTATCACGAGGTTCCACGCGCGGCACTGTTCACTATTCTTGCTTCAAAACGGATTTTTTGATTCAACAAATACCTCCACTTCTCGACGGCCTTTTTGAATTTGCGGAATCAAACTTGAAAAGTGGGCCGATGTTTTCAAGTTTCGACCTCGTGATACTATCCCTTTAACTTATATTAAACATTGTAAAAGTTAACCCATTAAGACTTTGAAGTTAACTTATTAAACATTGTAAAAGTTAACCCATTAAAACTTTGACGTTAACTAATTAAACATTGTAAAAGTTAACCCATTAAAACTTTGACGTTAACTTATTAAACATTATAAAAGTTAACCCATTAAGACTTTGACGTTAACTTATTAAACATTGTAAAAGTTAACCCATTAAAACTTTGACGTTAACTTATTAAACATTGTAAAAGTTAACCCATTAAGACTTTGACGTTAACTTATTAAACATTGTAAAAGTTAACCCATTAAGACTTTGACGTTAACTTATTAAACATTGTAAAAGTTAACCCATTAAGACTTTGACGTTAACTTATTAAACATTGTAAAAGTTAACCCATTAAGACTTTGACGTTAACTTATTAAACATTGTAAAAGTTAACCCATTAAGACTTTGACGTTAACTTATTAAGTTTACGTCGTAATTTTACGTCGTAACATTAAATCAATTTTACGTCGTACTAAATTTAACTTCGTATTATTATTATTATTACGTCGTAATTTTATGTCGTAATTTTACGACGTAACATTCAACCACATTAAAACTTTACGTCGTACTCTTCCTTTAAAAAATAACACGTCGTAACTTGACATGAAACTAATTTAACGTAAATTTCCGGTGTAATTTTTACGTCGTGATAATTTCACGTCGTAACGTGTGACAATTCAAATTCACCGGCCGTGAAGACAACGTTACGTCGTAATATGTACCAAGTCATATTTACAACGTACTTTATTGAGACGTTAGAAGACGTCTTGGATATTACGTCGTAATATTGAATTCGCTAAGATTACGTCGTAAAATTTACGTCGTAATATTTAGCACTGTAATATGACCTTTTAGACGTACAAGAGGTGTCTGAACGTCTAGAAAGTCGTCAAAGTGTTTTGAGCAGTAATGAACGCCATAAAAATTCAGTCATAATAAATGATATCTGATATTATGTAAACAAAGCAAAACAAGACTTACATGTAATTTTAAAGTTCTAACGCTTATTTTATAGTTCACACGCTTCACCTTACGCAAAGATGTCTGTGTGTGTTTTGCAATTTTCATTTCCAAATCAGTTTCTGGGAAATAAAAGTCTAGTGTGTATTTGATCTGGAATCAATAAATTAAATATTCAAAGTGAGTACAGTTGTCAACAGACGGTCGCGTAATACTGTTTTTGAGAATTGCTAAAATTGGAAAATAGCCCAGTCGTTTACTGATTTCATTGCTTTTAAAAGTAGTATTTTCAAATGTAACAGAAATAAGTCACTGTTTGGGAAATATTAGACGAGTGTGGATTTGATCGGGAATCAATAAATTAAATATTGACGGCGAGTACAGAAAACGTGTCTCGAAGTGTTCATTAGTGTGTCACGCAAAATTCGTTGAGGGGGAAGGGGTGCGTGTCCCAGTTAAAATAAACCGTAAAACTTTCTTATGCAAGCGCACGAGTATAGGCTACCAATGTAGCCTCTTGTTTTGTAATGTGTTGAGCTAATGTTGGAACTGTTTGAATGGTCTAATTTATGCCTTATTTATGCCTAATTTATTTCCTGCTCCCGACTAAGGCATCATCATTCTTAGAGCCTAAAGTTCAAACCGTAGAATATCCCACTGGTATCACAAACGTCATGGGGTCATCGTGTTGCATTCGTATTTGATTAGAACGCTTCTTCATTTAATGAAATTCATTACTTGCCTGAGATGTAGATGATGTAGCATCTAGCAATGAGATGATACATTTTGTTCTTCAGCTTTCATTGCAGAATTTCAGTATGTTACATTTGACTACACTGATTTCATAGCCAAGCGCACGACTTATAAAATGGGCTCCAAAAAGTAAAAAAGTTCACTTTTTCAAGTGGTTTATAGCCCGAGGCGAAGTGTTAGTGACGTCATATTAGTTGATATAGCAACTTCAAGCTCATGGATGATTGGATTTGTTTACAACATAAGAAAAAAGAAAATGACAAAACGAAACATATTAAGTAAAATGAACTTCATTGTAGACCTCTTTCATAACGGCGGCCGATTTATGTATTCTTTTATATATATATATATATATATATATATATATATATATATATATATATATATATATATATATATATATATATGTTAATTAACCTCACTGGCCTCATTTGAGAGTAAAAATTATTTTGAATTTTGCACATGTTACCGAGGCCAGTGTGGCTAATTAACATCCATATAAAAGAATAAATAAATCGGCTGCCATTATGAAAAGGTCTATTGCCGGGTTTGGCGAGAGTTCCATTCGATAACGATTTTGTTTTCTTTCTTTTCGAGCAACAGATAAATGGAAGTAATATAAAAGATGAAGTTGACCTTTTATGCACGAGTGATTGCGAAAAACTGATTAAAGGTTTCAAATGACGTACAGTGTAGTAACGTTCGTGGCGGATCAACTAGTGTGACCGGAAAAGTGACTGTACATCTAAAACAAATCATAACAATATATTGAAATAATTCTCGTACCTTAGGGGCACTTTCAAAACCCTTAAAGCTTCTTAAAGCACGACTTCACTACTCGAAGTGTTGTTGTTCTTGTTATTTTAATCAAAAGCTGCTATATTTGAATGTACCGTCTCTGAAATCCAAACTTATCTATCTTAAAACATTACACTATGCTGTGCCTTTCAATTAAGAATTGTTTGTCTTCTGACTTTAGTCACTCAAGAGTTCCTCTTCTCTTTAGCACCAAGCATTGCTCCACCAAACATAACTTCGGAACAGATTAACGAGACAACGTACAGAATAAGTTGGGATCTTCTCCCCAGAGAAATGAGTAATGGTAAAGTGATCATTTATGAGGTGAAACAGACCATGGTTTCTAGTTCAAGTACTGCAAGAGCCATCTCCTCTGCCGAAATTGTTTTAGTAAACACAACAAACACGTTTACAGTTTTATCTGGTTTGAAAGCATGCTCTCAATACGATGTTATAGTACGTGCTTACACTTCCGCTGGTCCCGGAGTGTTTGGTACTCCTGAGCGTATCAAGACTACAGGTAGGGAACAGGGTGTTTAGTTAACACCAACAATAATACATGTATTTACAACATGTATTGTCATGCTGAATACCTTTTACTTGAATAGTCGCAGGAAGGAATTTCATCCAGAAACTCAAATACGGGATAAATTTGAATCATGTGTAACATCTTGTGCGACATACACCTAATAACAAAACGTTGCCCGGTGAAAAGTGTGAAGCACATTAAATGATACGACCGAATAGCTTGCTGGGAAATGAAAAATGAAAACATTATTGTGTTCTAAGATGATTGAATGACCACACTTCAGGATCTTATCAACAGACTTTAAAGTTGAAATTGCGTTCTTCTACATTGTACAGAAGTTTAGGTAACGATGTAGGAAAAATGTATTGCTCTTATTTCACACTGAGTGCATTCCATAACCATAACAAGAAGATGATAAATTAACACATAGGAAAGCACTGCTCGGATTTGTTTCCCTTTCAAATGAAAAGGGATAGCGATGTTCACTGCAAGTGGCATGAATTTCTGTTCAGATGCAAATAGTGTTAATCTCATGTACCCGTATTTTAAAGGTCGTTTTTTGATAGTAAATGATCCTGTTGTTGAACTTAATTCTCTTTACCAAAGTCCCTGGTCCACCAAGTGACGCCACGACAGCGGAAGCTAAGGAACGTAGCATAACCTTATTTTGGAGTAAACCGACACCACATGGAGACACTGTAAAAAAATATACGGTAACTTAAAACCGTTTATTCTTTATAGATAAGTATCTTAATATTGTGTTTTGGTAATGTATGTGATTGGCTATTAGGGCGTAGATTTTCGATGTACGATAAGCATGAAATTTATGGAAGTGACTGTATTTTTTGCCAGATAAGCACATTTTGTAATGTACCTTGGTAAATTGTCCTATGTTTCCCTTCCATAATCTTTGGTACATCTTCCTCGATAGTTGACTAAGAAGAGTTGAAACTCTTTCAAAGAGCAGGAGACTTCATGAGAGTGTTTGACACTAAAGGCCTGGCTAAACTAGGAAACATCGTTGCTCCTGTAATGTTTCTGGGGTGGCTAAATTAGCGGGAAGCAAACAAAATGGTTTGCTGCCCCAGTGGCTAATCGGAAACAAAGGGTCACGCATGCGCATTGTTGTACGCTCGCCGGTCCGCTCGCCGTTGCTAGGAGACATTTTTAGTGAGCAGGACTGGAAACTAGTCAACATTGCTTTCATGGTGGCTAAACTGGGAAACATTTGTTTCGGAAGCAAAATTTGTGTCCGGGAAGCATAAATGTTTTTGACCTGAGGCAAAAACATTTTGTTGTTTCCGAGAAGCAAAATTTGTTTTCGCAACATAAGTTTCCCGCGCGGCTAAACTGGGAAACATTAGCCTCCGCAACAATGTTTCCGTAACAATGTTTCCTAGTTTAGCCAGGCCTTAAGGGAACAAAGATGCTCGTAGCTGAATAATCTCAGCCTAGGTATGTTCTTAGCGCGTTCGTAAAATCTAGGAGGCTTCTTATCCTGAACTTTCTTATAAAAAAGGTTCTCACATGTATCAAATTATGTACTTCTAATTGAAGTAGCGTTGTCGGGAAAAAAGCATAAAGTATAAACAATACGACACAATGGCATTGCGTTCTGGGAGCAAGGCAAATAAACCTCGCTAACATTCAATTTATTCATAAGATTTTATTCCTTCCTAAAATTTTGCATTTGGGTACAAATCGATGGCTTGATCGGCTGTAAAAATTGAGCCTGCGATAGGTAATGGTCACCTGCCTTACCCATGGAAACGGCATTAGGGGGAGGGGAGGGTGTGCATTGTACGCAGGGGGTGGGGGTACGGTGGAGCAAAACTCCTAGGAATAGGGAGGGTCGGTAAACATTGAGCCTGTGATATGTTGTTGTCACCTGTCTCACACATGGGACGGCGTTGGAGTGAGTGGAGTGAGGGAAAGGTGGGGAGTTTGGCGCAGGGGGAGCGGGTCGGTGGAGAAAAACGCCTTGGAGTCGGTAACAGACGGATTATACATCTAGAAGAAGTAAACACAACTCTTTATGTAGATGTCTGATAATTCAAACACACTAAGCATTATTTTCCCGACTTTGCTTCGGGTGTATTATCATTGATTCTCTTTTGTAAAAGACCATTTGTACATGACAGTGATCATTCATCCTTCAGGTAATCTTTGTGGGTACAAAGAATTATGATGCAAACTTTAAACATGCTGGAACAAGGGAAACAACGTCTGTGACGTTAACAGTTGGCGAACTATATCCTGGTACAATGTACAGCTTTGTCGTGATTGCTGAAACTGATTGTGGAGAGGGAGAGAACAGTACCAAGGCATGGAGTCAAACAAAAATAGCCGGTATGCTGCTACATAACTTCACCCCGCTTGTTTAGCTGGTACTTTCTCAAACAGAATGACACGTAGGTAGCATTAGTAAACATTATGTCAACAATTACATTGCTGAACACCATTTACACGCGAATCACAGAATTGACTCTGACTCTGCCGAATGCGTTCCTTTCAGTACGGACTACTACAAACGATTCACTCTAGAAAGTTGGTTTACTAACTTAGAACAGACACCACTGAACCGATGCCAACAGCTACCTGTGGCCTACAATCGACTTGTTAACAGAACAGGCAAACAATATACTGAACTCACCGACAAATTTCACTAACAATACAACGACAGAAATTGCACTAACAATACACGGATCGAAACGCGCCAATCACTGACTTGAGTCTCTACAACCAATAACATCATGGCTAAATTGACCATTGACAGCAATAACCAGACGTATATACCGTCAACTGACGATTCGCAATTCACGTGACTCTGAAGATGTCTTCCGCCTCTCAGGTTGTCGAAACGTAAGTCAACGTCAACAACAATACTTATTTTTAGAACAGCACTAACCCGGACGATTAACTTGGCAGACGTAGTAAACTTTCTGTTTGCTGGTATTCTTGCCCTCTTTGGATATGGTATGTTCAGAATAATATAGGTAATAGGAGTGACTGGAGTACAATTCGGTCTGTGATTAACAACATCGGACGACCGCTAATCGGGAGTTCGATTTGTTTATCATTACACACACAATTGGATAACAAAAGTCCTATTATCAATTAAATATAACAAGATTACAATTTCCGAGAAGAAATTAACATGAAAAAAAAAGTGATAAGTAATAATAATAGTAATTTAAGAGAATAACTAAAAGAAAAGCTTTTATCAATCGAAAAAAAAAAAGATTTTTATCAATCGAACCCATTCACTCCTGAGAATTTTTACGTTTTTGAGCGATTTCCTCCATACACACGCCCCATAGGCTTTCGTGAATTCATATTTGAAGTTACCATTGAAAGTGCTGCTGTTCTAAAACACTGAAGGCTCGAGTTTACTGGAAACGTCATTCTGACGTTGTGATTTTGCTTCGTTGAATTGCAAAAAAGTCTTCAATATGGTGTTTCTGCGATTTTTGGTAAGTTCACGGCCATTTTTTCATCTTTAGGAGCTGCCTGATGAGCATCGTTAAGCTTGAAGGTAGTTCAGAGTCCACTTTCTCAATGAAGCGAGTTCGGTGTTGTACTTCGTTTACGAATTTGGCTCGTTGCTCGTTGAACTGGAAAAATGGCCGCCAGGAAACGAAGTAGCTTTAGGACTCGACTCTGGATGAATTTCTCGACCTACCGCGGCATATTTTGGAAGTTGCGACCACAAGAGAACACAACAAGCGCGAAATTTCGGCGGTGGGTCGGATTGGCTGTGGACTTAGTATAAATATAAAAAGGGGGAGGACGGAAGGAACGCTGTCAAAAATTGTGGCTATTTCCTAGCATGCAGTGCGGTGGCGATGTTGAAAACCGAGGCAAGGTCAGTATGCACTAGAACGAGAGGCTGTAGCTCGGCCCGAGAAACGAATGAGAGCAAAACAATTCGCTGTTTAGCTAGGACTAGGACTGACTTTTGCTGGGAATGTTAACTTTTGAGTTTGCCACGATGATTTCAATAAAAAAAAAATAAAGGCAAAAACGTGATTTTTGTTGTTTTTCTATGACGTTAAAAACGGTCATTTTTGTTATTGTCCAAATTCAAACGCTGATATTCCGCAAAAATCGCTGACTTTTTTGTGTTTATTGTGTATCTCAATTTGATGGACCTTCTAGACAATGCTTACAACTGCTAATTAGGGCAATGTTCGCGCGATTGAGAAAGTTGCATTTTTTTAAAGCAGTAAAGTCTTGTACGGCCGGTTTTGGCCAATGTAAATTAAAGGAAAATACATATATCTTATTGACCATTAGCGCGGGGGCCGTACTGGGATAAAATCGGACCGAGGTCTTGACAGTACTAACCGAGCGCAGCGAGGTCCGTACAGAAAAGACCGAGGGCCGATATTCTGTCAGTACGGTCCCGAGCAAGCTTGGTTAATAAGAGATTTATTACACGACTCCTGCCGGCGGGAGGATCGCGCGGGATCATGCGGGACAATGCCCGGTCCAATACTTAGAGAATATTGGACCGGCAATCGAGCATTCTGATTGGTTGATTTTAGTTATTGGCCCTTTGACTGTCTTAGTCGTGTAATAAATACCACTTATTAACCTCGGCCTTGATGTATTGACATCGCTATCGCTCGGTCAATACATCAAGGACTCGGTCTGAGATTTCCCTGTAATGACTGAACGGATGAGGTTAATAAGTTATTTGTTATATGGCCTTCTAGCGCTATTGTAAAAACGAATATAATAAAAACACCTAAACTAATTTTCAACATCCGCTTGCGCGTGCAACAGGTCATTTCAGGTCGTGTTCACTGAACCAAAACGAACCTGGCGATGCGATCGAAACCACAGGAAACAGTTTCTTTGACAATGAGACAATTTTTGTCTTTATTACGTCAATATGTAGGGCAAATTCAACCACTTTAATTTTACAAAACACGCTGACCGGTGTTTACAAGTGTTTGACTATTAAGGACGTTCGCGCTAATTGTTTATGGGCATCCTTACTGCGCACGCAATTCATGTCGCAACGCCATGCTACGTCATGCACGACCGCGCGCGCAAACTAAGAAATCTAAGCAAAAAAGAGCTGGTAGCCGTTGCGTTAACTTTACTTGGATTTTACTCGATGGTCGGTGACCCCTACTTTTTTTGGCTAGATAATTTTCTTTTTTAATTCTCGACAGATTGTGAAAAAATGAACAAAAAAAAAATGTAGGAAGTTTTAAATGTTCCCATTTTTCTACCCACGCAGCATCGAATCCCGCCAACTTGCGGCTGTCGTGGTTTGCAAATGCTGTTGTTTAAAAATAGGATTTACTTTATGGGACGACACCAGTTGATTTAATTTGCTTAATTGACCCACCCGTATAAAATTGGGAAGAACTTGTAGTGATTTCAGTAACATTTGCGATGAATGTTAATCTTCGTCAAGCAACTTCACTGGGCCATTGAAGATCTGAAACTGGCATCCAAAGATACTGCTGATATTCGCTCTAGGAAAAACACCATTTGCCCCTGCTGAAACGCTTGCATTATTCACAGCGAGCGAATTCGCTTTTACGCTTGGCTTCCAGCACTTTTCGTGAAAAGGCAAACTCGTCTTCCTTCATCTCTCTGCATTCCCGTCAAAGTACTTGGCTCGTATTCCTCACCATTGATTTTCCTTACGTCTTTAAGGAACTTTCTAAGGAGATGGTCAAGTTCTTCCGGTGGTAAGTCCAAAATCTGAACATTTGGCTTGTTTATCTCGAAAACGGTAAAAACACTTCATTTATCACTTGACGTTTTTTTCAGTGTTTTCACTTTTTTATAATATTTATTGTTTCACCACAAAGTACAAAGCACTAATCAAAACAATATAAAGGATTTGTTTAAAGTACATTACATTAAAAATATAAGTAACAATAAAAATTAATACAAATGACGCAGGGATAACATAATTTAGCGCAGTAGGTATTTAATCATTAAAAACCCATCGTCACTTACCGGGATGCACCGCCTGTTGTTTATTTTGATTTGGACCCAGATAAATGCGATCTCTCGCGAAGTGAAATTTTTGCCTCTCATCTCCAGGAAGAAATGAACACTGAGTTTGAAATTGCGTTCGACATTAATTTTAAAATTCATTGGTCCCAATAAGCGGTCCTGCTAGATATCAAAAGCCCGTATAACATGTCTCGCATTTTGTCTGGGGCCGTTCAACCCGCCTTAGTGTAGCTCCAGGCAACTCCAGTCGCCGAGGCAGTTCCCTCCGCTTCGAAAGTTCGCATCGAAACCATTTTCGCGTCGTGGGACGCGGTAAACCTCCTGCTATTTTTACCGAAAGTTTAAGGTCGATGCCGCTTAAAAAACGAAACCTCCAGCGAGCCGAGAAGTGTTTGTATTTTGTGGGCTGTTCTGTCGGCGTATCTGATTTGCATCGGACATAATTAGTGAGCTCCGCTGGCGGGGGACGTTTTATCGGCTTCAGAAGTTTGTATCGAATAACATTCGACGGCTAGGGACGGGGAAAACCTCCTTCAACTTCCATGGTATATTTCACATAGTTGCTGGCAAAAACGACTCCGCCTGCGAGCCGAGAAGTTCAAGCTTTTTCTGTTGTTTACATCTCCAGGGGGCATTATTCATTCTGGTCGAACGATCACGGTTATCGGTGGTAAGATTCAAATGTCAACTCACAGTATCTGAAAAACGAATGTACTAAAAAATGACAACGAAAAGATTCGAAGATAAATCTTAACTAGTAGGCAATCTAATATACCTATTTCCTTTCCACGGACGACCGAATTTCTGAGCCAAACCTTCTGAAGGTTCTTGTTCTTGACAGCCGACCTCGAGCCTTCGGCGGCGTTGCTTACAAAACGTATAAGTAGCGATGCAAAGTAAAGGAAAACATACAAAAACAAGATGCAATGCCTTGAATATGAACTAAATATTTGAAAGAAATGATCTTGAAGTTAATAGACGATACAGATTCCCCGATGTAAACGTTTTTTTATGGCCCTGTCACACTGTTGCGTATCGTACTAGCGTATGCCAGCGTATGAAAAATATCACTCATACGCTGGCATACGCTGGGGTACATTAGGCATAGTTTGTATACGTTTCAAGCACGGTGGCATACGCTGGCATACGGCGAGGCAGAAAACATTTTTAAGCATGCTTAAAAATTTTGTGCGTATTCGGACATTTGGTTTATACGCTAAGCATACGCTAGGCATACGCTGAATACGCGAGAGTTACGCTAGTGGTACGTTACTCATAGGTCAAGTACGCTGGTCATACGCTGTATTTTCAAGGGCATTTTGAGCGTATGAAAATTACTTTGTGAATTTTCATACGCAACTCATACGTTTCTCTCATACGCAATAGTGTGACAGGGCCTTTTAGGAAACAAACTTCACCGACACAAAACTAAATTTCGTGGCCCCAGAAATTCTAGAACGCCCGCAATGAATCACGGTAAGTGCCGATGAGCCTTTAAGCAGGGATAGAAGAGCAGTCCATTTAGCTTGAAAGTTGTTCAACGATCTGTTGGCCGTAGCAAAAGTTCTGTGTGCCAATACCTTTTCTTTCAAAAAGGCCAAAAAGGAAGTGAATGTAGGGTTTTTTTTTGTCTAGTTTTTGTTTATAAATATAGAATTTTCCGACTAAAATATAATAATTCAGGAGATAGGTTTTGCGGTCTCCAGCATTATAGCCGTATAAGATTTGAAAATCATCAAAAGGAATCTCATGAATTGAGTTAGAATTCCACCAAGAGCATACATTAGATCAGAATGTCTCAAGGAATGCACAGCTCACTAGCATATGTAGAAGTGTTTCTGAATTACTGCAGTCTAAGCATAAAGGAGTCTACAATTCCCATCTTATAAAGTAGCACTGTGGGGCAATATATTGTGTACTATCTTAAATTGAAAGATACTCAACTTTGTTTCATTAGTTATTTTGAAGGCAAGTATATGAATTTCATTGATATTTTAAATATGGCGAACGCCTAATCTGCGGAACCGGCTGTTTGCCAAAGGTTTTATAAATTTCTTTTCCACCAAAATGCGACGGGCTTGTTTACAAGAGATTCCTCCTTCCAGCAATACTGCCGTAATTTGTGTCAGGTTTGCTTTCTTGGCGGCCGCACCCGGAAACTTGAGTGTTCTCTTACAGTCAGGAGGGATGGCATCGATAAGCCCTAGCAGTTCGGTAAAAGGAAAAGCACTACCAATCTTACTAACCAATTCCTGATACGTTATAAACTCGTTATTACTATTTAATATATCTTTAACTTTGGTAATTCCTGCTCTATGCCAGTCTTTATAAAAAGTTGATTTCCCATCAATGGTGATGTTCTTGTTATTCCACAAAATCTCATTGCGTATTTGCGAACAGTTTTCTGGTGTACTGTTTTCTTTAATATCGGACCACGTTTTGAGTATATCAATATATAGAATTTGGGTAGACCCTGTAAATTTAACGTGTTGATATCGTAATTGCAGTCAAAAATGAAAATTCCACCGAACTTATCTAAATAAAAGGAGGGGATAGCCATTCAGGCCTCGTCTTTTCCATCTATCATTCTTTTAACCCAGGTTGCTAGTAAGGATTTTCTAATTGAATCATAGTCAGGTAAATCTAACTCTCCCTTCTCTTTGGACCGATCATAGATTCCCGTTTTATTTTGGATGGTTTCTTATTCCAGACAAAAGCGGACACTACGTTATCTACTATAGTTACAATATGAGGAGGTGTGGGGAGGCAAGCACTTGAAAAAATCAGTTTGAATAGACCAAGCATCTTAATAATGGTAATTTTGCCATAGAGGGTTCAATTCTTTGCATCCACATGTTGCATGCCTTCTAAATTTTCGTTATCTTCTCCACAAAGTTTTCCTGATCGCAAATTTGATTATTATATGAGAACAGTGCGCCTAGAGCGGATATCGGCGTCTGTGGCCATTTTAGATTATCTAATTTTTCCTGGATTGATCTTTAAGCTGCTGCAGTCTTTAAACTGAACTAGTAGTTCTAACCGTTTTTTTTTTTAACGAAAACTGATCTTTAACAAAAGTCGTGGTGTCATCGGCATATTGCGTTAGTTTTACTTCTTTATCTTGGATACCTTCAATGTTGCTATCTGATCTGATCGCGCAAGATAATAATTCTACTGCGAGTCTTAAAACAGCATTCCAGACAGCGGGCAGCCCTGTCTAACACCGCGATATAAATTGAAGAAAGGAGATGCATACCCGTTATTAATGGTGCAACTGGATATATTGTTATAAATCACTTGAATCCAATTCCTGAAGTCCGAGCCAAAATTAAATGTTTCAACTGTACTTGTTTGATATTGATAGACTTTCGGAAGTGTTGAATAGAATGAACAACGATAATAAACAACAGGTGGTTGCCATACACCTAAATTTTAATATTTTTTCTTAAAGCAGGAGCCCATAACCCAGAGCGAACAACTATAATTCTTTCTTTTTACGGCGTTTCTATAGATTGGATTATTTTTAGATTCTTATTTGCTGGGAAACTTATTAAAATCTGTTTTCGCTCAGCATGTGTAATGCGATAATTACAATAAAAGGTCCGTAGGATGATGCCCTAATCAAGACCTTAGATTGTTGTTGATCTGTCCAAGGTACACGAACCTCAATTCTACCTATCTACTATCTATTCTTCCGCATTCCGTTTCACAGCTGAATACAAAACCTCATCGTAACAATTTGTGATTAGCCGGTAGGAATCCAAACTCGCGGGAAATTTAATTAAAAAGAAAACGAAAACGCCGTGACATAGATGTAGTATTGGAGTTGCACGCTCAGGGAAACGTTATGGGGGCCTGCTTAACCCTATTCGGCCTGGGCTTGTTTTGAGTTCCTGAGCCTGGGGGGGGGGGGGGCACATTGTGCCCCACCCCCCCACCCTTCGTAACTTCAAGAACATTAAGTCTATGACAATGAAACCTAGAGGGTACATAGTACGTCCAAAACAGTCTCCCTTGCGGTCCGCACAATGGAACGATGACGTCATATGGCGTAGTTATTAGTTAATTAGTTATACGGCCGCCATCTTGGATACGCCATCTTGGATTTCTGAATTTTTTTAAAAACTCTTAAAAACCGTCCAAATTGACGCAAAATTAATAAAAACCAATAAATAAACGATAAATGACGTAAAAATACAAAAGTTATGCCAATAAACATTGTTTATCTTCATTCAAAGGTATAAATATGCAAATTTCCAAAAACATGGCTGTCAAAATCTTGTTGCCATGGAAACGTCAAGTCACGTGATCAAAAAATTGTCGTATGAAATTGTTGCCAGATAAATCTTAGGAAAAGTCACAAAGTTTGATGGCGTTTGAATACATATTAAAGAAGTTATGAATGTTGAAAGTTAGCGCGGGCACTTCGTGCCCCCCCCCCCCCCCCCCCCAGGCCGAATAGGGTTAAAGGCATTGTTGTGTTGCTGTTCACGCGGGTAGCAGTTTCTTCTTTTCAGCTCCTGTTGCTTCAATCGTTCAAAACTTAACAGTTCAAAACATCTTGACGTTAAGTGCTGTGATTCAGCTGTGGCCTGCAGAACAAACGAACGGCCCAATCAGGTAAATGATGGTCGACATTTAGTGTTTTTCTCTGATTATACAAATGTAACTCTTTTATCGGCCACCTGATCGAGAAATCTATTATTCTACAGATTAACCGGTCAACAGGCCATTTGCACGATGGCGTCATTTGACAACAACTACCAGAAATCATTCAGTTTTTCCTTTCTTATTTATATTTTGTAATCCCAGTGAGGTTTAACTAACAATAGCCCTAATTTGCACTGCAAAACAAATCAAAGTATCCAAAGAGCCAACCCGTGAATAAGAAATGCTAACGCGTAACGCAATATTGCGGTGAGCTTATGTTTTCACACTGACACGGTTCAATGTTTTTTTATTTTATTTAATTTTTGACAAACGCAAAAAGAAAAATACGGTACATGACTTTCATAATGTTCAATCTGAAGAAGAAAGAAAAAAAAATACGGCAGGATCGAGACTCGAACCTGGAAACTTTCGGCTAACAGTCCGCGCTTTGACCGGCCACCGTGACCACTTCAAGGTACATACGCATTAAAATGCGTGTCTCTGTTGAAAAATCCTTTTAGATCGATCCAAATGCGAAACATCTTTAAGCTTATTGTTATTTATATTCGTTTACAACAATTTAGTTATTGTTATCGCTGGATTCCGTTATTCTTGTTACAAAACGCATTCGTAACAAACATTACGTCACAAAGTTTACAGCTGATGGAATGAGCAAGTGAGCAAGAGAGTGCTCATTTGCATATCTGTCTTCGTTACCGATAACCCGTTCATAACGCATGCGCGTATTCACGGGTTAAAAACTAAAGGATTCTGGCAGTTGTAGTCTTATGACGCCATCGTGCAAATGGCCTATATATCGTTTTCACTCACGTGACAAATATCTTGACATTGTGCTACGCCGCCATATTGGTGGACCAAAGTGTAAACAAACCCGAGTCGCTTCCTCTTAATTATATGGGTGCTACCTGTGATCAATTGTGCGATGTGGAAGCAAACGCGGTCGAGATAGGGATATTCATTTCGCTTGAGTACGTTCTGCAGTTATGAATCAAAGTAAAGAAAGCGACAAATTGCTGCAAGAGAGGCGATCGCAAAGGATTTCTGCTATTAGTCGGGCAGAATTCTTACGGACGAGTTTTGAACGACAGTGTGTAAGCCAGATATTTTGTTTCTGGACAAGCGGCTATAACAGGGATAGATATAATGTTGACTGGGTTTCATTAATACCCGGGAACGACACAAAAAAAAAAGATAAAAGAAACGTCGAACAAGCGTCGCAGCGAAAACAGACATTTTAGAAAATAACGTCTCTAACAGTGGATAAATTTGATTATAAACTGTTCTACTGTTCTACTGTTTTCGACATCACTTCAATGTTACATATTTTTAGTAGTATCACTTTGACAAGCCAAAAACCATATTTGTATTAATGGGAACCTACGAGACCAGTTTTGTAAACAATTACACTCTTTTTGTAAGAATCTTTTTATAAGAATATTGAGACTGAACTTGGCTAAATTTTAAGAAAGAATATACCCAAGGTTGAGATTTTGTTAAGAACAATTTTTGCGTGTTGATGAAAAATAAAATACAATAAAATCACATCATATCAGATTTTAAATGAACTTTATTATACCATTATACCATTGAAAAGTATGCATGGTAAATTCTTCCCTTTTTCTAACAAAACGATAAAAACTTGCTGGCTATTAGGTAAAGCAGTAAAGCACGTGCGCATGTAACACGATACAGACACCATGCAGTGCTACTTGATAGTTCAATTCCTGGTCACTTCCGTTTTGTTTAACTGAAATACTATACTCTGTAATCTAAGAATGTACATGTTGTAGTTAATTTTTTGTCTCAGGTATTTTTTTATTTTTCCATTGTTTTGGGGTATGGTAATATCTGCTAATGAATTGGAATCAAAGGAAAAACAAAAATTACCTGAAATAAAAAACTAACAACAACATACACAAGAATATTTTCAGCCTAAATTCGGCAAAAAAATAAGAATATCCAGTCTGGGCATGAAAAATATACATTCTTATATAAAAAGGAGTGTACCATACTATTGTAGGGAAACTTTAAATAAGTGGCCAGGTTAGAAGTGGATTGTAAGTTGAAAAAAGTAGCCACTTCTTTTCAAGTTCCTCTCTTATGTCTTGGTAAAATAGCTCAAACACTGATTATGGTTTGTTCTCTCTTCGAGTAATATACATTTTCTTGTCGGTGTTCTAAAAGCATTTTATATGTATGATGAAGGTATTTACCAGTCCAATATTAATAGTTTGGTGGTTCAAAAACCTGCAAAAATCACTGTGGCAATGCCCCTTTAACCAATTCGAAAAACAAAGAGCTTGCAAAATTCAAACATATTTGCGCCCACCAAATCAAACTCTGACTAAAGAAAGACATCGCCGTATGAAGACAATATAGCATTGGCCATTTAACTATTATAGCGCGAAAGCGCGCGTGATATCGCCTAATACTAGAGACCTTAAGCAAAGAGAACGTTGGATGTCACGGACGTTCGCCGGAAGTGAATTTTCATCTATCGTCAGAAGTTGCTATGGTTACACCGTCCGTCACAGATGTTGCGCACGTCAACAACGTAGGATCGCATAATTTTCCGTCCTCGAGAAAACGTAGTGTATGAACACAGTTATAAAGAGGCTGTCTCAGCTGCTAAAGTAGTCCATTTGCAGGTGGGTTAGACTGAAGTATTTCCTTGAAGTTGCAGTGTTTTCATTGTGAAATTTGATGTATTTACTGTGATTTTTTGATGAGTTCATTCGTTCCTCAGGCGTACGGAAAGTTGCCATCAGAGTTGCAGTCATGTCAAGTTCGTCAAGTTCAGAAACAGCGGAAAGCAGACCATCGAGGTTAGTTGCAGGGCTTGAAATTAAAAACAGAAAAACGTTTTGCAATTAGTTCTAAAAAATTAAAGCTTATAGTCACAAGTCCGAAAATTTTAGTCACAAGTCCGAAAATTTTAGTTTCCAATTTAAAAAAAACACCACCTTCCGCAAAATATATTCAGTGCCAAAACAGGCCGTTTTAACACCTTGGAAAATGCACCATTTCCTCAAAAAGTGTTAAAACTAGCACTAAACTTGAGGTGTAGGCAAATATATTTCCAAAACAAATTTAAATGGCGGTTATTTTCTCCACACAGCCGGGAAATACATGTATTTTGCGACGATAAAAATGTAAACACGCAGGTATCTCAATGTGCGTAATTTGCGACTTTTTTCATGACTTTCGCTTGCGGGGAATTCGCTAACTTCGCTGCTGGACCAGCGGGGTTAATGTTTATCGGGTAAAAAACTCGCTTAACTAATGAGTTTAGTTTTCTTCTGTATACTGCTGGTGTAGGGCCATAAAAATCAGATATTTTTTTGCACGAACATTAAATGCCAAAATGTTTTATATTAAAATGGTTGCGTTACGTACGCATATATCAGAAAGTTTCAAATTACTTTTGACAAATGCAAATTTAGTGCAGTTTTCATCAACATTTAGAATAACTAATAACTCTCCATGGGCTAAATTTGTTATTTGCTCCAAATATACCACTGCGGTCACTTACTTTCAAAACGATTTTCGTAGCACGAGACTGTAGTTTATAAGGATATAAGTCACAAGTTTCGGCGGACGGTGCGAGTAGATTTTTTCGGCTTTTCGAGGCTTTGTTTACATTTGACTTTTTTCGCTTTTTATTCATGTTTATTCAAAATCAGTTTCGAAGCATTCAATTTCGCCATTTTGCGACTGTATTCAACTCATTATATCCTCAGAAAGAAAACTAATTTTTGTAACACAAGACTGAATTAAGGCTTCATTAAACTATCGAAAATTGGCGTGTCAATTAAACTTCAAGAAATTAATACAAGTTTAAGATAGAGGTTTCATGCATCTTTGGCAATCTTTCTTTTGTTAAACTCGCCAACTGTGATTTGCACTTAAAAATTCATAACTTTCATGTAATAATTTATTATTATAGATTAATTACCGGTAATTTATATCTACTTTAAGGATCTGAAACATTGCAGCTTGACCAACTTTATACCATCATTTCTGTATTTCTTGTCATATAGAAAATTAAACTGATAATTATACCTTTACATTTGCCGGTATTATGAATCGGAAATTTTATAATGTAAATAATTGTAATACATGATGTTGTGCATGGCCACCTTATTTAATGCTTCAATTATCAAATCACCAGATAGTAATAACAATCTGAAATTTCTTACTGATTACATATTTATTTTTTACAACAGTAGTAAAATGGAATGGAGTGAGAAAAAAGACATTCTCCTCTGCCATGAAGTTCTCCAGATCGAGCCATTTAAATTAAAAGAAAAAACAGTAAACCGGGCACTGGCATGGCAGAAGATTGCTGACAACCTCAATAAAAGAGCAGATTTCAAAGTCACCAAGAGAGCAGTAAGAGATCATTACATGGTTCTGGCCGAAAAATTTAAGAAAAAGACCTTGCAAGAGTTGCGGGCAAGTGGTATAAGCCCTGAACCGACAGAGCTGGACGTGCTACTGGAAGAAATAGCAGAGAGATCCCAGGCAAGTGAGCAGGTGAGAGAAGAGAACGATGAAAATGCAAGAGAGAAGATCCGAAAAGAACAAGTGCAGGCAAAGGATGTCCGGCTGAAAGCCATGGAGACCCTGAGTCAAACAAAGAAGCGGTCAGGTGGGGATGGTGCAAGTGAACCCAAGCCAAAAAAAACACGATCAAATGGCACGGAGATGGTAGCCTACTTGAGGGAGCGCGCTAATGATGAGGTAAACTTAAGGGAGAGGGACATAGAGATCAGGTCCAGGCAAGTGGATAAAGAGGCAGACCGGCAGCAATTGCTTGACAGGCAACACAACAGCCTGATGGAAATGTTGCTGAAACAGCAGCAGCAAATTCATTAGCATATATTACCATACCCAAAAAAAATGGAAAAATAAAAATTACCTGTGATAAAAAATTAACTACAACATAATTACACCGTATTCATAAATGGCAGCTGATCTTATTATGGGTATTCTTTTATATTCATGTTAATTAGCCTAAAAAGCCTCGTTAGCGTGTGCAAAATTCAAAGGAATTTCCACTCTGATACGAGACTTTTAAGACTAATTAACATAAATATAGTTATATATGAGTTGGTGGCTCAATGTCAAAAAATGTCGCTGTGGCATTCCCATACATGCATGTCAATGCATTTCTTAGTAATGAACTAACCACATAGTGCTTACCAACAGCACTTAATCCGATTTTAAGATTTTTTTTTAAATCTAAAAACTTAAAAGATGACACAATGTCACCAAAAATCCACTCCACGGATATGCGCACAGTGCTCATTGACTTGTTAAACTGCTCCATGGAAGCAGTGAGGGGAACTTCCTTGAATGGCGCTTGCAAGTGGATGCGCAGCGGATATGCAGGGTCACCATATAAACACATGGCCTCACCGGTCTGACTTATGGCATTTCTCTCCATATCTTCCAGCAAACCAGAATCCTTGAGCATTGCTGCATCATGCTTCTTCCCTTCTGTGACATTTCAAAACAAAAATTAGTTCAGTTAAAAATAACACAACTATACATTTAATACATGTATAAATGAAACACAATACTCTATCATCCCATCGATACATAATCCATAAATCAATGAATTAATCAATCACTATTAATTAAAAGTACAATGTTGCGAATAACCGTACCTACAGGCCCGTACAGGTGAGCAACCAGTCCATTTGGCAATGTTACTGACTGAAATTTCAGGGCCTGCACACGTTTGTGACCGTTGTAAACACATTTTTGGTTTTCTCCTGGCCTACAAATAGGGCGCACCGTACCATCAACAAATCCAAAGCAGTTGGACAGTGCTGCCCCTTTGTCAGCTACAGCATCAGCATACACCTGGAGCTTGTCTCTGCTGAGGAGTCGATCATTCCACGCTGTGATCTTAGAGTGATGGTTGGTGTAAATCCAGTTTTCAAAACAGGTCGTTATCATGCTGATTTCTGGCACCGCACGTCCAAATCTGAAGATCATATCGCTCAATCGACACGGGTATGCGAGACTTCTTAAGACCATGCATAATCCCTCGATCCGGTCGGCTTTCGTACTTTGATGACAGCTGAGACTCTCTGGCAATCCTAGTGCATCAGCGAGTCGAGGAATGTCCATTTTTCTTACTCGAAATTCATGGAAACACTCGGTTTCGTCCATAGCATCTAGATCAAAACGATCGTAGTCGCCGTGCGGGAATGGTGGATTTTTGGAGAAACTGGCGTCGTACAACAGCAAAAATTCCTCTTCGGAAATAAAGTTGTGGCTAAACGCTATCAAAAGCATTTCTCGAGCTTGCTTTAGGCTACACATCATCGAAAACGCTCACGAAACAGGAAAAAATCTTTCTCGTTTACATATTTTTGTTGCCAACGTCCGCGATTATTTTGCTTAACGCGAAAGTCGTGATTGCGTGACGGACGTTGCGAAGTACCCGACCCAGGACTGCTCCGCTGAAACCGAACGTCCGTGACATCCAACGTTCTCTTTGCTTAAGGTCTCTATTTAGCCGACGAGGCCGTAGGCCGAGTCGGCTAAAATTAAGCGATATCACGCAAACTTGAGCGCTATAATAGTTTTATAATTTAACACATTGATAACAAAGCACTGTTTGAAGAAAAAAAAAAGACAAGCCTTTTATTTAAAAAAAAAAGCTTACATATGTTTTACCGCGCGAAACTTGCAACATCACACATCATGAATGAAAGTGGCGCCTTTGTCAATATTGCGCAAGCTTGAACACTATAACTGTTTTATAATTCAAAACATTGATAACAAATCACAGTTTCGAGAAAAAATTAATCGAGATATACAACCTTTCATTAAGTAAAAAGGCTAACAACAATATTTTACCTCGCACCAGCATCGAATTCCGAAACTTTTGCCAAGCTAAAATTAATTTAGCGTACACAATCAGTTGAGAGTCTATTCTACGAAGAGCTTTCGTCTACTCAAAGAACGGGACAGGGTAGTGACTACAAGAATTAAAACACAGTAAAATGGCATAGAATGTCTTAGTTACAAGTGTTTCGTATCTTAAAAAGTTCAATTCAGAATCAAAACAAATTGAACAAACACACGGCTACGAACCTAAACATAGCGTCGAAAAGTCGGAAAGAACTGCAGCGTGGACAGTATGTCTTACAAAAATTCACAGCTAAAGGATACAAGAAACGGTTAAAACATCGTACCTGTAGTTGATTTGGCTTTTTATTCCCTTCCATCAGCACCAAATTTTCAAACATCGAAGTACGAGCTGAGTCGATCAATAATGTTTACAAGCTTGTTCATTTTTTAGCTCCTACAGCCGTAATGACGAGATAAGAAACTTTTCTGAGGAAGCATCAAGTCGATACCATATTCCAGAGGTGATTACCAAAGGAATTTTACGAAAATTGTGCTCCTTCATTCACTCCTTGTCGAGCGGTTAAACGTTGAACCAGTTTTCACTCAGCTACGCCAAGAAAGAACACTGCGACCGCGACAACGCGAAAATTTCGCGCCTTTTTTGTCCAATCATGTGAACAATATTTTTTCTCTTTTCATTTCTTCTCTTTTTTTCTTTCTTTTCCCTTTTTTAACTAATAGTTCACGCACTTTTTCGCCCAAAAACACGAAATTGCAGGCAGCAGTCATTATTACTTTCCTTCAAAATGCGAACTGAATTTACCGCCATCGCTGGTTATACGTCATGTAGACATAAAGTATATCGATAACTTTTTGACCATATTTGGGCAGTGTATCAATGTGTTGAATTATAAATATATATATATATATATATATATATATATATATATATATATATATTTAAAAATATATATATATTTAGAAAAAAAAGTATTGGTTCGTCTTCATTTGTGACAAATTTATATATATATAGAGACATCACGCCTGAGTGATTAGGATGCCAGAATGTGCAGAAAAGACAAATACATAAACAAATAAATCAATAGTTCATTTCCAATCAAGTTCATTTAAGTCATTACAATAAGTGTTAGTAGCTTTATGTGACGGCCTCTCATTTCCTGAAGACAGGCTGGCGCAAACGGATTTAGTTTGTTAAAAGGCGGACGTGGATAACAAAGTTAATCGAAAAAGGGATCATTCGAGGAAAACGAGATTTCACTTTAAAAACGAAATACCCCAACCTATATGACAAGTGTGATCCAGGCTACCATGACTTCCCGATTAAGAAGTAACCTTGTCTTCTTGGCCTTCCTTAAAGAAAGGCCTAGAGCTCGGGCATTACTTAACGACGTCCTGACTACGTATTGACGCATATTATAATATATTACAGTTAGTATGAAAGCAAAGCACCACCCCCTTCCTCTTATCAACTTATATTAAAGCTATGAGTATTTTTATTTTGGTTCTCCTTTTTATACAGCTCCGCCCATCATATTGAAAGATAGTTCTCCAACGTCAGTGATATGTGAAAGGAAGACTCTATGTTCACTCTTATGCCATGCAACCAGCGCTTATACAGTTACTTACTACTGGACTAAAGATGGGAAGACGCCAAAGGGTGATGACGTCAAAGTTGTGAACAACATCATTATTGTCAGGCCTCGTCGAGCGCAGGATTATGGGGTGTATGTGTGTAATGCTTCAAATAGCTTTGGCTTCACAACTTACAAAATCACCCTGACAGAGGTTCAAAAGTCCTCAAATGTTGCAGAAAGGACCAACAGTGAGTACTTTTGACACTTCAGATGACCTATAGAAATATATTTTTGTATGTTTTCGCTTTCTTGTGGAAAAACAAAAAAGATAAAATTAAGAGAGATGTCCTCTATCTGCTTCCAAAGTGTGTTTTGAATTTTCCTTGCTTTATAACTATGATCAAAGCCCTTCGTTGGATCGGTAGATTTTCAACAAGTTCTGACGACACCTGGAAAGCAATTCCAAATTCTTACTTCGCAAAACTTGGTGGATTATTTTTTTGCTTTAAAGTGCAACTACGATGTGAATAGCCTTGGTCTGAAACTACCCATCTTTTACAGGGATCTGCTACATTGTTTCGGTGAACTGTGACATAAATTTGAAGATACCTACGGAAAAAACGTTTATAATATGGAACAACAAGGATATAACCAGGAAAGTCTTTTTTTCTGGAAAACCTGGTCTGATAGAAACATTCACTATATTCAAGATATTCTAGACAACAATGGGAATTTCCTCACTTTAGCTGCACTTATTAAAAAGTATAAGGTAAATAAAAACTTCTTGAGGTATCAACAAATTATTTTGGCTATACCAAGAACAGGAGGATGACGCTTTTCAGCTCTCAAAAGATAAATCTATATCTTTTTCGAAAATGCGTTGCAAGGACTACTATCGATTATTACTAGAAGAAAACAACACTAATTCGCCAACTACAGTTAAAAGTTGGCAAACACTAATGACGAAATAGCGAAGAAGTGGGAAAAGAGCATGTATAATATACAGCTATTTCAATTAACGTTGTCGGATGAAAGCTCAAAGCTACAAGCCAAGATAGTAGGGAGCGACGCAAAATAAGCGTTTTTCCCGCTCGTCGCATCGCTCATTCGCGCCGTTTCTTTTCGTTTCACCGCTTCCAACTACCTGCATGCCTGGAACAGGCGCTCGGTTTACTCGTTCGCGGATCGGTCTTGACTTGTAGGCTTTGAGCTTTAAGCTTTCACCCGACAACGTTAATTGAAATAGCCGTATACAAAACAACTACAGGTAACAAGCTTAGAAAATTCTCCTTTAAACTATTGCACCGAATTCTGGTTACCACTAAAGAACTAAAACGCTGTGGAATTACAAATGATAATAGCTGTTTTGAATGTCAAGAGTCAGACTCTATAGAGCATCTAGAGCTTCTTCAGTTTTGTTAACTGTCACCTAATTATTATTGTTATAATTATGACCAGTATATTGTGATAGTATCATCTCTACTACATGTAGTCCTTTTCTTAAACACAGCAGCTTAATGTAACTTAATGTAACTTGAAATGTAAAATGTTTTTTTTTTGTTAATAAAAGTGAAAAAAATTTTGTATATTATTGATCAAGTTGTGACTATCTGTCCAAATCGTTAGGTTCCTTCCAATTAAATAATTCATATTAACTTTTAAATAGGCTTCTGCGGATTATGCAGCTTAAAGAATAGTGTAAAGAATGGTGATAGTATTTCACTGCAGAAGTGCTAGATAGCGAACTTTTCATAAAATAATGAAAACCAAAACGGAACTGTTTTTACAGGTGTAGGAACAAGAAAAAATAATGCTTTGTTTTACACGTAGAATGCTTAAAGTCAATGTTCTCTTCACGGCTTTTTTCTGTGAGTTTTCAAGCATAGCTTAGGTTTCTTAACTAGTCTAGAGGTAAGTAAATAAACGAGTGTTATTCCTAGGATTTAGGGGATTGCGGTGAGGTAAGTATGCTCAAAAATGATTCCAGAATCTTATTAAGAGAGGTAAAGACGGCTTTGTTGAGGTGCATATGTTGTGGTTAAAATTTTTCTTTGGTTTGAAAATTTTCAAACCAGTTTGATTTTTGTTTTCCTTTGTCTCAGAATATGATAATGAATCTGAGACAAAGGAAAATAATTTTTAAACCAAAGAAAAATTTGAACCATAACATATACTCGTTACAATAATTCTTGCGTGTACAGGTTTTGGTGTATATTTATGCAAGGCTCGAGATACCCATAGGGCCCCTTTGAGCAAAAGTATTTAACTAAAGCAAAAAAGCACAACAAGAGTTACTGCAACAATAGAAATGACGTCAATTACAGACATTGAACAATAACTTTATTAATACAATTTCATAGACACACATATATAAAAAGCTAAAAATACAATATTAATATGTAAGAATAAAAAATAACAATAAATATAAATAAAATAAATTGAATATCACATGTATATCATATAATTAAGTTTAGAAAATTAGGTTCTGTCTTTACGTTCTAAAAGAGAAAAAAAATATATATATATATTATGTTATAAATACCTTAGAACAAATAAAGAAAAAATACAGTGAAATAAGAGTATTATAAATGTTATGTCGCCTAACAAGCTCTCAATTAATATTGTCCACTTTCTTATAGTTACCCTCCTTTGTCAAAATCAATCAAATTGAATGAGAGCGAAGAGATTGGTGTAGTGTTTTCTTTCAATCTCTTTCCTGGAACTCCTCTAATTGCAATTAAAACACTCTTCAATAAACAGAATCTAAGTCTTGTTCTAATGTAGTTCAGGACATCCGCATAGCTTTCTCTTCTTTTCTTAGCTATCAGAGAGGCGATTCGCTTGTGATGTCTATCAGCTTCGTTACCAACACCCCCTGACGTCGACATCACAATAGGAGTGAATGTGCCATTTTCCATTTGTATCACTCGTTCATTATATGCTCTTTTCTTTTCTTTTTCGTGAGCAATGTACACCTGATCAATACCTTTGTTAACGTATGAAAGCGCATTCGGATGCATAACTCTTATGTCTAAGAATGTTCTTTCAAATGCCCCCCAAACTCCAATACCTGACACATCTAGACGAGCGTTTTCTGTTGTTATTTTTTTATTTAATAGAACAACAAAACATCTACCGTATTGCTGTCATCGCTTTGTCCTGTCTTGTTGTCCTACTGTTTCTTGTAATTGGCTTGTTAATATGGCATCTAAGACGAAAACCTCCTGATAAAGCACACGCGCCAGACCGGCATACCTCCGATAGAGATGGTCAGCGTCAAACGATACATGGCCAACACGTGTCAGAGCCAGGTATATACATGGAGCTCCATCCCAGGCCTTCAGGAGAGCAGTCCAGTGCCCAACTTGAGTATCAGTCACTGCAATGCAAAAATACATCTCTCGGTTATTACAACGTGGGCTTAAACCGAGGAGACACAGGAAAAGGTGAAGATGGGTATGAAGAAGTAGGATGCCATGCAAAGACCTAAGCTTTCACTATTAAGGAAAGGAGAACTTTAACGGCATTCTAAGCCGCTCACGGACATAATGATAGCAAGTTTGATGTTTCACTTGATGACGTTATTATCCATTATACTAGCGCCTTTGAACCACTAGTCAGCTTATTTTGTGATAGAAATCTGTTTGAATGTTTTCCGGATTCTGTTATTATTATAAGCGAATAGTATGGTGGGTTTTGGACCAGCCACGGTATAGCAAGACTGTTGTGTTAGTTGTTATCATAACTCTTGATACTTTAGAAAGTTAATTTTGCATTATATTCAACCGATTTATGCCAAGTTGATGAAATTCGAACCTCGTGGCGTGACATTATGTATTGTTTAGAGCATTACAAAACGATTTCCTTTGCTTTTAAGTTAATCATTCCTTAGTTCTTTTAGCCTTTAACCCTCGGACGACAACGAAGGACACCACTCATTCCATGAGGTTTTTCTCAGATGTTTTCTAGAGAATTAATTATTAGCTCATGCCGTCTTCAGTAGCTGTTCGTTTACAGCTGTTTCGAGAAAGGTTGTCGGAAAAAAGCGCAAAAGTGCACGCGACAATCCTGAAAAATAATATGAGATATGATCAATGAATTTTAATAAGTCAAATAAATACATGAAACCCGCGATGCCTCGTCCGTACAGGGACGATCTTAAATGGTGGGCCATTGGATAAATGAGCTTTTAGGATATAGTGTGGATGACTACCCACAATATACCTTTATGGATTGTCGCGTAGTCTACACTTTTATACGCTTTTTTCCGACAACCTTTCTCGAAACAGCTGTATCCTTGAGACACATTTTGTTTGGGCGATAATCGGTTGCCATGGTAACGACATATGACGTCATAAATAGCATGAGGCCAAGACAACTGCGAAAAACAATGCGTGTTTTTCACCTTTTTCGGTGAAAAAAATATCTAAAAACGCTACCAGGAGCAGCAAAATGTTCACTTCTATCATATTTTACAAGTCTAGCAAAACATATTTGCAATTTCCGCATTTTTTGATAGATTATAACCGAGTAGAGCGCATCACAGGCTAATTTATATTAGAGATAAAATATTTCCGAAATATTGTAACACCACAAAAACCCAAGAGATGGATTGCAACCATTGTTATGAAGAATTTCATGTCACTTATCAGTCAATCAGATGGTCGACGATAAAGCTGAATAAAGTAAGTCCTACAGCCGATATAACGATGTCTTTGCTGTGTTTCCACATGATATTTGTATTATGGGGCTTTTGTTTATAGCGGAGCTCTGCGGGCGAAGGCCCACGCGTAGCCCCATACTCATAGAACCTATGCCCGTCAGTTTTCATGGTCATGGCTAGCGGAATGTTTCGCGGCGCGCGTGTGCCGCCCCCCGCCTGTGGCCGTGCGCCCGTGTTGGACAGGGTTAGCTCGCGGGCGCGTATTACGTCGCAAAACATGCGCGTATGACGCCACACAACTTCCGAGATGTATGTTTTCATTACGGAGCGGAGATTTAAAGATTTAAAGAATTTCCAAGCAAGCGAGGGACTTAAAGGTAAAACAGATTACTTTTTACGATGGGAATTTATGTTGATATCAATCTGTGATTGACTTTTTTCTTTGTATTCTAGCTAGTTTTGGAGAATTGTTTATAAACGTGCTTAAATTCAGTCGTTTTGATTTCTTTCTTCGAAGACAGCTCGGCCTTGATGCGCTATAAATGGTTCGCGTTTTGCTTTTAAACATAAACTTATAGAGATTTGAATAAAATTTTTCGAAAGAAGATTGTGTTGTCCATTTTTATGTGTTTGTTCATTCATTACATAGGTTGAAAAGCGATTTTATGTAAACAAAACTTCACTCGCGTGGCCTTATGCAAATATGTTTGTGTATTTTTTACAATTTTGATTTCCAAATCAGTTTCTCGGACAATTTTTGATAAGCAACAGGTGTATTTTGTTTCGAAATTAGTCGTCCTAGTATCTAGACGGAGAAAAAGTTGTTTTTGTGAACTTTTGTACGGTCTAAATGTACTGTGCTGACGGTCGCGTAAGTCTGTTTTTGAGAATTACTAAAATTGAAAAATAGCCCGGTCTTCAATCTTAATTCTTGTGTTTCCGAACTTTCACCTCAGTTAAGTTTATTATCGGCTTTCTGTTCAGTGAGCGACGCTGTTATAGGCTCAGCCTATCTATATATATCATTTTTACGTCCTTTTATAGAAGTGAAATTATTGAGCGTGCTGACAGATGCGGGTCACCGCAGCGACTACAAATTGTCGCTAAAAAATAACGCGTTTTTCCCTAAACAAAATCCCTTAACGAAATACAAACCTCGCCTCAGTGTACCCACTTGTCGATATTCAGCGAGTATCAGTGGTGGATAATTGTTACGTACAAACCTATTCCAACTCAGCACGAGCTAAATAACAAGTTCAGGGCATTTCCCGAGAATCTGATTCTGCTGATTCTACTATTTGGCAAAAGCTATTGAAATCATCGAGTTCGCAGTTTTCAGAGGGCTTATAAATTTTGTTTTTAGTCGTGAAAGATAATTGTAACTACCGAACATGAAAATATATATGATCTGTGCCCACGTTGTTGCCCAAGTTGTGTTTATGGATAGTTTTTTAAAGATGTGAGATCTGGTTTTTAAAGATGTGAGATCTGGTCGAGAAATGGGCATTTTGTAAAAACTTCCTAGCTTGATGCAACAGCATGGTCCTCAATGAAAGATGAAAAACGTTTCTTTTTATTTTACGCAGGATTTGAAAAACACGATTTTCGAATAGCGAAACACCGAGTGTTATGAATCAGCTGTAAGTCAGTGGTTGTAACTCCGCCGAGATCGCGCGGCGGTTTCACCTTACTATACAGAAAAGTAGCCAAACATACGGAACAAAAAAAAAAGAAAATAAATACACAATTACTTCGGGATAGTTTTGAATGATACTTGGAAATAATTATTGGCAATTATGTTCTTCTGGCCGTGGAAAATGCGTTCTTACAGCTATTAAATTGATACGTCGCCCGGCCGAACGTTTACCGTTTATTACAGCAGGTAAGCCGATGTCGATTTGCTAAAATTTGACCTTGAACATTTTACATTTCGGTGTAATTTTCGAGGCCAAAAACGCCAAAGTTCAGCTGGAAAAGCGTCCAAAAATGAAACATGGAATTTAGGAAAGAGCAATTTTGCCTTCCTAACATGTTAGTAGTAGTACAAGGTTCAACTTAACCGCGCTATGGCCTAGGTGCCTAGGTGCCTAGGTGCCTAGGTACGGTGATGACGTAGTTTGGTATAGGTAAGTTATTAACCCATTGACACCTGAGGATTTTTACGTTTTTGAGTGATTTTCTGCATACACATGCCCCATAGGATTTCGTGACATCATATTTGGAGTTACCATTGAAAGTGCTGCTGTTCTAAAACACTGAAGGCTCGAGTTTACTGGAAACGTCATTGTGACGATCCCATTTTGCTTGGTTGATTTGCAATAAAGGGTCCAATATGAATTATCTACGATTTTTGGTAAGTTCACACCATTTTTCATCTTTAGTAGCTGCCTGGTTAGCATCATTAAGCTTGGAGGTAGTTCAGAGTCCACTTCTCAATGAAGCGAGTTAGGTGTTGTACTTCGTTTACGAATTTGGCTCGTTGCTCGTTGAACTGGAAAAATGGCCGCCTGGAAACGAAGTAGCTTGGGGACTCGACTCTGGATGAATTTCTCGACCTACCGCGGCATATTTTGGAAGTTGCGACCACAGGAGAACACAACAAGCGCGAAATTTCGGCGTTGGGTCAGAGTGGCTGTGGACTTAGTATATATATGAAAATTGTGGAGGACGGAATGGACGCTGTCAAAAAATCTGTTTATTTCCAAGCATGCAGTGCGGTGGTGATGTTGAAAATCGAGGCAAGGTGAGCATGCACTAGTATAAGAAGCTGTAGTTAGGTCCGAGCAACGAATAACAGCAAAAAAATTCACTGCTATGCTAGGACTAGGACTGAATTTTGCTGTAAATGTTGACTTTTGGGTTTGCCACGATGATTTGAATAAAAAAAACTAAAGGCAAAAACGTGATTTTTGTTGTTTTTCTATGAGTCAGACGTTAAAAATGGTAATTTTTGTTATTGTCCAAATTCAAACGCTGATATTCTGCAAAAATCGCCGACTTTTTTGTGTTTATTGGGTATCTCAATTTGAAAGACTTTCTAGTCAATGCTCACAACTGCTAGTTAAGGCAATGTTCGCACGATTGAGAAAGTTACAATTTTTTAAAGCAGTGGAGTCTTGTACGGACGGTTACGGGCGGTTCAGGTGTCAATGGGTTAATATGTATTATCAACTGCCTATACCTTTTGTGTTATTCCCAAACAATAGAAACAGTAGACCGGCCCAAACTTGCCCGCTTTATTCCAAATCACTTTCAAACAAAACACAACTGACACAGATATCCTTTACAGACATAGATCAAAACAACATGCCTTGACCAAGACTCGAACCTGAGTTACTGCGGCCACAACGCTAGACCATCAAAACTGCGGTCGATATTATAGCTGAATAAACTAATTAGAGGTTTTCGAAACATTCAAGTTCAGAAGCAATAAAATTGCACAGTGTAAAATAAAACACTTCTTATTCGTTTCTACCGCAACATTCTTATTGCCGCTTCATCGCTAGACTCTATATCGATTTTCAGTTTCCCAACCATCACCCACTTTAACTTTTATAACTTTACCGGTAGCTTCAAAGTTCAAACTTTTAATTATACGAACTTACACTGAACTAAATTTGCATGAAAAATTAGCACCTCGGAAAAATATTTAAGCAACCAATTACATGCGTTACTAAAACAATAAACCCACACTCTGTTTAAGTAATAATATATTTAATAATAACAAAACGCATTAAGGTTTCATCAAATCATTATGTCAACAAAAGCTGTTTTATTTAGAACAACTCAAATCCATATACTACACAAATGATAAGGAAATCAAGAACAAAATGTTAGAATGAAATAGCTTTACGGACGTAGCGCGAATTCACTATAAGGCCGTATTGCAGTCCTAAAGCTTTGTTGCCTTTTTTCGGAAGCAAAGGTTTTTTCTGAAATCGATTTTACGTTTGGTTCATCTCCGTGTAAGTAAATCCACTTTGTTTTATCGTTTGAATAATATCTTAATTTAACTGGAGAATTCGGACGGGGGTTGTAAGGATTTTGGGAACTGGTATATGTCTATAACGCCACGTTTATCATCCAAGAAATTTACTATTCGAGGCTGTTTTCGCAAATCCTTGATCATATATATAAAAAGTAACTAGATATCCGTGTTTACTGTTGTGATCAAATGATAGGGGTACAGGAGGGGTAAAGAAAGGGTACAGGAGGGGTACAGGAGGGGTACAGGAAGGGTACGATATAGAGTCCAGCGATGAAGCGGCAATAAGAATGTTGCGGTAGAAACGAATAAGAAGTGTTTTATTTTACACTGAGCAATTTTATTGCTTCTGAACTTGAATGTTTCGAAAACCTCTAATTAGTTTATTCAGCTATAATATCGACCGCAGTTTTGATGGTCTAGCGTTGTGGCCGCAGTAACTCAGGTTCGAGTCTTGGTCAAGGCATATTGTTTTGATCTATGTCTGTAAAGGATATCTGTGTCAGTTGTGTTTTGTTTAAAAGTGATTTGGAATAAAGCGGGCAAGTTTGGGCCGGTCTATTGTTTCTATTGTTTGGGAATAACACTAAAGGTATAGGCAGTTGATAATACATATTAATAAGTTACCTATACCAAACTACGTCATCACCTAGGCACCTAGGCACCTAGGCCATAGCGCGGTTAAGTTCAGCCTTCTACTACTACTCATGTTGCCTTGATTTTGTTCTTGCGGTTGGCTGGAACTATCTTCGCCTTCTAACCCCTCGGTCACATTCGTGCTTGAGATCAACAAGCATGCTTGCTTATGACGTCAGTCAAGCAAGCCGTAGCAAGTGCTAGAAACTTAAGCAAGTGCATCGTGGTCATATTGTAAATCCACCGCTTGCTTGGGTTGCCTGTTAAACGCAATGGATTTCCATCCGGTGCTTTTAGTTTTCGATTTTATGTTACATTTATATATTGTGCGCATTCACGTCTACGAAGATTCAAGGCAATACGTCGAAGGAGAAGATTGTCCTTTCTTCGCTGCCTTGTGAATATAAATCTCTCGCCTGTACGAAGTATTCGATTCACTCGTTGCAACTAACGGGGAAAGTGCACTTTTGTCACTTTTCTCGGCTTTGGATGAAACTGTAAGCGGGATGTATAGAAATGTTCGGTACAAAACCTTCGACGAATGGTCGAGGAAACGTGACATGCGGCGCCGACGGATAAGTACCTGTATAATTAGTAAAAATTGGAGGTTCGCTAAACCCGATTGGCAGTGAACTAGTATGGTCATAAGGCGACGGCGTTCTTGACATTTTCAAATGTAAGCTGAAAAAACTTTTTCTCTATGGAAACAAAAGCCAAAACTCGCGCGTGACGCTCAGAATACGACCTTCCTTATTGGTCAATTCGAACAAAACCAATTAAATTTGTTTAGCCAGCACAACTCAAGGGCACTTCAGAGTGCTCTTAAGCTTAGCTGCGGATCTTTTGAAGATTTAGCTGCTCCACCTTCTTTTTCAAGCAAGCAAGCAGTGCCGCGCTAGGTCGGTCACACCTGTAACGAACTCGGAATTTGCTAGGTAAACAAAAATTGGTCAAGCAAGCAAGGTTCTAGCTTGAATGTGACCGAGGGGTTGGATAATCTGAACGAAAGAATGCGCATTAATTAAGTGCTCTGACATGATTGGATAATCGACACGAAAGAATGTGAATTAATTAAAAGTGGTCACACATGATTGGATAATCGACACGAAAGAATGCGCATTAATTAAAAGTGCTCTCACATGATTGGATAATCGACACGAAAGAATGTGAATTAATTAAAAGTGGTCACACATGATTGGATAATCGACACGAAAGAATGTGAGTTAATAAAAAGTGGTCACACTTTATTTTGGGCGCCGCACTGATCTTTTCGGTTCTTTTTAGCTGAATATTTCAGCGCCAGAAAATTTTAGGGAAATATTTCTTATTCCCCGAAATTTACTATTTGTTTCCCCCTTTCCAAAAATCCTAGCTGACCTTATTACCCAAAACGACACTTTCTATCCCTTCGAAAAGCAAAAAGAGGTTAATTTTTTTTAGGTTTCACATAGTTAATAGAACAGACTGGTCAACAAATTTGAAAAAGAGTGTACAAAGCTTCTTTGTTTTATGTTGAACGAACCGTGACCCTGCACATTGTGTTGTTTAACGTGTGAGCCCAAATGTTTCTACTGGTCAGTTGCTCATATGCATTTCAATACCTTTTGTGTTTTGTGAACGGTCAAGGAAAACGAACAAACGAAATGGAGAACAAACACATACAGCAAAGGACTGACTGAGTTTCATAACCAGTTTATTCTATCAACTATGGTTTTCAGCGCCACGAAGCTCTCGGAACGCCTCACAGGATTGCTGAGAAAACAATAGAACAAACAACAGAAGAATGGATCCTAGCCTTGAAACAATAGAGCTTCGTGATACCCAGGGCCAATAAAATTAGAGAGGTTCTAAAGAGCTTCGTGGCTCTTAGTTTTCAATGTAATCAATTAATTTCAAATTAATCAATTAGGCGACTAAAACCTTCCGAACATTTTTTCCAACGAAACGATTCGTTAGGAGCTCCAGATCAGGGCCAACTGGTCAGTTCTGACAAATGGTAAGAACCCTGCATCCCTTACAAAGCACCCCGTTTCGCAACTGAATAATAATTGAAATATGACCTACTAGCTTGGGTTCTTAACTTTGAGTCGTTGTTTGACTTTGAGCAACGACCTCTAAAGGAACACTATTCTCCCCCTTTATTTTATATTTAAATTTTATATTATTTTATTAACAATTCAATAAAACGAAAAAACTTAGTTTGTACATCGATGTTATGTAGTGTTTTGCGACTCTTGGTCTCTGCTGAATTCGTTACCTACAGTACGGATTACTACAAATGATTTGGGAATGATAAACGCATTGATAGCCCCTCAAACCCCCGTTTTGACGTAAAAACGTGAAGCGTTGAACGAGATATTGTACACGGAGGCACATGCAAATAGCATGCGATAGCTCACTAGGATGTAATCATTTTTTTTGTAATTCCCCAGTGTTTTAATTAAGGTGATGTTACACGGTACGATTCGCAACTACCATTTTTAACGCAACAAAATTAACGACAGGTATGTTATACGAAACAACTTAAGCAAAATTCGTGTTTTTGTGTTGCAAGTTTCTTGAAGCTGAATAAAAAATCGAAACGAAAAAATTGCGAAGAAAATCGTCCGTGTGCCTATGTTAGGTCCAGTTCAAACGTCGAACTTCACATGTGCCGAATCTAATGCAAATGAGCAAGAACAATACATTTTGCTCATTTGCAATAGATTCGGCACCTGTGAAGTTCGACGTTCGAGCCGGGTAATCACCGTTACGCCATCCTGTTGTCTCGACAGTCTCGTTTCACACAATGCATATTTATGTGACGCTAAGATGTTTTGGTCGTATGAAACCTGTTTACTCTTCAATTCTTTAACTTCAAACTTAGTATGGAAACGTACTTAGAGTAACCCTATTCTAAAGCTTGACTAATGAAAACTATTTTTGCGATCGACGAGCAGGATTTTATAACCTAACGTTTTAGTTTAATAACAATGCACTAGTATATAACTTTTCTGTCGACACAATAATAATTCCATTCTTCACATGAAACAATTTGCAAACACGGCAAAAGCTGTTTGCTTTTTTTTTCTCCTTTTTTCGTCGGATTTGTTACATTTACTAAGCCATCTATAAGGCCGGTTTACCGAGAAAACTAAAAAACCGTTGCAAAACCTCCACGTGTAATTTGCTGTCATGTTTGTCCAAATTTTACTGCGTTTCCATCAGTTATTTATTTAAGAGGCAGTGTCTGTAAAAGTCGGGTCGGAAAAAAGTTTTCTCTCAAACTTTGCTCAGTAATTTATCTTGGGTCATAAGTTAATTAAACGACTTTAGTTTTTGGAAATACAGTCGAACCTCCGTTTGCGACCAGTTTTCCAATAATTATTAATACTAGAGGTTACAAATTGTAATGATAATGCTACGAGCAGATACTAGGCAGTAAAACATAACGGAAACAGTAAATGTACATACAGATTTTGATAATTTCATCAATTTATTTATTGGGTCAATTACCATCATTTTCGAATAACATAAACGAAAAAAAGCAAGGCTGATCTGCTATTATTTATAGCTGATTAGATCCTCAATTTGGATCCGGTGCTTCTGTTTTGTTACGTTGGTCCTTGCCTTCAAAATTGCAATCGAATTACATACCATATAAGTAGTTCTTTGTGATCCATTGTTCAATCGGCAAACTATGAGCACGTAGCAACGCTGAAAAACTCGTAAAAGAAAACATTGCCTTCCCCGCGAAATGTCACTAAATCATTCGTGACTTTGATGAATGCTCTTTGTGATCCATTGTTTAATCGGCAAACTCTAAGCCGCCGACTGCGTGCCGCGTAACGCGTAGGCAACACACTTGAATTATTTAACGACTGCGTACCGCGTAACGCGTCCGCGTAGCAAGAAAAAATATTGCCCTGTCCTCTTGATTATTTAACGACTGTGTTCCGCGTACCGCGTAGGCAAGAAAAATATTGCCCTGTCCTCTTGGATGATTTAACGACTGCGTACCGCGTACCGCGTAGGCAAGAAAAATATGTTGTCTTGTCATGTCTTCATGCTGCCACTGCGTACCGCGTACAGACTTTTTTTCTGAGGCACTCGAAATGGCAGGGTATTCTGCAGTTACTCCGGTCCATTGTTCAATCGGCAAACTCTAAGAACGTAACAACGCTGAAAAACCCATTAAAAAAACACTGTCTTCCCCGTGAAATGTCATTAAATCGTTCGTGACCTTGATGAATGCTTCCAGCAACAAATAAGTTTGAATTTGGCATGATACATTTGCAAATATCGAAGAAGCGAAGAGAAGCGAGCATGTGCTATGGACGGATATGGACGACGAAAGATACATCTAAGTTATGATGACCGCTGGACGTACGCTTGCTCAAAATCATCGTGACAAACATGTTAAGAAGCCAAAATGGCGTTTGATTAATTTCAGCTTATCATCCTAATCGCTAAGTATGCTTTATGGATTTGTTAAACTTGAATGTCGGTTCTGAAGTAGGCATGCTTGGGAACTAAAGCTGACCTTGGATTTTACCTACACCAGGGTTCCTGTTTGGGTGTCTAGTCCAACTTTACAGTTTTAGGTCTAGTATTCCATTGGTTCTTTAGTACTTGTTATCAACAGCCGTGTAGATGTTTCTTTTACTCGCTTTGTTAAGCCACCGGATATGCATTAAAAGTTCCCATGGTCAGAAGCCCAAATAATTCTGCAGGACACGGGATGTACGGTGAAAGTTCCCACGGTCCGCGAACCCAAACATGTCTACAATAGTGGTATATAGGTAGGCTTGTTTCAGTCGACAAGTTAGTAGTCTAGTAGTCTAGCCAGTCGACAAATCTTGTAGTACTACAGTGTAGTCGGTCGACAAATCTTGCAGCCTTATAACCTACATTGATCAAGCTTGACGCTACGCGACAAGTCCCCAATAAAGAAGACTCCTGGTACCTCTTGATTAGCAAGCGAGGCTTCATTACAAACATCAAAATCGAGACTACAGCAGCATAACATAAAGCGCAGAAAACCCAAGCAACCACAGGCAAACCAAAAGTTTCCAGGTCAAATCACTATATTTGGTACTTCTTGTAACCACCTATCGTAAGCGACAGCGACCACTTTCAGAGCTAAAAGTTTGAAATTTAATTTTGTTTTTCACCTCCCGTAAGCGACTACTTAGCAGATAATAGAGCGGAAATTGGATAATGAGGTGTTGTAACATCGCATTCCTGGGTGGTACAATAAACGGAAATTTCTCAACCGGATGTACCGGAATTTTTCTCCAAATTGACTGTTTACATGAATAAAACATTAAGAAATAAATTAAAAACACTGGATTTACATACACTGTACCCTAGCAGTCTTAAAAGAGACGACCTTAAATGTCTTATAATTACAGAAAATAAGAAGTGATTTTCTGATTTCCTGTTCTCTTAAGAATAGTCAACAGTTTAACGGAACTACAGTATAAAAATCGAAGTACAGTATTCGGCGCGGTCAATGCATTCCCTATTCAGTCCAAGTCGTATCCAAGTATTGTTATTTTTTATTTCAGCCAAGGTATAGATGTCTTGTTGTCTTCAAAAAAACAAATATACTATAAAATCGCGCATGCTATAACGCACGCGAGGGAGTCTTAAGGCCTGTCAATCTTTATTACACCTCAAACTCGAACTCATATCTCGAGCTCGTCATATGTGATTGGTTTACAAAAGCGTAGTTTCGCATTGTCGGAGTAACAACACACATTTAAAAGATTCAAACTGAAATAACAAGTTTATAAAATAATACTCAGTTGCCGCTATGCAGTTGCCACCCCCCCCCCCCCACCCCCCCCCCCCCCACCCCCCCCCCCCACCCCCCCCCCCACCCCCCCCCCCTTACGATTTTTCTCCGATATTTTCAACACCATTTACGATTAGCACATGCCATTTACAGTAGGTGTTCGTTTATCCTTTAGACACATTTTAGCGACAACCGGTTGCTATGGTAACGAGATATGACGCCATAAGTAACCTGTGGTCAACCCATTTTTGAAGAAAAATGCGTGTTTTTCACCTTTTTCAGCGAAAAAAAAAACATATAAAATGCTACCAAAAGCATCAAAATGTTTAATTGCATGTTATGTTGCAACTCTAGCAAACAGTATTTGCAATTTTCGCATTTTCCCGATAAATTTGAATTTGTAGTAAAATCCAAGTTGGCGGCCATCTTAGCGGCCATTTTGGATGATGTAAAGACAATCTTTTGGCTATCTTTTGGCTATCTTTGCGCTGTCTGTGAAAAGCTGGAGTAAAGAAGCATCTTTAAACTTGGCGTAAAGTTAGAGTAAATCTGTTGTTAAGTCCACATTTACGCAACCATTACGCTTATATGTAAAGTTTGACTAGATCTACTTTCTTTTTTCTTTCTCTTTTATGACAAGATGTATACAAATGGTACTTGACATCCTTTATTTTGTTGATTATTACAACGTACATGTTGTGTAGTTTAAGTCTTACACTTATTGTTCATGAACCTGTAGTCTGCTAGAACGTATGTCAACATGAAAACCGGTCCCCTAATCTCAACCAGACATGATGAATTGCTTAGTTGCGGTACATGAATTTTATACTTTTTGTGGTAACGGTAAAGAAACCGGCTGAAGAACCTACACTACCACTTGAAAAGAACAAATCCCTGTTAAGAATTAAAAACTGCAAAAAAAAATCCGGTTTGAGAACCTTAACTTTTCATTAAATTGTAATCCGAAAATCTGAGGGTGGTTTGAACATCCCGAACAGATATTAATTAATCAAGATCAGGAAGCACCTAGTTTTGATAAAAAGAAATGTACATGTAGTAATTTGTTGTTTATGGTTTTAAGCTTCAAAGATAGAAACTCAGGTAGCTCAGGCACAATACATGTACATGTATTAATGTTCTTTGTTTACACTTTAAATAGAAGACCCAGAGTCTTTTATTGCCACTTTCATCTTTCTGGATCCAATGGTTTGCAGTCCAGTATTTTCAATTCCCTGATCAGTTCATCAGATCACCATCCTGAATACATGCCTAGAACAAAATTACAACAGGTTAGAATGATGTACTACCCAAACTGAATGAGTTTGGTAAGCAGTTTGGTAGTGTGCTAGGTGTCAGAGGAAGAACAGAAGGGAGAAAGATCTTACGCGACGGTCACGTATAGCAAACCGATCGCGAGTGTAGCTGCGGCCAAAGCGTCACACACTATTCGCACTTCACTTTACGTTCGTTTCTGAAGAGAGCGGTTAACAACAACAACAACAACAACCTTTATTCATGTGTCAAATCTAAAATAGCAGTTATACAACCACTAACACTAAAAACTAACACTAAAAACTACCTAAAAAAATATTTAAGAATTTCAAATAAAACTATATATAATATGTACAATTTAAAATCTAACCTAAGTCTTACATAAAAGGCAGTTGTCACATTTACTATCAGTCAATTTAGAAACAAGGTCTATTCTACGTATGTAACATTTAAACGATGATATGGATGATATGATATGTTAAAGCAACTTTAATGTACGTAAAACGTTAACAATCGTAAGTGTGACTAAACACATTTACGCTAGCTTTACAACAGCTTTACGTTTGACTTAGTAAAACGCAACTTTACGCAAACTTTACATCCTACGTAAATTAGCGTAAAGCTGAGTAACCAACTTTACGCTACCTTTAAACAGACTTTACGTTCAGATTACGTAAATCTACCTTTATACACCTTTACGGGCATGTAAAGTTGGTGTAAAGTTTGTTTACCAACTTTACGCGGATTTAAGCAAACTTTAATTTTCCGTAAATTTGAATTTTCATGCTGTGTCAGTTGACACTGAATTGACTATTGTGTGTGATCCCCGCCAAAATTGACTATTTCAATTTCATGTTGTCGTACTAAATTATGGTATATCAATGTTTCGAATTTGTACCAACTTAAGTGCTGTGTTTCCAAATTTGGAAACAACAATGCAACTTTTTTCTTGTCACATCAAAGCCTGCAGTCGTTAATAAATTCTTCACTGATGACAATTTCGGTAACACGAAACTCTACTTTGCACTATGAAATCCGGAAATGTGTTTAAATTATCTTCTTTTTCATCAAATTCGCCAACTTTAGTTCTATCCAATCAAATTCTGAAATGCCTAAATTCTCTCCTGTCATGCCATTTTCGGAACTACCGATTATTCTTTGAATGTCACCAAATCAAATGTCAAATCAAATTCGTACAAGTGCTAAATCCTGTCATGACTGCGAACACAAAACCTCGAATGTTATACAGCGTCAGATCCTGTTACCCAGTACGGCCGAGCCAGCCAGCCAGGCAGGACACGCTTCTGATTTACGCTAAACAATAAATTTGTAGGTTACGCGAAGTTCTGTACAACATCTCGGTTAGGTAAGGATGTTTGGCCGTTAAAACTTGCTGCAAAATTCAGTATTTTTGTGTGATGTTTCTTTGTTACGGATAGCGCTCAGTAATATATACATCGATTAACTTCAAAACACAGGCATATTTCTCGTTCCGTTGACGCGCTAATTGTAGGTAACACTTCTTCAGTCAATCTTCTGTAAGCGTTTACACGAAAAACGCTTCCAAACCGGGTCAACCCTTCAAGCCGGGTAACCCTTTTCGAAACCCGTGTCGACCCTGCTAGAAGGGTTGAAATTTTCCATACTTTTCATGTAAACATTCGGAGAGTTTATGTGAACGACGCGATTTATGCGTACAACAATAGTACGCACATGCGCACGGGATGATCGAGCTGACCCGGGTTGGATTGACCCTCTTTTTGAACTTAGTAATCAGGGCTCGTGTAAACGTAAATTTGAGCGGTCATTTCATTCGGGTCAGAAACCAGCCCGGGGTCGTTTAAAGAGGCACTTACTCAAATAGTCCAACCGGTCCAATTGGACAAACTTAATGAAATGAGCCAACTGGCATATAATTAGTCCAACCAGTCCAAATGGGCAACTCGAATAAAATGCGCCATCTGGCTCAAGCGGTTCAATCGGTCCAAATGCCCAACCACCTCAGATGATCCAACTGACTCAAATAGTCCAACCAATCGATATGCACAAACCACCTCAAATGACCCAACTGCCCGACGTATAAACCGATAAATCCCGCATTAATCCGCTAAGGAAAACTGCAAAAAATGTCAGGGATAACAAAGCGCGCGCTAACTGAAGCTTTTCTATTGCAGGAAAATTTATCGTAAACGTCGTGTTTTCCAGCGGAATTAATGCTGGCTGGCAAAATATTATGTATATATTTGTTTACTCAAGTAGTTTAAGGCCTGGGTCAAAGGCTTTAATCACGAAAAACAGTTTATTCAGTGCAGTTCCCGCATTTTAACGATAAATTTAATTTTCAGTAAAATCAGAAAAGGCGGCCATGTTGGCGGCCATTTTGACTAACGCCACGAAACCCCAGCAGCGCCACAACCCATAATATAAACCTCACCTTGCAGAGCACATCACAGGGTATCTATTGCAACCCCCCCCCCCCCCCCCCCCCCCCCCACCCCCTCGTGTGCCACTGTTGGGGGTATGAGTTTGCGTGTACGTCCGAGGGTTAAAAAGACGCATGGCGAATGTTGCGAATGCAAATATGGCGGCCGGTTTATTATTCTTTTATATTTATGTTAATTAGCCTGAAAAACCTTATTAGTAAATATTCTTTTGAAAGTGTCCCATCAGATTCAACAAGTTGAACTTCGTGAGACTGATGTCGCCAAGATTGGTGTTGCACAATTATGATAGTATCAGTTTACACGAGGGGACGTGTCGCTGCAACATGTCCCTGAGACATGTCCCCGCGACATTTTCATGTGGTGTGCAAGCGCTGTGATATTTTCCCTGCTACATGTTCCCGCTACACTCCCCGCTACATGTCCTTCAGTGTGTACAAAACAATGTTTTGTCGCCGCTACATGTCGCTGCGACATGTCCCTGCTACATAACCTCTCGTGTCTGAACACCTTTAGACTCAAGTGATTTCAATTTTTCTCGTTAATCTCCGCAATTTTAAATGCGATTTACGAAATTGTTACACTCTTATAAACTTCAAACTAAGTACAATATTTTGTGTAAGTTTCATACTAATTAATAAATAAAGGAAAGCGGCCGCTCAAACGGCCGCTCGGCTTAAACGGCCGCTCAAAAAAGGGTCGGTGCGGCTGCATGGAAACTGGAGGGAAACACTTTAAATTAAGTGCAATCCTGTTGACCTATGGCTTCCTCGCACTCAAAGGGCGCTCGAGTTGATGAACGAAAGTGGTCTTATATCCAACGTCATCCTCTATGCTAGACTAGATTTGATAGACCTGCTCATGACCGCTGGTGTAGAGTCATTCCTCGCCAGGTTTCTCGCCCATAAAGCAGTAATGTCATATGCATCGTATAATTCTATGGAGTTGGTTAGCGGGCATCCCTTGAAGACATCGATAAGCAAACTTGACACTGAAACCGGGTCATTTTAGTGCGAATGTTTTATTTGCTTTAATGCTCCACATAAGAACTACGGCAAACTTCATTGTTCTGTGGCATTGGCTCTTTCCCACGTAGAATATCTTTGGTTTTAAGATAGAGTAGGAGCTGGTGGTTCATAGTTATATGTCATTATAAAAATAAAGAAAATCCATTTGCGTCAAATAAAAGTTTAGGAAATGTTCGTGCTTAACCAATCAGAATAGCAGAAAAGAATAGCTAATAATTTTGCTTCTTTGATGGAGTTCCCCAAATGCAATATCTTTTAAAACTTGCATGTTGTGCGATTGGGTCTTAGATTGCTTGAAACCTGAAAAAAAAATAGATAAAATGCAGCTTGAACCCTAACCTGTTAGTGGTTTTTGAGTGTAGGCCAATGAGATGACATTCCATCGTGCATGGCCGTTGGCGCTTTCCTTCTTATGCAGATCATTACTTAAATAACGTAGAGAAATAATACTGATTAAATAAAGAAAAATTCAGCAAAGTTCAATCGTTTTTCCTGTACTCCCTTGCTAAAGGTGCTTAGGTTTCTACTTAATTTTTTTCAAATTAATTCAATTTAAAAATTCAATTTACCTCAGAAGCTTTTGACAACATCTTCATTTTTCATATTATTTAAGGATGTGGACAATTTATGCTTTTACACCTTTCCGACCATGGTGAAAGGTGACACGTTTTTCGTTAACGAATACCATGCAATAAGCCTTTATCGCGCGGTGGCCAGGTTGACTCCCCGGAGAATAATATGCACTTATTGACTGAGTGGGAGGGGCCGGACAGGAAAATATTTGGCTCGAGGTCATGGCGTACGGACCAAGCGCAACGAGGTCCGTGCGCCATGACCGAGAGCCAAATATTTTCCTGTCCGGCCCGACCTAACTCAGTCAATAAGTATTTTATAATATGACTAGAAAGTACAAGAATAGTCGTGCAGTGCGAGGTCGCTTGAACTCGAGCGGGGCCGGACGGCTTTTTCCAGACCGGCAAAAATTGTAAACAAAGATTCCCCTATTCTCACTGCATATATAATTAGCGTATCACGTTAGCACGCTGCATTCTACTAATTCCGAGGGACTAAGCAAGTGGCGTCTAGTATGATCCTTTGCGTCCGTTCTAGCATAAAATCCGGCTGCGCGGTGCGAGATCTCGCAGTTTGACGAGAATGCCTGAGAAGACGCTTTGCGCTTTATCATTTACCACCTCCACCAGCTTTCGTCTTTCCTTGTGTGTCAGCTTGCCGAGTTCTTTCAAGCTCCGGTTATGGCTGAACCGGTTTTGCCTCCTCCTCCTGGCCCTGTTCCAGCGGACAACCCGGTTGCTGCAGAAGCGGTGGTTCCGCCCGCTGAGCCCGCCGAACCTGTGGAAGAAATTGAGGTAATTGTTTTGGTCTTAACTGGTGTTTTGCGCAATGTGCTTCGTTTTCTTGCCGGCGTTTTCGGCGTTCTGCACGCTCAGTTTTCTTGTTTGCGTTAGTTTTGTTTCTCTGCGTTTCGTTGCCCGTTTTTATTAGTTTTGCTAGGCCGCGGCTGGCGCGTTAGTTGGCACTTTCTTGGTTGGCCTTCCCACGTGGATTCGTTGCCAGTTTTTGTTTTGTCACCTGCCTTGTTATTTCTTTGCGCATTTGTTATATTGTCGTGTTTTCTGTTTGGCTTTGCTGGGATTTTTTGCTCCCCCGCGTTCGCGGTGCTCGGTTTAAGTTCGTTATTTGTTTTCGTTATACTTATATTGTATTTTCTACGTTTATTTTATATGTTTGCTTTCCCCGCGGTTGTTCGCGCACTATTTTGTGCCGCCTCCGCCCATTTCATTAACACGTTGTCGTGGTTGTATTGTTTCCATTGTCGGTAAGCTCCCTTTGTTTTGCGTGGTGTATAAGATAAAAGAGCAGGAGAGGTGGAAGCACTTGAGTTAAGTGGCGCTGTAGGCAGGGGAAAGTGAGGTGAAGTGAATTTAGAGTTGGCGCCAAAAAAAAAAAAAAGGAAGGAAAAGAGAAAAGAGGAAAAAGAAAAGCAAAGGAAAGAGAATGTGGGGAAAGTGGCCTTTAAGTGGCACAGTAAGAAGGCAAAGAAAAAAAAAGAGGGAAAAGAAAAGGAAAGGAAAGAGAATGTGGGGAAAGTGGCCTTTAAGTGGCACAGTAAGAAGGCAAAGAAAAAAAAAAGAGGGAAAAGAAAAGGAAAGGAAAGAGAATGTGGGGAAAGTGGCCTTCAAGTGGCACAGTAAGAAGGCAAGGGAAAAAAAAGAAAGAAACAAAGAGAGAATGAGGGAAAAGTGGCCTTTAAGTGGCGCAGGAAGAAAGTAGAAAAAAAGGAAGAATGTGGGGAAAGTGGCCTTTTAGTGGGGCAGGAGAAAAGAGTAAAAGGAAAATAATGGGAAAGAAGGAAGGAAAAGGAAAAGAGAGGAAAGTGGTTTTTAGAATGGCGCAAAAAGGTGGAACGGAAAAGAAAGGAAGGAAATATAAAAAAAAGGCAAAGGAGATTAACGGATGAGAAAGGAAGCATAAGATATGTGGTGATGTGACTTTCATTCCCCTATCTTTTCTTGTTTCTCAGCCGCTACCTAATCGTATTCAGCTCTTGAAAGGAAGTTAAAAGCCTTGGACGACAAAGGAGCGCACAGAAGCACGGAAAACGCCTTGGTCACTCTCCGTAGACACTTAAACCGCCCGTTGAGCATGTTTGATCGATATGAGGCGGTCGAGCTTCTGCAATCTTTGGTTCGCCTCGCGAGGTACGAGGCGCACGAGAAAGCCGACATGTACGCGGCGGCTCTCGATAAAGTCAGAGCGAGAGCGGATCAACTGGATGACGAATCGTTGTAGAGGCTCCTCGTTGGCCTTTTAGGAGATCCAGTTCGGGCCAAGATCGCGAAGGAGGCCACTTCTATTTTGGAACCCTCTACCAGGGCTACAGCAGCTCCGTCGCGCGGATTTCGTTATACCCGCCCGAGACCTTATGGAAACGTTCGTTGTTTTAATTGCAATCGTTTCTAATTCGGCCATATGGCACGCGAATGTCATTTCAACCAACGCCCTTCTCAGTTTACTTATCACGCTCCCCGCGGGGGGTTTAGAGGCGGTAAAAATTAGCCTTGCTTTGTAGTAAGCGGTCGTTGCTGTGTTAAGTTTCCGCCCTGTAGGAGTTGTTGTATTTCGGCGTCCTCCAGTTGTGTTGTCAGCAGGCGCCTTTATGATGCTTTAATAAAGTTCCTTTGATTACCAGCTGTCTCAGCTTATGTCGTCTTGTGGATTGTTGTACGCCATGTTTTTTAGTTCTTTGGGCCTGGTCCTCACGTATTTTTCTCCCGAACAAGGGGGTTCCTCACTCTCTACCCTCGTTGACCTTGGGGGGCATTCTCTGTGCCTCAATTCTGGACCTGGTTCGGAGCCTGGGGTCAACGAAGGGTTGGGTTCCCTTTTGTTTTCTCCCTGTTTCTTATCTCTGCCCATTTCTACTTGTTCCCTTAGGTTGTTTTTCAAAGAAAGTTGTGCAATGCAGCAGCCGTCAGCGAGACGGTCGAGTCATCTTGGTGTGATATTTTTAAGGGAACCCAGCCTTTCGTTGGCCCCTTGGCTTTCCCTGCCATGGTAGCGAAGGATCCAGATCTTGGAAATTTGCATAACCTTCGATTTAGGAATCCGGATAACTTTCAAGCTGGATCACTACATTCCCACCCGGCGGTTTGGGGAAAGTTACTGTCGGGGATCAGCAACGAGCACGTTGACCTTATGTCTGTGATTAGCGAGGGGGTGAGAGCTGAACAATTTCTCGTCCACTTTAAGGGGGACTTCAAGGGTAGAAGTTTTGACTCGGATCGTCCTCCTCCTATCGTGTTGGGAAATTCCAAGTCATGCGCTCAGTTTTCGTATTTTATTTCCTCTACAATATTGCAATAGGTATCGGCCGGAGTCCTGTCGGTTTGGGGCAAGGTTGGCCAGGTCTCACCACCGCATTTGGTCCTACCCCTCACCGTTGAGCCTTCAAAACCTCGCCTCTGCCACGACGAGCGTTACCTGAATTTATGGATCAAGGACCTTCCTTTCAAGTTAGACCATTTGTCGGATTTGCCGAGGTATGTCTTGCCCGGCCATTTCCAGACATCCTTCGATGAGAAAAGCGGTTATCAACATGTGTTTCTCCACCCGTCTTCCCGTACTTTTTTCGGCCTAAAGTGGCAGGGCTTTTACTTTACATTTTGTACGTTACCTTTTGGCTGGAAGGCTAGCGCTTTCCTCTACCATAACTTGGGCCTGGCAGTTTCTGGTGCGGCCCGATCGTTTAGTGTCCCACTTTCTCAGTATATCGATGATCGACACGTCGGTCAGCTTTTCGTACAGTCGTCTGGGCAGCCCTGGGCCCCTAGCTACAAGAACGCTGAGGCGGCGGCGTACATTCTCTGTTATTTGCTTGTGGAGGCCGGTTATTTTGTTAATTTGGATAAACCTCAACGCGTCCCGTCCACTTTCGCCACCTTCCTTGGTTTTATATGTGATTCTATCCGGCAGGCTTTCCTGCTTCCAGAGGAGAAAAAGGTCAAATTCAAGGAGCTTAGGGAGAACATTTTAGCATCAAAGACGGTAACGTTGAAAACCCTTCAGCGTTTTGCCGGTAAGGGCGTTTCCTTTAGCCTGGCTATAGCTGGTTGCAGGTTGTACCTTCGTGAAATTTTCAAAGCCATCGCTGGTCTTATACGTAATTCAAAGGCAGCCACCAAGGTCACTGGTCTTTTACAATCTGAGCTGGAATATTGGCGGTTTTTAGATGACTGGACGGATTGTTTGCCTTGGAGATCGGAAAGACACATCACTGTCTCTTTGTATTGCGACGCTTCTAAACGGGCCTGGGGAGGCGTGTTGTCGACGGATGGCGACAGAGTAGAGGCCCGGGATTACTGGCGAGACGAATCGGGCAGCATAAATCTTTTAGAAGCTAAGGCGTTGTCCTGTGCTTTAGACGCTTCCAAGTCAAAGATTCGAAATTCCCGCGTTGATGTCCACACGGACAGCAGAGTTCTGTTGGGGTCATGGCAGAGCGAGGGTGGAAATAACTCCAAGATGAATGACGTGATTAAGGCTATTTTACGATGAGTCAAGAGTTCAACGTTTTGATTGACATGCACTACATTCCTTCTGCTGAAAACGGGGCTGACCCCCCCCGTCGCGTCGACATTCGGATCTTGATTGTACCCTTTCTGAGGAGGCGTTGTCCCGTGTCCAAAGAATGTTTGGGCCGCATATCTTTGATCTCATGTCACTCGACAGCAACTGCCGCCGTGATCGGTTTGGTAATCGTCTACCGCATTTCACGCCTTGCCACACCCCGGAGTCATCTGGCATCAATGTGTTTGCACAGCAGTTACCTACCGAGGGAAACCTCTATGTTTTCCCCCCCTTTGTGCTGATCGGTCCACTCCTTCGTTTCTTCATTGACTCGCATTATCGGCGCCCGTTCACTATAGTCGTGCCGGACATTCAGCCCCGTCGGTACTGGTGGGCGTTCTTGCAGGCCGCGAGCATTGATCGATTTCTATTGGGGCGAAAGGGCGACGACTTCGTTTTATTTTTTCCTCCTGCCGTGACTCCAGGCTGGTTTCCTAGGCCACTACAATGGGACCTTTGGGCTTTTCGTTGCGTTTGTTGAGTGACGACATCACCACTTTTGTTGAGCGAACATGCTGCTTACGTAAAGATCTTCTCTTCAGGTTTCACGTCCCTGGAAAGCAGCCCGGCGGTGTGTGTCTTGCCTCTATCCCAACGATCATGATGCCAGTTTTTGCCAGGCTTGTGGTACATCAGCAGCAACACCTGTTACTCCGGTTGTCCAGCCTGACCTAGACGTGAAGGCGATAAATAGCCGTTTGGTGGACTTTAAATCGTTTTCCAGTAACAAGCCTTATCAGACGCAAAAGTCTTCCTTGGAACGGCAGTTGTCAAGTTTCCTCGCTTTATCTTTCGCCACCGAGGTCCATAACCTCCGCTACTTCCGAAGAGATTGTTAAATTTCTCATTAGTAAAGATAGCAAAGGCAGAACTGTCGTTCACACTTACTCATGTGATAGGAAAGTTTGTAAATGCCCCCGCCGCTTAGCGGCGGGTTCCGTGGACTCCCTCGTCGGGAAGTTGCGTGCTATTTATGATAAGTTGGACCGTTTGAGTAATGCAAACCCTCACCCTCACTGGGGACAGAGCATCGGATTTAGGGCGGCTCTCTTGCAACCAAGTTTTCAGGTTAAGGGATCGGGAAGGTTTTTTAATTAGATTGTCTGTTACATAAAAACAGTTCGCAAGGTTCACCCCGTGAATTTGTCCTTGTCCCTTTTCGAGACCCAGAGGTTTGCCCTGTTCTTTGGTTGGATTATTATATTCTTGCTTGCCAGGCTCTGGGGGTCTCCTTGCCTGGGGGCTAATTTTTTTCTGAGCTTCCGATCGGGGGAAGTGTGTCGGGGGGAGGCCATTTCTTGGTTCGGCGGTCAATCATCGTTTGCGTGTGCATCTCTCCGAGGCGAAACTTTGTGATGGGGAAACACCCCACAGTTTCAGGGTCGGGCTTTCCAACACCCTTAACATTTTGGGCTGTTCTCCGGATGAGATGGCCCAGTATCTGGGATGGAAAAGCAGTGATATGGCCAGGCACTATACGCGTGTATCTCAGACATCCAGTACTCTTAACCTTTTGGAGTCCGTCATGCCCCGAGCTTCGACTGTTACTTCCACGGTTTCTCATCCGGGAAACATCCAACCAATAGTCTAATCGCTTGGACGCTTCTGTACTTTCATGGTTCAGAGTTAGTGGTACTAACATTGGTTGTACGGGGATCTGAGTAATGGAAAGGATGTCTGTGGAATAAAGCGACTTTAGCGTTTTTGGGGCGTAACGTGGTATTTTCTCAGCTCCGCTTGTGTGTCGTTGTTTGGACGGCGCGTGGTGCCGGCGAAGCATGGCAACTGTCGGAGCCGGGAGCGGATTCCTCCCATAACTTAGTTCAACATGATCGAGACAATAGATATGCAGTGAGGATAAATTACTATAACAACAACTGACTGACTCGTACCAAGTCGTCCCTCAATAGGCCATTTGCACGATGACGTTATATGACTACAACTACCAGAATCCTTCAGTTTTTTGTTTTGTAGTGCAAATTAGGGCTATTGTTATTTAAACCGCACTGGGATTACAAAATTTAAATAAGAAAAGAAAAATGAAATGAATTCTGGTAGTTGTAGTCAAATGACGTCATCGTGCAAATGGCCTATTAACGAGAGAAGCACGGGCGAGGGGAGCGCGAGGGGTAATGGAAAGGAGGAAAGTGGGGAGACGTCGTCTCTCCCTTTCCTTTTCCTCCTCCTTATCACCCCACGTGCTTCCCTCGGTTGTGCGTCTCTCGCTCCGTGTCTGTTCCCGCGCTCGTCTCCCGCGACTTGCCAAAAGAGACGATTGGGGACGAGTCAGCTGGAAGCTTACATCACTGACGTCACGAAAGTGTTATTCATTAATTCCTTGTAAATAAAAATATAACACGAAAATAAAAAAAGGAATTAATTTACAGGGTTAAAAAATTTCATTGAAACTTGTTTTTTGATACGTTGCTTAAAGTAAGGAATGATGCCATTTCTTTGATAGAAGTGCCTGATGCGTTCAGGCCCGTAGCAGGGGTAGGGGTAGGGGAAGTGCTCGAGCCTCTTCCTAGAATTTTTGGAAGTTAAAAAACAATTAATGTGCCAAAAATATAAATGAAACAAATAAATGTGAAAAAATGTGAAGCAATCGGTCATGAATTCTGGCGCTCAAAGTGCCTTTTCCACAACCTTCAATAGTCTGTTTATTAAGTAAATAAGAAGCAAAGGATCGCGAACGAAAATGCTGCTGGCGTACGTAGGATCTGGAGAAGATCTAGTAAGCCAAAAATAGAAATAAAATCAAAGTGTAAAGCAAGGCTGATGCTACGTTGAACATTTAACGCGGAACGACATGATTGAGCCCAAACTGAAAGCAAAAATGCAACCGTGGATTATTTTCACTAACCAAAATGGCTAGTGAAGCCAAAATCTACTAGCCAAAACTGAATTTTTACTAGACTATGTCTAGTTGGCTACCGTTAGTCTCGAGCGGCAGCCTTGTTAATTTTACAACATTTATTTCTCACAGCTTTCATATTTTGTTTCTAACCGCCCACATAAAAGGTTGCCTGAGCCTTTTCAGCTTTTAGGTCGGTATTTACACAAAAGCCTCGTATGAGGAAAACTGACTTAAATCTTGACTCTTCGGAGGATAATTGAGCCTGATGAGGTTCACCTTAGAACCCAAACTCGAGTCAAGAATGTAAAAGCTAAGCTATGAAGGATTTAAAATTTATTTGCGTACTGCAGAAGTCGTGCAGGCCCGTCGACACTTTTTAACATATAATCTGTGACAACATCCGGAGGACAGAAAAAAATGAAATTAAAAAAGTCGAAAGAATACTTTTTGTTTTCATTTTACAAAATCCATGTTTTACAAATCCATGTTTTACAAATCCATGTTTTACAAGTCCATGTTTTACAAGTCCATGTTTTACAAATCCATATTTTACAAGTGCATGTTTTACAAGTCCATGTTTTACAAGTCCATGTTTTACAAATCCATGTTTTACAAGTCCATGTTTTACAAATCCAGTCCAGTCCTTGTTTTACAATATGCCGTTCTATTAACAAAAACTGTTGGCACAAAGGACAATGTATTGTATACACTAATAAACTCAGGCCCCGTTTACACGGGTCCGGACAAATTTTTGCACGGACGAATTTTGTTCCTAGACCACGTGTTTACATGGATCCGTGCAAATTCTGTTACAGACTGCAGTGGTGTTTACACGGAACTTGCACACTTAGCCGTTCAAAAATTCGTCCAGTTCCGCCGGTCCCGTGTAAATGTAAGGTGGAACCGTGCAAGTTTTTGTCCGTGCAAAAATTTGTCCGGACCCGTGTAAACGGGGCCTCAGTGTTCTGAATTACATCTGTACATCTGTATGTTTTGACTTTGAGTGATGAGGGTTGAGGTATCGAGGTATAATTATAAAGAAAATTAGCTAAAGGGAAAATAAATCACTTTGAGTTAGGCGGGTGGTTCGAGTTACCGAGGGTTCGAGTTACAATTACCGGGATTCAACTGTACAATGACTCGTTTCATTTGGTATGTGCCGGTTTCCAATGTCGTACAGTAACTCAATGGATCAGAGTACGATCGCTATGGCGTTGCGCCGGAATACTCCATTCATAGCAAATACGTTTCTGATCAGTCAGGCTTTGATAAATCCTATTTACGAAATTAAGCGTCAAACTGCAAAGACAGCAAAGAACTCCGCACTCAGGGCAAAGCCGCGTCCTTTTAAACGCGCTGCAGAATGCTGGATACTATTATGACGTTTCAACATGGCGCAGAAATGGTACCGACAAACGTTTTTCTCGATTTGTTCCGCTTGGTACAAATAGCGAACTTTAGTAGATCGGACTACGAGTACGAGTGGGTTGAGTACGAATACGACTGTTCAAACCTAGTTAGCGTGCTCTAGATAACCATTTATCAGCACAATTTGATACCTTAAGTCTCCTTATCTTCTGATCAGCAACAGGAAGAACCGACAGCTGTGGGGACGTGACTGGCTTGAAATTCAAAAGTCGTACTCGAACTCAATCTCGTACTCGTATTCAAATCTAAAGTGCACCAATGTCACAGGACACCCAACACCGGATTAGGAAGCGTATCCTTCGTCGGCGCAAAAATCAACCATCATTCCAGATACAACGGAGCTCTTAACAACCTCTAATAATTTCATTGGATCTGGATATCACGCAGCTCTATTGTTTTTAGGGCTAGGGACCATTGTTGTGTGTTGTTTGTTCTATTGTTTTCTCAGCAAATCAGAGAAGACCTTGTAAGGTGGTACTGCCCCATGCCAAACATTTCGCTTCTTCAAGTAGTTGAATTTTTTTCTTTGAATTTCTACACAAACTTTCTCTTGTTGATAAAGTTTTGCATTCATTAATTGCCTAAAATAGCGGGATTGTTCCGTAAAAATGGTCATTTTGGCACAATAACTTTGAAATCGGTAATTGAAAAAAGCGTGATTTGTGAAGTGTGATGCGTTATGTGTGAGTCTCGGAATTAGATATCTCGAATGGGATACACGTCACATCGCGAAGCACTTCGTTAGTAATGGCGGTGTCACAGTGATATGTGTTTCCTCGTGATATGTGTGCCCCCGAACACATAATAATGGTTTCACTTAAGTTCATGTAACAAATAGCAAAAATTGTACTTGTGACCGTTGTTTGACCACAGTTAAACCTTTCTCTACCTTCGATTCTAGACGTCAACATTAGTTTAATACCTACATGTACAATAATTGTAAGCTTGTTAACTTAATTAAGTAGCATTTTTCATACATTTCGGAATAGTTTTTTATTGAAAAGCCTTATAGAAGTGTGTGTTGTTATTTGCACCTAAAGAAGTAGTTACAACAATGAAGTCAAATGTGAACAAATTTCTCCTCCAGTGCAAAAATACATAACCGTAGTTTTATCCAGAAATTTATTAGCCATGAAATTCACAATATTAATTGAATTACAGTAGTAATTGCATGAGGTTTAACCAGTTTAACTTTACTTTATTTTAGATTTAATATAACTTTAAAACTTCTAAATTTCTCTTGTTTTTATGCTGACCACTGTGGTAGTACCCATTTTGGGTCACCTGGTTCAATTTTTATCTTCCTTTGTTTTAAATTAATTAACACTGAAGCGTTAAGTTGTCTTAAATATGATTCTACCCGTAATTTTCATCATCAAATCGATAACATTATCATGCCTGATAACATATATTAGCATACCAAAAACCAAAACAAAGGGAAGATAAAGGTCTCTATTAGGTACAGGGCATTTATTAGAATAAATATGGTAGACTGCTTTGCAAGTTGTGAGAGAAACTTTATTCAGTCTCAGACTTCCTTTCTATATCCCTCTCTCTGCCAACCTTTACATAGTTAAAAGTAAAAAAGGTAAAAAGGAAAAATATGGTAAACATTAACTGATCTTTATTAGTTCTCAGAGTTTTCTATATCCATGTCAATTAACTGATTGCTCAATTGATTGTAGGCAGTCAGCTTTTTTAGCAGTATATAGCTAGTTCTAATGAACATATTGAGACTGTTATTAAAATTTCACATCTTGTGTGGCTCATGTGAACCTTTTTTTATCAATTTCAAACTGTTTCCTATTGGAAAGCTGGCAAATATGTCCTTTGTTCTCAGCCTGATAACACAATTTATCCTGTTAACTTGACTATATTCTGTATTCATTGATCTTGTTGTTCTTTGGATTTTGCACACCAGAATCACTGCCCAATTCATCTACAGTAGAATCATTCTTAACTGTTTCACTTCCAAGAGTGCCCAACATCAAAACGAAGAAAACAATATCAAATTTCATTTTTAAAATAACAAGAAACAAATACCGGTATTAGTGATAGTCTTTAAGGAGGCTTTATTGATTTTTAATTAACCATGGATGTGAAAAAAAAAATACACATTACATACCATTGTAAAACAGTTTAGTTAGATACTGGGTTTTTCTACAAAATTTGCTACTGCAGCCTTCCCACCGTTTGAAACGTCCTTGTCTTTGCTTTTTCTGATAATTGTTAGTAAAACATTTTTAGGGACTGGTCAAAAAGTATATGGGTATATGGGGTGGGTTGTTTGTTTTTGATCTACCATATTTTCAAACGCTCTGGCCCACCCCTCTCCTCCCTATACGTTTTGACCAGTCCCTTAGGGGAAGTTGAGTTGCTGTATATCCAAAAAGGGTCTCCTCGCAAGAAAATTTCACCCGAGTAATAATTCTTAGCTGTGCTTCTCGAAAACCTAGCCTCAGTAACAAAAGGTAGAGCATTCAATCCACCTCATATTGGTCATTATATTGTGCGTCTTATTCTTGTGCTGTTGATCGAACTTTCAGATTGATAAAGATGCCGTCAATGTAATGGACGAAGACGACCTAATAGAACTTGGTTTAGTTGCAAAGGGAGACAGAATTAAGCTGAAGTCATTTTGCAAAACAAGCATCTTTTCAGACCGGAAAGAAAAGATAGCCAAAATAAAACAAATCCTTGGGCAAGGCAGAGGAAGGAAACGTCAAGCTCAAACGCCTGGTGAAGCTGGTAACTCAACAGCAAAATCGGCAAAAACAGCCACTCTTACATTTGAGTTCGGCTGGAAGCATTGGAAGCCTGGGCGTGGTTTTGTCCAGCAGAAAAAGAATGTCGGTGGCGGTACTCGTACATTCCACGTACCTCGCCAAGCATCCCTTCAAGAGTGTCAGGATATTGCAGAAAATCTTTTGTTCCCGAATAGGATGAGTCCAGTTGGTGAATTGGGGAAAATGATTACTGCAATGGGCAACTTCAGCGGTGACTTCATTATTTTAATGGAAGAAAATGGCAAGCCATTTGAGTTTTCTGCCGAGAGGTACAAACAGTTCACAAGCTTGACAATTCCACGCCTGTACTTGTTGACGACACATGACGATGATGATTCCCAGAACGATGATGTAGATTTGCTGCCACCAGCATTCGGTGATCAAGCGTCATTATTTGGTACTTCAAGTTCTTCTCGTTCAAAGAATGATGGGCTCATTGGAACATCTCTTGAGCGTCTGCAATATTTTGAGAACGTTGAACAGGAACTGAGAGCCTCCCTTGATGCTGATAAAGCTAAAGAAAAGAGTAGAGCCGGAGACGAAAGTACTGAATATGAGATGAAACTGTGAAAGTTTGAAAGCGTTTCTCGTTTTAGTTTTGGAGATTCGATTTTCTATAGGAAACCGTAGTTTTTTGACTGAGTCCTTGATATTGTAGTTTTAGCACTTTTCTACATATTAAAAAACCGCGAGATAGATTTTTTTTAAACTTTTATAGTCGTTTCTTTATAATATGAACAATATTGTTTCGAAGTTTCATCTTGATTGAAACATTGCAACATGGTCAAATAAAATAATAAAGTTCACCCAAAACGCGATTGAGACTTTGTGCTTTGAAGGCGCACAAAGACGCCTTATTTAATTAATTCAGGTGAAGTGCAACGCATTTCTGCGTGACCATCATGTTTTGCGGAGTAACGTTAGGGGCTGTGTTCCACGTTATTTTTATCATTCCCACGAATTTCAGTGGGACGTTTATTTGAAAGCAGGTTTTTTATTCGCATTTGACGTGCACTGGACAGCCTCGACATTTTGAATTGTAGGGAAAAGAAAGAAGTCAACGCGATTTGCATAATTCTCAACACGCAGAAATGCGTTATACTTCGCCTGAATTAATTAAAGCGTCTTTGCGACGTGCGCCTTCAACCGTGCAATCAAAGCACAAAGTCTCAATCGCGTTTTAGGTGAACTTTATTATTTTATTTGACCATGTTGCAATGTTTCAATCAAGATGAAACTTAAAGACAACGTTGTTCATATTATAAAGAAACGACTATAAAAGTTTAAAAAAAATCTATCTCGCGGTTTTTTAATATGTAGAAAAGTGCTAAAACTACAATATCAAGGACTCAGTCAAAAAACTACGGTTTCCTATAGAAAATCGAATCTCCAAAACTAAAACGAGAAACGCTTTCAAACTTTCATAGTTTCATCTCATACACTAAACACACATTTTGGCGTTAATTTGAGATTGAGAAATTAAACTTTTATAAGCTTAATTGAGGAACTTGTAGATGTGCTCATACACATACAAAATCACAAGTTCGAAATGGTTTTCTAATTTACTCAAAATCGGCTTGGCAAAAGTTTCTAATTTTTAGATGTTTTGTTTGCCATATGTCATAGTTTATCGTAATAGTTTTGATTTTTCTAGATGCCATCGCAATCGCTCGGAATTTAGACTCAAGTGATTTCAATGTTTCTCGTTTATCTCCGCAATTTTAAATCTGATTTACAAAATTGTTACACTCTTATAAACTTCAAACTTTGTACAATATTTTGTGTAAGTTTCATACTAATTCAATAAAGGAAAGTTAGTTAAACGGCCGCTGAAAAATGGTCGGTGCGGCTACACGGAAACTGGAGGGAAACACCTTAATCGAAAGTAAAATATTTGACCCCTAAATTCCTACTGAATATAGCAAAGAGAGAACAAGCATGTATATGGATGGATACGCAAGCAGATTTAAGATGTGAGACATACAAAGTACCCAAAACCGGGTACAACCGAAAAACGACCAAATTAACTCACCACGAAAAAGCTGATTGTCAGTAGTAGAATCCATTCTGGGCTTCTTCCCCCGATCAGAAATTGTTGTTTCTGACGCCTTTTGTGATTCGCCACTTCTTTAGCCCTTTTAAGTCGCTTCTCATCCTCTGATCCCGACGCCAGGTCGTCCGATTCATATTCAGCCATCACTTGCTACCCGTCCTTGTTCTTGTCAGCTATCCTAATGAGCTTCTGTCGCTTTCTTATACTCTCACGCGCGTCGTCGACTAACTTTTTAATACGAACAGGATTCGGCTTATCGCGTTAATTTTCGAGGCCAATATTTTCGAGGACACCGTCCAACTCAGAGTTTAATTCGCATTGCTTCTGGTTCCCTTTTAACTTTTACTGGATGGCTAAACTGTAAAATATCCGTCCACTTATTTGCATCTCATTAAATAAGAATTGATCCTTTTGTTTTCATATGCTTCGTTCTTTAAAACGTTTAGGGATATGTAAATAAGTGGACGGGTATTTTAAAATCGCTCCAACTGGATTATTTCCTTGTCGATTTTGTTCTTGTGTTCAATTTCTTTCCCTTTTTCGTCTAGCTTGCTTTCCAGGCTTTTGAACTTTTGAACATCGAAAATACATGATCTACTGCAACTGGGTTTGAAACGCCTCCTGTGAAAACCTGGGGTAAAGACCCTCCTGTGCAAGGACGAGATAGACCTGAAGAACTATCTTGCTTAGCTTCTTCTTGATTCACGAGTCTTAACTCCCTAACGTTTGATCAATGTAATACGGCAGAAAACTGTGCGAAGACCGCGAACGTGAGTGGAAAACAAATGCAAGTGTATGCTATAAATACTGTCAAGTGGCCAATAGACGAAGTCTACAAACAATGCCGGCGATGCAGGGTGCGGCAGAGGTGCGAAAAGTAGGAAACAAAATCTGCATAATACACTCGAAATACCGGCGGAAAATACATTTGTATATAGGACATATCTATGTTAATATAATATTTTTATGTAAATAGTATCTGTGGTGTTGCGCCTTGTATGGGGTCTCTGGCTCTTTTGCGCAACTCCAATGGCCTTTCTTTTTTTCTTTTTATTTATTTATTATTATTATTTTAATTTTATTGTAAGTTAGTTGCCATGAATTGTAATACAAATAAATAAATAAATAGATTGTTCAGTAAATTAAAATGGTCATATTGGCACAAAAACTTTGAAATCAGTAATTGAATAAAGCGTGATTTGTGAAGTGTGATGCGTTATGTGTGAGTCTCGGGATTAGATATCTCGGAATGGGGTACACGTCACATCGCGAAGCACTTCGTTAGTACATAGTTAATAGAACAAAACGGTTATGAAGCTCATCAAATCTTAAAAATAGTGTACAAAGCTGTTTTGTTTTTTGTTGAACGAACCGTGACCGTGCACATTTTTTTGTTTAACGTATGAGCCCAAATGTTTCTACTGGCCAGTCGCTGATATGCATTTCAATGCCTTTTGTGTTTTGAACAAAAGAAATGGAGAACAAAAACATATAACAAAGGACTGACTGAGTTTCAGTTTGTTCTATTAACTATGCTTAGTAATGGCGGAAGACACGTCGCTTACAGCAGCTCTATGTTCCCGGGTGTTTTTGTGCTTTTTTCTCGCTCCTTTATGTGCAGGTAAGTTCGAAACGACTGATTTCTATACTTAAGTGTTTGAGGTGGCATAGTTTTGGTCTGTAGAATCTTAATCCGTGGAAAAATTCTGCATTTTAGATCACTTTTTCCGGGTGCTTAATCGTTCGATCGTGAAGTTCATTAGGGCTACGAGTACGAGATTGAGTGCGAGTACGACTTTTTAAACCTTGGTCGCGTACTTTAGATAATCACTTATCACAACAATCTTATTCCTAGAGCCTCCTTAACCACTGGTCGGCAACAGAAAGGACCAACTGTTCTGGGGACGTGGCTGGTTTGAAATTCGAAAGTCGAACTCGTACTCAATCTCGTACTCGTACTCAAATCTAAAGTTCCCTATTGTCTGCATTGTCGCGTCTTGGAATTCATCTGTTTTGTTTATTGCTCTACATTTAAAAGAATGCATTTAGGTGGCAGTGGTGCACCTTTTGTGCTATTTCGTTGTTCTTCATGCTGTTTTGTGTTATTTTCAAGTTTCAGTTGGGGAATTGAAAACCAAAACCTCGCGTGAGAGAATTAAAAACATCACAACGATTCAAATTGTTTGCAAAGGTGCCTGATGTAGAAATCAGGAGATTTAGCGATTTAGTCGTTAATAAATTATTAAACTTTTCTCTCTTTAAGACAACAACATCGAATGCTGTAATGTGAATGAAGTTCTTTTCATAAAATTGATATAATTCTGAATTTTCTAACAGTTTATTCCGCCATTCACTCTTAAACATGGCGACTTCAACATGGACAAAGTGTGTAATTAGAAAGCGAGCTGTTCTTGCACGAAAGTTTCCCGTTTCAAAGCGAAATGTATTCGGAAAGATTTTAACATTAAGATAATTCCATGCGGGTGGTGTTATTATAAATCGACTGGTTTTATTTTGTTTTGGTATTTTGAGCCGGGCTCAGCCATGATCGATCAAGCGATCAGTAATGCGTGTTGTCTTTTCAGTCAAACAACGCAAAGTCTCTGTGTTTATTAATTGCATAAATTTCTGGAAGGCTGAAGTTGCATTGTAGCATTTTATGACGGGTAACTACAAATAAACCTTGGCGTTTATTTGAGAGATATTATTTATTTATCACTGGAGCTTCATTCAATATTTTTGCTCGAAAGGGTTGAGCCAGTTGAGCGTTTTCTTTTGACGCCAACCTTTACTGCGATCGTTTCTGCGAATCTCACGCTCATCTTCGATCCTTCGATTCCACTCGCAACTCCAGCCATCAAATGAAACCATCACTGCCTCTCGGGTCGAGGGCGCGTGCGTGTGCGGCCCGCCGCGGCCCGCGGCGGCCTGTGTTGGACATGGCTATTTCGCGGGCGCGTATAATGACGTCGCAAAACATGCGCGTATGACGCTACACAACATCCGAGATGTTTGTTTTCATTACGGATTTCACAACCAAAGATCAAGCGGAGATTTATTAAAGAATTTCCGAGCAAGCGAAGGACTTAAAGGTAAAACAGATTGCATTTTTCGATGGGTATTTATGTTGATATCAATATCAATCTGTGATTGACTTTTTCTTTGTGTTCTCGCTAGTTTTGGAGAATTGTTTAAAAAACGTGCTCAATTAAATTCAGTTGTTTTGATTTCCGAGACATCTCGATCGGCCTCGATGAGCTGTAAATGGTTCGCGTTTTGATTTTCAACATAAACTTATGGAGATTTGAATAAAATTTTTCGAAAGAAGATTGTGTTGTCCATTTTTATGTGTTTGTTCATTCATTCATTTCATAGGTTGAAAAGTGATTTTATGTAAACAAAACAAGACTTAGATTTTATAGTTCTAACTTCACTCGCGTGCATGGTCTTATGCAAATATGTTTGTGTATTTTTTGCAATTTTGATTTCCAAATCAGTTTCTCGGACAATTTTTTATAAGCAACAAATGTATTTTATTCGAAAATTAGTCGTACTAGTTATTCTAGACGGAGAAAAAGTTGTTTTTGTGAACTTTTGTACGGTCTAAATGTACTGTGCAAACGGTCTCGCAAGTCTGTTTTTGAGAATTGCTAAAATTAAAAAAATTGCCCGGTCGTCAATTTTATTCTTGTGCTTCCGACCTTTCACCTTAGTTAAGATAATCTTTTCATCGGCTTTAATTTCTGTTCAGAGAGCGACGCTGTTAGGCTCTGCCTATCTATATATATATTAGCCACGTTCAGGAGCCCATAATCCCGGAGCGTGCAACTTCCATACTGCGCCTGTGAAACGGCGTTTTTACAAGTAGGTTTATTTTTAGATAAGCCTTTCCCGTGAATTGGTTTCGGAAAACCAATCACAAGCAATTGCATAATTAATAACATTCACATACAGTGTATTCACATAGCGACTGGAAATAAGACATTCGCCACCAGGAATGTGAACATGTGAATACTTATTAATTATGTAATTGCTTGTGATTGGCTTTTCGAAACCAATTCGCGGGAAAGGCTTATCTAAAAATAAACCTACTTGTAAAAACGCCGTTGCTCGAATTTATGGTAGTTGCACGCTCCGGGTAATGGGTTCCTGCCACGTTCAAATTAATCGAAAGCCATTCTCGTTCGCACGTTTCGTTTTCGCTGATTCAAAACAGGTTTTGATCGACGGAAAGAAACTGGATGCGTCAGGGGAAAAATATGCATTCGGTTGCATGCTAAGATACTAGTTAGTTCCAAGTTTCCCGCGGTAGTATTAGCTCTAAACTGCGCATGTGAGGAATAATTGTTGAATTCATAATGAATTACACACTTTGTCCGTGTTGAAGTCCTAATGTGAAGTTTTAGATTTAAAAGTTTTTTCTTAGTTCAGATAAAGGTAATTTCGTATTTTAAGAAGGATGTTCTTAATTTGAAGTGTCTGTTCTTGATTTAGAGTTTTGCCAAAAATTGGCTTCTTACTTTAATTTGTTTTTTTTTTAAATTCATTTTAAGGAAGAAAGTTTTCTTAAAAGTTTTGTCAATTTTTCTTAAAATAAACTTTTAAAAACAAGAAACTGTTTTTTATTCTAAAACATAATACTTTATTTTAAAAATACTCTTAAAATGAGAATACTCTTTATTTTAAAAATGCTCTTAAAATGAGAATACTTTTAAATACTCTTAAAATAAGAATGCTCTTTATTTTAAAAATACTCTTCTAAAATGGGAATTAATGTTACAGGTCAAATTTACTTTCAGGTTAGATTTATTTTAACCTGGGTCAAGCGTAATGAATGGGTTATTGATAACTGTGGCTAATTCACTCACTCGCTCACTCGCTCGCTCGATTCATCACTCAGATGTATTTTTTTTCCGCCTATCTACGTTGAAATAACAAAGTTTGGCCTAGGTAATGTAGTTGGTAAATGAGGGGACAATAGTGCCGGAAGGAGCTAAAGGACGTGAGTTCCATTCTCGTCCAGGACGGATTTTTTTTTCTTTTCGTTTTTTCGAGCTGCGTTCGACAAAAGTTGTTACATTTAATTTCCAAAAAAAAAACACAATTTATATTGCGTTACCGTATTCACGGGTTGGCTCGCAGGAGCCTTTAATTTTTAACCTAGGTTGATATTTTTATTGTACATTGTATGTAATTTAACTTTTGGCCGAGGAGAGGCTGTGTAATAATATAACAAAGTTCAGGGGAAATTGCATCAATCGATCTCCTGCGTTGTATAGTGGTGAGGGCAGTGGTCAACAAATCTGAAGGGTGGGAGTTCAGCTTCAAGGTAGGTACTAAGTATGATGTTTTTATTTCATTATTACTTGAAGCATGATGTTACAGGGGAAGAATGAAAGTTAGCTGGTAGAAAAATTCAGCACAGAATAACTTTCCATTATTTATCTTTTTTTAATTTATTGTTTTTATAACCTTGGTTGAAAAAAATGACCTGAATTTATTTTTGACTTGTAACATTAATTTTAAGAAAACATGTTCTTGAATTGTCATTGAAAATAGGAATAATTGTTTCATAAAATAAGGAACTTAAAGTAAGAAACTGTTTATCTTAAAATAAGAATTAACTCTAAAATTAAGAAATTTAATTTAACGACGAAAACGTTCTTACCTGTCGATTTGTTTTAACAAATTTGGTTCTTAAAATAACATTTTTTATTTAAGAGTGATTTTATAGCTTAACTCATGCATGTAATAGCAGTGAAAGAGCCCTTTTGTACACCCCAGGTATTTCAAGACTTGTTATGTTCTGGGAGTGGGGAATTAAAGCTGAACTGCCCTGGGGCATTACACTGTAAATTATGTGAATGCATGCCATGTTACTATGATACAGTGCTATCGAGAATGGCAAGAAACTCAGTGGGGTCAAGTTGTTTACTTGTAAATGAGTTTATATCATGAAAACTGTACTTTAAACCTTGTAAACAATGTTAACAGCTAAGTTATGAGAGTGAGGGTATGGCAGGCCATTCGGCTTTGGCTGAATGGGCTACCCTATTTTATATAAAATGTTTTATATAAAATTGTAGTATAACCTTATGCACTTTTAATTTCTCCAGCCTCTGCTTTACGTTTATTAAATGACTACGCTAGTTAGTTACACGTGGCAGTGATCAACTCGAAAGCCTAAGCTACTTTGGTCACTGCGCACATTCCAACTTTAATGATTTTTGTAATTTAAATTTGTTGTTGTTGTTGTTGTTGTTTTATGACGCATTGTAATTTTTTTTTTGTAAATTACTGAAATAGTGCAATAAAATAAAAAAAATCTGAAAAATCTAAAAACCTGTCAGGGATGTAGTTAAGAGCCGGCTACCGACTAACTTAACCAGCTGAAAGAGAACTCATGACCGACTTTAATTTCACTAGAAAACAAAGACTTTGGGAGATGATGAAGGTGCACTAGCCAGAAAAACTGGCTGAACTTGTTAATGAGCCTGCGAAGTGTTTTCTTTAAGCTAAACCCCTACCCTGTTTTTAAATAAAGTTTGGTCGATTGATTGATTGAACACAATAATTATTGATGTGTGTCATTATGACTTGTTTCTTGAGAATATAATTTTGTTTTGGATGAACGGTCATTTCAAGGTCTAATTTAATGTAAGATTCTGATTTAGATGAGGCATTGTATTATGTTCATATTTTAGGAATGAGGATCTTAATTTGATTGGCTACCTCTAAGCAAAATTATAGATGTTGTATCTAGTGGAACAATAGTGATGGAGCTAATTATAGCATTCCTATTAGAGGTCTGCATCAATGTTACAGTATAGCTACATACTGTATCAGGATTTTTAAAACTGAATTAAATTTTCAGTTCTTTTGGGTTCTTTTTCTTGTAAATTATTATTGAATATTAGAAGTTTCCCTACCTACATGTAAGTGAATGTACACGTACCTTTAGAACCATTCACTATAACCTGGAAGAAAAGAACTTTAGAGTTATTGTACATGGCAGCAATGTATTTCATTTTCATTTCATATATTTTGTGTATCTTTTCTCTCGGTTTTTCATTTCATTCTTATTTAATATGCAGTTGTACCTGCAACGATATAAATGTATGGATCTAGAGTTTGTGACAGGTGTGGACATTTTGAAAAACTATGTGGCATTTTAGGGAAGATTTTGTTTCAAATCAGAGCTATTAATAACACAGCAAATTATTGGAAATCTTAGTGAGCCAGAGCCAATTAAAACCCTTGGACATACATACAAACTTACATATGTACTAGGCTATACCCCGACCATAGAACAAGGGAAAGATGATATTTGCAACCTCCCCCCCCCGCCCCCGCCCCTTGGGTTTTCTGCAGTGTTAGAATATATCAAAAATATTTTACCTCTAATAGATAGCCTGTCATGTGCTCTACAAGTTAAGGTAAATATTATGGGTTATGGCGCTGCTGGAAATCTGTTACTTCCCAAATAATTTTTGCGGGAGTTGTGAAATATAATACAGTTAAACATTTTGCTACTTTTGGTAGCATTTTGTCCTTTTTTTTTTTCACTGAAATAAGGTTAAAACATGCCTTTTAATTCAAAGATGGCTTATTGTCCTCATGCTACATACTCTATGATATCATAATTATCATTACCATAGCAGCATATTATGTCCAAACAGTACCAGAATATATATAAAGGATAAAAAAAGAAAATCAGGGAAAAACCTTAAACGCGGGGGCTCGGTATAAAAGGAGACCTTCCTTAGGAAGATTTTGATTAGTTATCGATTAACCAGCAAAGATGGCGGAGCCATTTTGAATTCTCCCGCGTGTCGCGAGAAGAAATTGGGATAGCATGATATATTGTACCTTACCATTGGTCAGAATAAAGAATACTTATAGAAAGGTTGTTTCTATTGGTCCTTGATTAAACTAATGCCCAACTAAACGCGAGGATAACGCGAAACACGCGAACAGCGAGCCGTTTGACCTTCGAGCAACCGTCGCCATGCTAGTCTGGTGAATTCTTCGATTATTATTTGAATAATGACTTTCATGGCCTCAAAATAATTTGTGTTTAAGAAATTATATTTGTTATTCGTTTCCAAAACCGTTCGGCCGCTGCAAAATTACATATAATGTAAGATTTTATACGATCGTTGAACCCGAAACAGCTGAAAGCGAAGTGAGACGAGGGCCGTAATGATATTGTGGATATTATGCAAGAGAAGAATGTCGATACATTTTAGACACAAACGTGTTCCGATCCCCGGCGTTCGCATTCAGGTGAGCTTTGTCTAAGAAATAATTGCGAATAGAACTTATAGCAACTCTTCAGTTTGCTGTGCAGATGCTCTCGAGATTACTGTAATGCAACATAATGTTCCTGAACAATAGCAGACATTCCGTTTTATAGTTTGAGCGAACACATGTCATTCGAGTATATTACTGCTCATTTTAATTAAATCGCCGAAATGAAGCTTTATTGTGGCTTATGCGGATTTTAATTTCTTTTCACCATGTAACTCTAGCAATGATGTTCGTATTTATATTTTGGCTTTCTTAGTACAAGGCTCGCCTCACGGGAATATCTTCGCCGAACGGTTTACCGCGGGCGGTTATGTTTACTGACGAATCCCTCCAGAATTCTCAGACTTTTACACAAACAAAGCACTAATTTCAAAGCTCCTTTTATCTAACTAAAGATACAATTTAATAGTATGTTGCAAAAGAAAAGAGCAAGTTTTAAACCTGGGAGAGAGTGGGTATATTCAAACATAAGCAAACAAAATTACTTGGCTGGCTGCCGAACATGATCGAATATTGAAGCATCGGCACTAAAATAAATCGACTGTTTTACGATAAAAAACACAAAATCACAGCATAGATTAAGATTATATTTATCACTGATATGTATTGATTGAATTTATAGAAGAACAGGAGCAAAATGGATTCTCAACTCGCGACGGGTCAAACGGCTAACGGCCGCCATGTCTCAAATGTCTCTTATCAATTTAATTGAACCGGGGGGGACCCTTTTTATACCGCGCCCCCGCGTTTAACCCTATTCGGCCTGGGCTTTTTTTGAGTTCCTGAGCCTGGGGGGGGGGGGGGGGGGGACATTGTGCCCTCCCCCCCCTTTCGTAACTTCAAGAACATTAAGGCTATGACAATGAAACCTACAGGGTACATAGTACGTCCAAAACTGTCTCTTTTGCGGTCCGCGCAATGGAATGATGACGTCATATGACGTAGTTATTAGGTAATTAGTTATACGGCCGCCATCTTGGATCCGCCATCTTGGATTTCTGAATTGTTTAAAACCTCTTAAAAACCGTCCAAATTGACGCAAAATTAATCAAAACCAATAAATAAACGCTAAATGACGTAAAAATACAAAAGTTATACCTATTAGCATTGTTTTTCTTCATTCAAAGGTATAAATATGCAAATTTCCAAAAACATGGCTGTCAAAATCTTGTTGCCATGGAAACGTCAAGTCACGTGATCAAAAAATTGTCACATAAAATTGTTGCCAGATAAATTTTAGGAAAAGTCACAAAGTTTGATGGCGTTTGAATAAATATTAAAGAAGTTATGAATGTTGAAAGTTAGCGCGGGCACTTTGTGCCCCCCCCCCCCCCCCCCCCCCAGGCCGAATAGGGTTAAGATGAGTGGCATCCAACGACTCATCCTAAAGCTTGCTTTTGAAGTACAAAATAAACAGTAATTTAAAGGATCCTAGGCAAGGAACCACAATTATTATAATTCCTTGCGTGTGTCAACTGTAATATCCGCCATTTTCTCTGCCATCGAAATTTGGGTATTTCATAAAGTGAAACAAAATTCGATTGCATCATTGTGTATTTTCTGTACCAAGAACTGAAACTGCCACAAAATCAGTGCTTATATTTCACTAGTTTTTGTATCCTTTTACAATGTATGTTTTGTTTGGGATAACATTTCTTAATTTTTTTTTAATTTTAACGAAGAAAAAAACTTTATTAATACAATTTTATAGACACGCATATATAAAAGCTAAAAATATAATATAATATAAAAAATAATAATATATAAAAAACTAAAAATTTCTCCATTGAACTTAAAAATAATAATAAATAAAAAGCTAAAAAATTCTCCATTGAACTAGTTCTGTTTGACTGTCTTTCTTTTTTTTTTTAATTTAAACTTTATTCTTCTTTAATAAACAATATACAAGGTTTTTTTTTACATTTAGGTACATAACATATTAAAAAAAGGAAGTGGTTACTTACATGTTTTATATTCGAAATCCTGCTTTAAAACTATTTAATTACATATATATATATATATAACGATAATCAGTATAGATAAACGTCAACTCGGAGAGTAGAACCATCTTCGCATTGATAAATATGAAATTATATTTATTAAATTTTTTCCCATTGGAGTCTGTAGGTGATTTTTGATATAAAGTCGTTTAGAGTACTATTCTTCTTTTCTAGTTTTTGAATATACAGGAAGCGCTTTGCGAATAGTGTATAATAATTGATTTTTTTTATCGAGCTAGTTGAAAGTTGGTCGTTAGTAAGGGATAGTCCGAAGAGCCATTCACATACTGATGGCATTAAAACGACAGCATTGACTCTGCCTTTCATGCTTCTCAGCACAGGAGACCTAAGGCAACTGAGAAAACCAATTGAAATAATTCTTCTTTTTGCTGTGGATCGAAAGGAAAGAGAGCATGAACATCACTGGTCTAAGTAACAGCCAATTTGCAGATATTTAATGCTCCATCAAAACATCGAAGAGCTCTGTGCAAGATAAGAATTAGTTTTCCCTGCGCAGTGTCTGATACTAAGTATTTTAAAATGTAAACTGTTGTGAATTTCGACGCTGTTCAAAATAATACAACTACAACTTAGTGGGAGGACCAGTTCTTTTTAACTACAGGTAGGAACCCATCTTAAGTAAACTTATGTCGTTGTCAGTTTAATTTCAATTCATTTATTTCATCCCAGGCCTTAAGTTTATAGTTATCCCGATCGCCACGTTTTTGACCTTTTATCAAGTGTAATTTGAAACTGGACTCCCCACCGCGACCGGCATATAATCAAAAGCATACGCATGGTAAACTACAGTAGGATCCTTTGATCTGTCAACAGCTGTTTGAAACTATATAAAGAATGATAAAAAAAATTGCTTGTCATAATGTTTTGCAGTAAACATAATTTAGGTGATTGTATAAATTTGATGTGTACTTACAATACTGTACTTCAACTGCATCATTAATTTTGTGAGCAATCAGTGCATGCACTCACATAATTTGTAATATTTTGATTTTGTTGTAAATTTTCCGTTTAAATTCTAAGTTGGAGAAAGAACTAAGTAAAGTGATTATCTAAAATTTAAGAAGGCTCGTAAGGGTTTCTTGCTTTCAAAAGTGTCTCTAAATGAAGGGCCGAGAGCATATTACCGACCTATGTCGAATTTTAGACATTTTTTTAATTTTATCTCGCTCAGATTTGCATCATTTTATCGTACAACGAATAATATCACGAACCCTTGTCGAATTCCCTAAGGAATTTGACTGATTTTACCTGACTAATTTAAGGAATAAGGAATTTGACTAATTTCAAACTGTATATTCAGAGTGCAATTTTAACACTATTTCAAAGCAGATTGGCCGTGAGAATAGGCGACTGCCATACTCCTGACCAGTGCCAACAACCTGAATGAAAATACCGTTATTTATGCACGCCTGGCACGCTTATCTATCGTGAACTCACTATGGTAACACATTGTCTGTAGCATGTGTACGTATAAGCCAACATGTTTAAGGCCCGTCCGGTGATTGAAAGACATCATTAAGTCCGGAAATCATTAAGTCTCTAGCATCTCTCAAAGAAATGAGTCGTGTTTCTTGTCGTACCTTGTGTCTGAAGCGCCATTTAGCACTCGAGGTAGACAAGACGAGCCGGCGGGAAAGTCTGGAATCACTATGGATCAGAAAAGGGGCAGCGTTGTGAGTTGTGGGCCATTTCCCATCCCGTGCCGTGGTCGAAATGCCCGATAACCGAAGTGCTTTCAGACTTATATACTATTTTGTTCTAATTTTCGGGCGAGAAGTTCTCTTTCGGTTTTGCCGTAGGATTTCCTGACATGCTTTGCAACAGTGGCAGATGGGTCTGCTGTGCGTAGTTGCCGAAAGATGTTTCGCGTTTGGAGTCTTCAATGCAACATTAGAATCGATCTAAAAGAATTTTCAAATCGAGATACCCGTTTTGATGCGTATCTACCTTGAGTCCGGAATATGCAGTCGGCCAGCCTCGGGTTCGATTCACGCTCGGCATTCCTAGCCTTTTTTTTCGAACTGGACATTATAAAAGTGATTTATTTTTTTGTGTGTGTTCGTCAAAAATCCTTACATTTAATTTAAAAACATAAGCTTACCGCAATATTGCGTTACAATGGAAGCCTTTGATATATTTTTTTTGGCATACGGTATTTCTCGAAAACGACGGAAAAAACAACACAAAAAAATTCTGAACAATGTTTTGCAACTAATTTGTAGTTCACATGCCAAAAATGGGCAAATCTGAGCGAGAAAAATTAAAAAAAGGTCTAAAATTCGACATAGGTCGCTTATGCTGTCGGCCCTTCAAATGATGAAATATTAAAAAATGATGCAATCGATGATATGGATAACTTTTGGATATCTATATGACGCTATGGCAACAGTACAGCTCTCTGAAAAGAGCCTCTAAAAACTCAGTTTTCAGTAATAATTATCATTATCTTTAAAACTAATCCGATGACCTATTATTTTTTTTTTCTCAATTTTTTCTCGCAAATTTTCTTTTCTTTTTGGCGCTATGACAAAAATCTATCTAGTGCATGGAAATCAAGTCATTTCCTAAAAGGTTGTTGTCAGATAAGAAAAAAATTCTGCTAGATAATTTTTTTCTCAAACTCTTGTTTGAGATAGGAAATACTGAATACTGCTTGAATGTATACAGAAAATCAGGATAGCTAATCACCGAGCAAACTTTCGAGATAAAGAGGAATACGTTATGCATTGAGCAGTAAATTATGTGATTTGATGCAGTTTGAAAGTCATTTGCAAATAATTATTGGAAATAAAACCACAGCATAACACCAGAAGCCAATGTCTGGGTTTACGTACTGTTTAAAAAACGAGCAGTAGTGTATTATCAGGTTTAAAAACTCGAGGCGAAGCCGAGAGTTTTTACACCTGATAATACACGTGCTGCGAGTTTTTTGAACGGCTTCAAAAACATTCTTTTAAAAGCGTGTCCCTTCGGAATTAAAACAATTGCGCTTTTGTGCAAAGAGGAAATTAGCATACGAGAAAAACAAGTAGACTAGACTGATTAGCATACAACACATGTGCGACGTCTTCGACGAAGTGACCATTGCTTCCCGGCTCCTATCGAAAGTTTTGGGATTTTATAGTTCTGAGGGAAAACATCTACTGAAAAATGCTATACGAAAGTTGTCAGGTATGGTTGATAAAACGGCTGACAATTTTTTTTTTCAGAGGTAGAGGACGAGTAGAAATAAGCAGCTTGCATCTGCGAACCAGTCGCTTACCGGGCAATTTACACGAGGGCGCTGGTGTCATTCAAATAACGGCTCACTTGTTGAACTGTTGGTTGTTTATTTTGTTAAGAAGATTCCAAATAGAATGGCGAAAGACCAGATTTCGTAAAACAGTACTGCACAAAAATATTAAAGTCACCATTTGTTGCACTAAGAATCCTGAACAATTACTACCCATATCAGTAATCTTTATATAAAGATCACGAGTGATCTTTATATAAAAATCACGAGTGATCTTTATAGAAATATCGTTTTCATTAAAAATTCAGCGATAATTGCATTGATTGCCCATTCAGCCCCGAACTCCCCTGTGACTGAAATCAAAGCCGCCACCAGGCTTTTCATAATGATCGTAGATTACCAGGTATAAAGGCTCATACACGTGATCGATTTGCGTCGTGTGATTGGCTGATATGTTCATGAATTATTAATGAGTTTTTGGACTCTCGCACACCACTGGTAGCCATGCCAAGCCAACTGCCACAGCCTGCAGACCTTTAATGTAAACTCATAAAACTGTACACAAATGTAAGTACATTTTATGTTAGGACAATGCAACCAAATCTTGGGCACCCTGTGATACCAAGGAGTGATCTCTTTTGTCGTTCGTGCACCTCTTTTTAATGCCATCTTTAATTACATCTGATTCAGTACACGTAAGTTTTTAACGTGCACCTCAGTCGAAGACTGGCACCTCTACGTGGCTGCAATGTCACAAAGTGTATGACTGCTTGCTGTCGGTCAGAGAAGAACGTTTTATGTAGTGCAAAAAGCAATTTTATGTTTTTCAACAGCAAGAAAAAGTTGAAAATGGACTGCTTTAAAAGAAAAAAATAATAGAAAAATAACGGACATTTATATAGCGCACTTTCTATGTGAATACAAGTATACTCAAAATCAAATGCGCTTTACATCACTGTTCGGGGATTTTTGCCAGTTTACAATGCAGTTTACAATTACTGTCGACACAGGTGCCCCCATAACTTAAACAAAGCATACCACAGACACCGGGGACTACGTCCCCTACTCTTTGCGAAGAGTGCTATGCGATCTTTAACGTCCCTACAGGAAGGACAACTGACAAATGTAGGACACAAGGCCAACGGCTTAACGTTACCGCTCAATGGCACGATCATCTGAACTGAGGCAGATGTTGAGCACACAGCTAGCATGATCTTACCAGTTATTTTAAAACCCTGGTTTTTAGTCAGGCCGGGGTTCGAACCCGGGTTCTCCCGCATGGTAGTCCGGTGCTCTACCAACTGAGCTACATTTTGTAACCGGTCGGCGGTTTATCATATGGCAAGTGAAATGAAGCCTGGCAAAGGTTTGACAACAAAATTGACCATGAACATTATTCAGGGCAAGGATAAATAGGACGGTTCAGCATGACAGCTGATATGTGGCGCATAAACTGAGAAACTTTATGCTTTTCAAGGTACGGAAAAGCTAGACAATTAATCAGTCTCTGTCTTACAGCAAGTAAAATAATGATTGGCTGCCATTTCTTTTCTGTTTTGATTCAACAATCTTCCCTGTGACTTATGTCCACCGTTTTTGCTTGCTGTTGCTGTTTTCAGCCATTAAAATATAGACGGCGGCATCACAGTGTTCCTTATTAATGTTTGCTTTATCAATACTAGGATGTCATGATTGTGTAAGTTTATGTGTTATTTAATTACATAAAATTCGATTTGTTTAAGATTTTGTTCAGATTTATTGAATATTGAGTATAAGCTTATGTTTGAATTACCTGCTTGGCCTGAGTATAATGTCAATTATTCATTGTTATTCGCTTATGACTTTAGTCAAATTTGCATTTAGATGAGCAAATGTGAATTGGAATACGTCTCTATAAAAAAGTAGCACAGCTGTCACACTGTTTCTTCCGCATCACAACAATAACACTAAAGTCAAATGTTTGCGAGTTGATTGCACTCTCAAGTGCCGGCTAAGAGTAAACAAAAACATTTATCAGGGCATAAATCAACATCTACAGGTATACTACTTTCAGCTAATCACAAACATGTCGACACACTCTTTTAATCTGTGATTATACTACCGTAGTAATTAACACTAAAAGGGGCGGGGGGGGTGGGCGTGGGGGGGGGGGTTGGGGGGGTGGGCGTGGGGGGGGGGGGGGGTTGGGGGGGTGGGCGTGGGGGGGTTGGGGGGGTGGGCGTGGGGGGGTTGGGGGGGTGGGCGTGGGGGGGTTGGGGGGGTGGGCGTGGGGGGGGTGGCACCAACAAAATGACAAGGTCGCACATTATATTTACACAGCATGCAAAAATAAAATCTTAGGATGGGTCGGTGGGTGGGTGGAAAGGTCAGTAATAGGGATGCAATAAAAACAACTGCCTGCCTTTCAGGTCACATGAAAAAATACCCTGCTTGTTTTACCTACAGCTACATAACTGTATTTCTACCTACATTGTATTGCTGTCTTGCACTCTCTCTCTACATGTACATGTGTATATATATTTAACTTTTGTTTTCTTTGCTTTACATCATTGCATGCGATCATGATTCTGGCAGATTCAGTTATACAGAGGAGAAGCCCAATGTCTTTAGGCTTTGTTACAGTAATATTTTATCTTGATTGAGTATGATTTTAAAAATAGCTGAATATTTGTTATTTAAGTACCACCCCTTTTTCTCCAAAAGTTAACTATGACAACTGATAAAAATAGTAGACTTATAATCAGGCATAAAATAGATCACTGATAGCACTAACAAGTAAACTAAATGGCTTTTATTTACAATTACAATTATAATTTAAATTTATATACTTGTACATGTAGCGCCAAATCCTAACGTCCTAAGGTGCTTTACAATAAACAAACTATAAATTAACCAGATTAGTTAACTAAAAGCTTGCGTAAAAAGAAACTTTTTTAAGGTATCAGCCACCCTTCAGGACAGTAATATAGATGTTGGCGGTACCAGATCAGTTTTGCAAAACTGATCTGATACCAAGCCAACTTCTATACTACTCCCCATCAGTTGGGCCTAAACTATATGATTTTCAAATTAGCCAAATATTGTGGTAAAACTATATTTTCAAATAATTCGGCTGTACTATATATCACAAAAATTCAGTCAAACGATATATCATTTTTTTACCAAAATATTTTTGTTAAACTATATATTCAAATATTTTTGCCACACTATATTTCCAAAAACTCAGACACCACGCATTTATCAATGAAATTCAGTCAAACTATATATTCAATAATTTTTGCCAAACTATATTTCCAAAATTGAAACATATTTAATAATTTATGTTCGATTTTCTTGTTATTGACGGTACCAGATCATTTTACCAGATGACGCAAAAATAAATCTATATGTTTTTCAAAACTGTAGTGCGTTTAAATATTCATATAATAGAAACAGGAAAAATCACCATAGCGTGACATTCTCAGAAACAAAAAAAGGGGGTTCCCCGAGGAAGTCATTTAATAATAGCTAGTATGATCTCTCTCAACCAATGAAATGATTACACAACATCGCCGTGATTATTGTATTGATTATTGTATTGAAAAAATTGAAGAATTTAAAACGACGGTGGATGGAATTGGTGGTCGCGATTTGGGAAATGTATCATTCAACCCGACTGTATTGAAGAGATGTAAAAACATTGATAAAACTGTGCATATCTTTTTAGTTGTTTATTGTATTTTCTGTTTGCGTAAATGGAATTTTACATATGAATTTATTCTATCTTTCAAGATATATCAATCTGTTTAGTAATGATTGATGATGTTTTTATGTCCATATGCTAATGAATTTATAGCATCATTTAATATGTATCGTTTATCGTCGAAGCAAGATAATGACACTTTAATGAGCACATAAATTCCAAGCTGATGATTTTGACTTCTTATTGTTTTCATTGTATGCATGATTTGTTTATTATTGAATAGTACGTCTTTATAGTTTTCATGTTTGATTTCCTGTTTTATTATATTCTTTGTGATACCTTTAGCCGTTTTACCGCCATTATCATTATCTTTCATATAGGAATACATTTTTGATCTTAATCCAACAAATTCTTTGATCGGTATACTACAGGCTTCATCTTTAAATTTACCAATAACTTTCTTATTTGTTTTATCAAAATATTGAGAGTTTTCTGGATAATCACTATTATCAAATTTATGTTTATCATTATGAAAATGTTTATAAACATCTTCAGTTTCAATTTCATAAGTCAAACTGTCTGTGTCAGTAAATAATAATTTAGATTTGTCTCCATACTTCTTTTTTATATAGTTATAGTGAAAGTCATACATTAGCGTTTTGGAAATATCAAAAATACACATTTCAATATATACCGGCCTATTGAGTGTTAATGTTTCTTTGATCTTATGTACTGCTACAAGATTTTCATTAAAAATTTTACTGCTTACATATGTTGGTTTGGATGTCATTTTTAGTAGTTTATTTTCATTAGTGACTAATCTTACATCGACTCTGATATTTTCCATTGTTTTACCATATACACTGTTTTTCATTAATTTAAAGAAGTCTTTTTCGAAAGCATTTTTTCCATCTGTTCTTTTCTGTGTGTTGAAATCAATATACTGTTTTAACCACGGAGATTGGTCAAATTCTAAGACTCTATGTACTTTTGAGACTTTCAAACCTAAATCAATGTATAATAGAAATTTCTACAATGTAACACGTTTTTCTTTTTTGTTTAATGTTGGAATTAGTTTTTGAACTTGTCCAATTGTTATATTGTATTCGTTTCTTATTTGTTCAGAATAATTTGATAACATGTCTATTTTTATGTTAATTTTTTCAGCACCAAGTGGATATTCATTATGACGATCATGTAATTTTTCAGGATATTCTAAATCAACTTCTAGTATTATTCCTTTCTTTGATTCATTTGTGTATTTAGCTAGATTTAATTTTTCAATTTGTGTTTCAGTCATCCATTTAAAATTACCTGTTGGGAGATATTGAGACATAGCCCAACCATATACGTTGTTAGCATCCAAATACATAATATACTTAGAGGGTGCCTTCTCGTCATAATTTTTCATGTTTTTGTTATTTGCCTTTCCATATCGATTGGATATATATGAAATACCACCTCTCAGTCCCTTTTCAATGAATTGAAACATATCTATATCTGTCATTAATTCTAATTTTATATCAGTCATTTTCAACATGGCATCCCAAGAGAGCCCTGGAGATGTGAAATAATGGCATGGATCTAATTTATAATATTGAATACATGTTTTTTCTGAAATTCTCAATACATCAGCTAGTAAAAGGATGTCTGATTTCAAATATAAATCATGATATCCACCCATTGATTTTAAATTAAAATTATTCCACACATTTTGAGCATGTTCATATTGATAATTAGATATATCTTCATTGTTTAATATGCTGTACAAATCTTTTTTTGGTAGTTGTTTGTCATTGAATTTTTCAAATGAATCCATATTGTCATACGGATAAACACCTTTTTGTTTCATATGTTTTAACTGTTCAATTTTGAATTCTTCAGAAGTATATTTGAATGTATTGGATACAAAACGTGTTTTAGTAGCACCACATTCACTACATTGAGATTTGATTATAAGACGATTATTTTTAGTTTTAACATATTTTTCAGTACCTGGAACAGACTGGGTCTGTTTCTTTTGTTTTACGCAATAACTTTTCACCATTTATATATATAAATTAGATAAATTTATGGTTTATAATCTGGATCATAATCACTTTCATAATCATAATCTGAATCTGATGATGTCAATTCTATGCAATTCATACAGCAATCATTTTCATCATGAATTGTTGATTCTAGACAATATTCACAAACATATATTGGCATTATATATTGTAATTACATATTTTTATATATAAATTTCTGGGAAATTTGGATCAAGCATTTGTTCTTGTTGAATAAAATATATTGATCTGATTTCATAATCACTTTTTTTAAATAATTGTTGACAAAAATATTTATTTTTATGACAATTAAAACATTTAGATCTACATCTATTTCTATCTAATTTATCATGATAAAAAATTACAAAATCATTTAATGTCATTTTTCGACAATATATACAATATGTTCGAAGCATTTCTTTCCAATACACATTATATTTATAATTATATATTTTTAAAATAGTTTATAATAAACTTATGATTAACCCTTTGATCTATAAAACTGAATAGTGTATAATATTTAAAATACTCTTTCCTTTTTGTCTTTCATATAAATAGTATAAGCACCAATAACCACATAACACAGAATCTCTTTCTTGAATTTCATCGTTTGAATATACTATTTGTTTTCTACTTGTTGATAAATAAAATTGGATTTCATTTGGCATGATTAAACCAAATGGATTAAAATATTCACAATATGTATCAATATTTCTATAACAAATCCAATGTGTGTCTGAATTAATTGCATCATCTAAATTAATGATTCCACATTCTTTTTTATTTGATTAGGCAAATTGTCACGACTATAAATACCTCTGAAATGTTTTATTTTAAGTTTCTTTATCCAAGTCATTAAATCAATGTTTGATAAGGGTTTATTTACAAAATTGAGCCTATTAGAGGTATTCAATTAAATGGTGAATTTGGGCCTAATAAAAGACCTTGACCTTTTTTTTATTTTTGGAACTTTTTTTTTACCCCCATACCAATTGGTTTTTTATATTGATCCCATGTTCCAAAGAATGGAGGAGGTTGAAACATATATGGATTAATTAAACCTCCTTTTGATTTTGCTGGAGAAGAAAGAACATAAACAGGTAATGATCTTCTTGATATATGTTTGTCATCCTGTAATCATTTGCCAGTTAAAGCATTCAATAACAGTGGCACACCAATAGATGCTAACAAAGTGCCTAAAAAGCCTCGTTGTTGTTTTTTAGTTGGTTTTATAAGAATACCTGAACCTGTTTGTAATGAAGATAGTATTTGATTTTTCTGTGAAGCAGTTAAGTAATCTTTGTATTTAATTAACTGGTCGATTTATTTTGAGGAATCATGTATCCACCTGTTTGTCCCTTTCCAAACATTTTATTAATTCCAAGGCTTCCTAAAGCACTCATAGCGCTTGTTGCTAGAGCTGGAACTGCTTTTGGTACTGCTTTTGTTGCATAAGGTAATAGTTTAGTTCCAAGTGAAAACAATGATGGCCATAGACTTCAACCATGTTTTACAACTTTTCTTATCTGTGTTTTACTAATTCTTGTATCAACACCTGTACCATTATTCATTGATTTTTGATTATTTTTTCAATTGTGTTTTAGTTAACATTAGCTCATCATTTCCAGTCAATTCATTTTTATTTAATCTGATAGTAATGGCAGAATTATTTTGATAAGCTCTTGCTAATTTTTGTCTTTGTACATCTGATAGACTAACCCTATGAGAATAATAACTTGTCATTTCTTGTATATAATATAGATTATATAATTTTTAGGATTATAAATCATATTTGATTAATGAATTATATTTATCAATTTAAGATCGAAGTAACAATTTACCATCCTTCTGGTGTAATTCTACTTCTTGCTCATAAAGTGTTAAAGCATAGACACTATACGTTGTGGCTGTTGTTCCAGATAATTCATATTTGAAACATATTTCAGAACATCTCTATATACTCTTGTAATATCTGTTGATGGTGTACAATGAACCTCAGGATATTCATTACCATTTCCAACTTCCAAATGACAATTTAAAAGATTTCTGGGATCAGTTGATACACTGAATGTATTATATAAAAATGTATTTGTTGTTTGACTATCTATGTTAGCATCATTTATAATGAAAATAAACACATGACGAGGTCTTGTTATTCCAGATGTTATTTTGAAATTACCACTTCGTTGTTGTGAACTATTACATGTAGATCTTTCTATATTCTCTCTTAGATAATTCCATTTATGTGCTTTCAAATATTGGCTCATATACAATGATTGACCTTCTGAATTAAAAGTGATTCTTTGTACAAACAATTGCATTCTTGTTATAATAACTCTGCAGTTATCTGCAGCCTGCCAAATCAAATTACCATCTGCTTCAATTTCAAAATTTAATTCAATCCTAGTATTTGGTAATAGTTCATCATCAAGACTCTCAAAAAATGAATACCTGTTTAATGGAATTTCAGTATTTACTGTAGAAGAGACACCTAAAATTATTATTCTAGCACCAAAGCCTTTATTATAAGCAGCTTGTGCAGGTCTTTCTTCAGCATGCCTATTTGTATCCAGACATGAATTAATAATCAATATTATGATGCAAAAGATAAAAAAAATCATAAATTTAACAAACCCAACAAATAATAATGATTTTGCTAATAAATCATATGTTGACACGCAAGATGGAAAGGAAGCTGATAAAAGTTATGTTGATGGGCAATTATCTTCAAAGGATGATAAAAATAATGTATTAACATCACCTATGAATATATATCTAGATATGAACAATCATGAAATCAAAAATTTAAATTATCCAAGTACTGAAAGTAGCGCCATTCAACGGGTTTATCTTGAAAAAAAAAATAGATGAAAAAGCCGACAAATCATATGTTGACACACATTTAGCTGAAAAATTAGGCAAAACAATTTCCAGCGATCTTGATATGGGAGGTAAAAAGATTGTTAATCTAGCAACTCCTAAACCAAATGAGAATAATGCTGCCGTAAATGTTTCATTGTTCAACACCAAAATCAACGATTCTAATACGAACTTATATACACGAATAACAAACGATTATAAGAGTTATGTGAACAAGTCACACATAACATTTTCAGATACCTGATGGAAGATGTGGATGAGAGCTCGTCAGAAAGTATTATTGTTGTTAATAGAATTATTGATTTTGTAGCATAACCTCATAAAATTAATAAGAAGCCTATGAAATCACTCTTACAACAGACAATCAAGATGACTTCAGGTCAAGGCTAGGTTTCAATGCATACGAACTTCCTCAAGGTGAGTTCACTTTTGTGATAGAGTTTTTCGTTCCGGATAAAACTCACATTAGCACAACATCTGTCAATGTTATTTTATCAGTTATTAATATCGGGCAGCAAACTACAAAGATCTTCAACACTGAAGGATATACGTGAATTATTGTTAATTTACACAAGTGGCAAGTCTCTCCATTTGAATATATTATGATAGATCTTCATGGAAGTATCAAAAGAAAATACAAAGAAAACACATCTAATCGTTTATGGCGTTCAAGGTCATGTTTCTAGTGTCGACCCAGATGTATTTGATGCTGCTTTTCGTGGTCATTCATTAGCATGAATGGAAAGAAAACAATTGGTTTACCCAAACCAAACAGATACAAAAATTCATATTTTCAGGCAATTATATGAACAATAAGAACAGTTATAATATCATATTCAACGGTTCATCATCATTTGTTGCGTTTATTAATATGAAATTAGTAAAATTATGGTTTATTATATTGGACAATAAACCGCCTGAAGGATACAAAAAAAATTTATATTAATCGATAACACTTCATTTGCACCCCAAAATTGGAATTAAACATCGAATATAATTTATTACACTTTCAATATAGCGTCATCAGTTATCAATTTCAGTGAAGATACAGTTGTACAAGTCAAATTAATAACATTGGATCATGATATTACATTTTCACCTTACAATTGCCGGTGCACTTTTTGAAGAGTTTTAATATAATAACTAAAACAGGTATCTTCAATAATGGGTCAAATAAGTGGTATATTATTTTAAATCCTAAAATATAATTATTATCCAAATATATAATATAATGACTGAAACAGACATCTTCAATTTCAATCATATTGATAAAACTAGTAGTTCCATATTGGAAGTGAAGTGCTGCCACATTGCGAGATGTGCGACGCTGGCTAAGAATCTTGAAAACGTCGGGCTGACATAAATCAAACTGACGCCATCGCCGTGGAATTGGGCAAAATCCTTCAGTTCTGTCGTGCTGTGCACTCCGAAAGGTCTCAGATTTTTTCCAGTGTAATAATTTGTCTTGATTTCACTTATTTCGGTTGTTCGCCTTTTATGAATTTTTATTTCGTGAAGTTGAAGGAACAAAACAGCCTCGGCTACAAAAAATCAACGCCGATAGAAGGTGTAAACAGTGCACGTGTCTTGCGAGTTTCGCTTGCGCTAGTGAAAGTTTCTCGGGCGAAAATAATCTTAGAGCGATCACTTTTTAATTTAATTTTCTTTTCTATGTTTCGGATACAGAGGAATAAAAAATGGAAATATTTTAGTGTGTGTGATTGCGAGATGCTTTCTGAAATAGTTGCGTTATGCGTTACTGAAAAGGTTTCAAATTACTTTTAACATTATGCAAATTGTAACTTTTTTACCTTAATTAAAAATATATAAATCAAAGGGCTTAATTTGTTTCTCTCCTCCTAAATTATCACTTCTGTCGTTAACTTTGATAAAATTTATATGTTTCATTCAAAATTTGTTATAATAATGGCAGGAATACTTTCCAGCAAAACTTTCAATTCGAAAGGTTGTTTTGACCCCGGGTCCGGACCAGGTAAAATATAAAACTGAAAGATTCGTGGCTTCGAAAGGCCACTTTATGGCTACATCTGCATTCACTTCAAAAGTGTCGGAAACACAGACCAGCTAGTTACAAGATTTAGCTAAAACCAATAACAACCGTCGGGAAACTCTCATATACGGCCTTTTATTCAACGGTAAGTACAAAGTAGGCATCGATTTGAATTTTTCAGTACTCACTCTAGTCGTTTGACACAGTGCGATCTCGCACGCTAGCTGTGCTGTGTCTTCTTGTTTTGGAAGGTTAACGCGCGTCTTTGTTAGACTGCTCACACTATTCCAATACTCCCTATCATCAAACCGTAAAATAACGTGCATACAGATTCCCAAGACATTTATTTTCCAATATGCCTAATACAACGAGTCCAAGTATACGCTCCCACAGCGTCTTGTTCCACAGAGATCCAGCAACTATGTTGGCCCTGAGAATCGACTGAGAAGAACCTTTGTCCATGTTTAACTGATTTCCAGCGTACTTTTAGACATAAACCAAGTCGAATGGATAGCAGAAAAACCTTGAACCAGTCGAAAATGGCGTCGAAACAAATATGTAAGTCGTGCATCTATGCATGCTCGAGTCGGCTTGTCGTCACTTTGTTTTCATTGGATGCCGAGGCTCTCCCGAGACTGCCGACGGTTTCGTAGTCGATCTTCCTCCGCTTTTGATTGGTTCTCAAACAATTCATTGTTACTTTCGGAGAACCGAGACAGACAGAAGGACAGAAGGACAGAATTCTCAATTCTCGATTCTACACGATTAGTAGACTGCCTGCCGGCAGCAAACATCAGCCAAGAAAAATTATCTGAGATCAAAGCATTGTATAAATTTTATCATAAACGCTTTTGGTGTTATAAAAAAGCTTTCAAATTTTCAAGAGAATGAATTTAACTGTGAATATAACATCAACTTCTTTGATGGCTGCTGGTGCTATAGCTGGTTCAATAACATTAAATCCTATTATTTTAGGAGTAATTAAAGGTAGTGGTTTATGGATTAAGACATACAGCGAAATTAAAAACTATAAAGGGAAAATAGAAATGTCAAAATTTGCATACGCTACATATGAAAAAGTGTTAGTTCATCTACGATCGTGTTTAAGAAATAATCAATTCAACCATACCACATTTATAAATGAAATGAGGCTGACTGATGAAATAATTATTGATCTTTGTCCTCTTGCCGTTAAAGTTGAAAAAGCTTACAATAAAAAATTCACTTCTGAATAATTGTTTGTATTTGATCGTCAATTAATTTATGAATTTCACCCCAATATTTATCATAAAACTTTAATGTTTTCTTTGATTTTGTAAGTTTAAAAAATTATACTTTAAATTAAGCTTTTGATATATTCGCATTAATATATATTCAATACTAATCATTCGTTTACGATTATGATTAACTTTTGGTAATACATTGTTTATTAATGCAAATATCTTATATATTTTCTCACGGTCTTAAAAGCTCAATTGAATTTCTTTGTTATTGATGATATTTTCGATATGATATTTTCGATTATACATACTCTTTTTCCTAATTCTATACATATTTTCATAAAAGTCAATATATGGAGTAACAAAATTATAATAATGAATTGTTCCACAATTTTTACATGCATTCATACCAACATTATTACAACAACATCCATATAATCACAACATTTTATTTTTTCTTTTGTTATATTTATATCATCACGCATTTTTTGTCCACAGTAGCCACAAATTATATTACCCATTGATTGTAATTCATTATGAATTATTTCATCACAATCCATTCAATATAATATAAGTAAAAATAATATTCTTAAATACAGAAGAAAAATCTTTTATCAGTAAGCGACATAATTCACAGAATTTTACACAGAATTTTATACAAGCTGTGGAAGTTACACAGAATTTTATACAAGTTGTAGAAGTTCCACATAATTTTATACAAGTTGTAGAAAATTTTGTGTAATCATTTCATTGGTTGAAAAATATATCATGTGATTAGAAAACAATAGCATTTGGATGACTTCATTTCCTAGGGGGTTTTCCTGTTTTTTTTTTCTGAGAATGTCACGCTATGGTGATTTTTCCTGTTTTGATAATGTGAATATTAAAACGCACTTAAATTTTGAAAAACATATAGTTTCATTTGATTTTTGCTGATTTGTTGAATAGATTATTTTAAAATATATAGTTTCATTTGATTTTGAAATTTTTTCTGAATATAGATTTCCAAATTTTTATGAGAATATAGTTTCCAAATTTTTATGAGAATATAGTTTTCAATTTTTTTTTTATTGATCATATAGTTTTGCAAATTTTCTTATGGATATATAGTTTTGCCATTTTTTTTATGAATATATAGTTTGAGATGTACAACATCTCTGAGGCTGCTACCTCAGAGTGTAGTACATTACTACTTACATAATATTTATCAAATATTTTATTTGGATTTTCACAGCATGTTCTTGAAATCATTTATTTTTAAATTACAAAAATCACAAACAACTTGATCATTTTTCAAAACATAATGAATTTCATCATCACACATATAATATGTTTTTAAAAAAATGTTTAAATAATATAGATTGAAAAATTTATAACATAGTTTAACAAATTTTAGTGATCATAATATAGATTAAAAACAAACACAATTTTTTATGAATAGAAAATTAGTTAGTGCGTTTATTTTTTTTTAAAAAAATTATATATTAAAATTATACAGAAAATGATAATAGCTCATCCATTTTTCAAAAAACATTTTATGATACTGGAACCTCAATGATATTTGAAGACAAAAAATGGTAAAAAAAAAACAACGCCTGAAATGACTCTTGTTGAAGGAGAGGAAATTTTAATTCATTATATTAATAAAATAGACTCTCCATTTATAAGATATAAATATAAATAATTTATAAAAAAATGTCTAGATCAAAAATCAATATTAGAACATAAAATTATACAATGGAATAATATATTTAAATAATTTTTTTGATAAATATATTTAAACAATTTTTTTTAAATAATATAGATTGAAAAATAAAAATATAGTTTAACAAAAAATATTTGAACATATAGTTTAACAATTTTTTTATGAATATATAGTTTGATAAAAATACGAAATCAGTTTACAAAAATATTTATATATAGTTTGATAAAAAATACGAGATCAGTTTACAAAAATATTTATATATAGTTTGATAAAAAATACGAGATCAGTTTACAAAAATATTTATGTATAGTTTGACTGAATTTTTGGGATATATAGTACACCTGAATTATTTGAAAAGATAGTTTTACCACAATATTTGGCTAATTTGAAAATCATATAGTTTAGGCCCAACTGATGGGGAGTAGTATAGAAGTTGGTTTGGTATCAGATCAGTTTTGCAAAACTGATCTGGTACCGCCAACATCATCTCTCAGGACCGTCCGCGCGCAGATCGCTCTAGCGCGAGTTGTTTTAATATAAACCCCTATAAACCGTATATTTTCTAAAAGCTCAATAGTTCCAGATTATGGCTTATTCCTCTAAAAAGGGCACAAGTTTAATAAATTCCGAAAATGATAAGATATTTGCAAAAGTATATGTGTTCTTAAAGTAAGGTTCACGCCCACCAAAAAAAAAACGGAAGAAAACGATTAACACGTCATTCGCTTCTTGACACGTACGACTAAAAAACAGTGTCTCAGTTTTTTGATAAGTGCGTTAGTTTTTCTGTTATGAGCAGACGAATTTCGGGTGTACAAAAAAAAAGCAGTCTCTGTGAGGAAAATGCTGTAACTTCAAAATGAAAAGGGCAATTACAATTCACATACACGGTTTTGTAGGCAAACTATATGACAACAATTTTGCCAAATTTCAGCGGAATTGGTCCAGGGGCTGCCGACTTGTAGTTTAAAACGTACGCTTAACTCGCCGAAATTTTCATTGCGAGGAAATAGGAAAATATATTTTTGTGGCCTCTTACCGGTAATGAGATTATGACGCCCGAATGACCAGCAAGTTATGTTTTCATCGATGCCAGAGAGCGATCAGCTTTCACTAAAAATAGGAATCTAACAGGTAACATGTAACAGGAACAAAATAGCGCGCCACGGCGGAAAATACTTTTGTCTGCTACAAAAACACCGCTCTCAGACGCGATTCACCGAGGACAATACAAGTTAATCAAGAATGACAGGACTTGTCAGCGCAGCGGTCAATTAAACTAATTAACATGGAAAAATATTTTGCGCTCAATAACTTTACGCAGAAAAAAACCTTTTTTTCTGGATTTTTTTTTTAAAGAAAGCTGTTGAAAAGATTTATACAAACATCTAAAAATCTCGATTTTTGAAAAATGGCAATTTTTCCCTATTTAAAACTAACCACAGAAGTCCTACTGTATTTCCAATATGAACTGGTAAAAAATTCTAAAGTTTAGGTGCACAGACAGAAAAAGGCTCTATCTCCATACAACTTAAGATTAGATTTTGACACAGATAAAGGACAATGTTCAGACGATCTAAGATTACAGTATGTACAGGAATGTATGGGTGGAGCAACTCATTGGGATATAGCGGAGCAGTGCCATTTATTTATTAATAGGAATTACTTTTTAAAAGTAAACAAAATTTTTAAAATAATTCACTGTTCCATGGGTAGCCAGTGCAGGTCAATAGGTATTGGAGTTATGTGTTCAAATTGCTGTCTACAGTTAAGTATCAAGCGGCAGCACAGTTCTGGACACATTGGAGTCCTTGAATAAGATATTTAGGCAGCCCATAAAGCAATGAGTTACAATTATCTAGCATACTCTACATATAAAGGCATGAACATTGGTTTTCATACTCTCAATCTTTCTTTTGTTTATTTTTGATTTAGCATCATGCGAAAAAGATGCTGTCGGTTTGGCTAATGGATACATTCTAGACAGTCAGTTAAATGCTTCCACTGATCTATATCCCAGCACTCCAGCCAAGAATGGCCGATTAAACTACACAGCAGGATCTTCATGGTGTGCATCCACAAGTGACAGTAATCCATATCTACAGATTGATCTACAGACACTTCATATCATCTGTGCTGTATCCACTCAGGGGAATTCCCAAGGAGATCAGTGGGTGAAGACTTACACCCTACAGTCATCCATAGATGGGACAACTTGGACAGACTATGAAGAACATGGGCAATCTAGGGTACAGCAAAAAATAAATGTACAGTCAACTCTTTCTAACGCAGACACAGTCGAGATTAGAGCCAACTGTTCATCTTAGAGATCTCTCTTATACAGAGTTCAGTCACAGTAAATTGAGTGACTGAAGTGTGGTAGAGACCAATTTTAGGTGGATGGGTGTCTGTCTGAGAAGGCCGGGTGTCTGTTTAGAGAGGTTTGACTGTATTGGCTTTCTATTTAGAGCAAGTTTCAATCGAGTGTCAAAAGTAACTGCAATTTGGTTTTGCATTGCTATGCTTTGTGATTGGCTTGGCGCCAGCTACATACTGTATATTTGCTTTGAGTTCTGATTGGTTCATTGGATTGTCTGCATCTGTTTTGATTGGCCAGAGTGATTACTTTTGGTTTTACGACAAGTTCTCAATTGAAAACTGCTCTAAAGTCGATCTTCTAATGACCTTAAAGTGGCTCATAGCTGTCATCATTTAATTTTTTTTTTTGGCGGGGTGAGGGTTGGGGAGTGGGGGTATGGGGTGTTCAGATTGTTTGTCCTGCTGCTTTCTTCGCATCATCTTATTTGTTCTTATGATATATCTATTATGATATTTCATGTTCATTTTGCAAAAAAAAAAAAAAAAAGAAATGGCGTAGTGCTCCTGTGTAAAGTTTTCATAATTTTATTTTTGCGTTGGGCAAGTTACTTTTTCCACTCACGTTGCCTAATGCACAAGCATACATGTATGGACAAGCCACCTGTAAACTAAGCTCAAGTAACAATTTATAAAAAAAAAAAAACTTGTCTGGGCAAGTAAAACTTGAAAAGACTTGCCTGTCCAAAGGGTAAGCTTAAATTTTAGTTTTTTTTAGTCCCGACTTAATGTTGCCCAATTTCACACTTTCTGTCCATGATGACCATTTTTTTTTCATATTTTGGTGGACCATTGCTAGTGATGCAGCGACTTATCTTCAGATTCTTAGTGCAGTGTAAATTACTTAGAAATCCAAATACTATGTAAGGTAGACGCTTAAGGTGGCTCGATCGGGTTTTTGAGTGATGACACATTTCAACTTTGAGAAACTTGAATGTGTACCTCCATAAACAGTACAATGCATTTCCCATTTTACATAAGACTGAATTTCTTTGTCATCAAGAGATATTTTTGGAAAATGCTCTCTGCATGTTTGACCTGACATACTTGTCTTAAGGTTTACAAAATTGTTAAAATTTCTGTGAAAGCGTTTTTGAGAAAATGTCAAGGTGTTAAAATATAACAAAAACAAAACTATTTTAAAGGCCCACTGTCACCCAAAATGCATTGCGAATTTAACGCAGTCGAAAATTCCCGAAAGGGCCAATCACCAGCGAGCTCGTCATTAGAAAACAAAAACAAACGACCGCAAAGCCGACTGGGTGACAGTGTGCCTTTAAATGTTTTTGAAAATTATGCCTACAAGGCTTAATAAAATAATATTTTAATCTTAATTAAATTTTATACCATTAAAATAACTTGAGTGAAAATCTCAGAAATTCTGATCTCAGTGAAATCGTCCATTTGAATTTAATAAACATCGGCTTGAATATGAACTGGTCTGGAGTGTTATTTCGCTTTTCTCTCAAAAATTGACCCTACACTTATTAAAATGGTCACAAATTAAAAAGCAAAAGATGAATTTTTTTTAACTTAGTCCTCAAGGAGAGAAACATTCTAAGGCTGTCAATTTTTAGCCTGTACATAGGGAAATATTGTGCTGATTTTCACACTTATTAGTGGGTTGTTGCTCTCTTGTAGATGCATAATGAAGCAACAAGCCACCAGCATGAAAAACAGCTCTATATTTTCCTGAGTTGGCCTTAAAAATTGTCAGCCTTATAATGTTTCAATGAATTTGAAACTTGGAGTAATATTGAATATTTTAATAATCTCCATGAAGACTAAGTTTAAAAAAATAATCATCTATCGTTTTTAATTCACGACCATTTTAATAAGTGTAGGGTCAATATTTGATATAAAAGCGAAATAACACTCCAGACCTTGCCAGTTCGTATTCTAGCCAATGTTTTTAAAATTCAAATGGAATATGATTTCCCTGAGATTTTCACTCAAGGTACATGTACAGTATTTGGATGGTATAAAATTAATTTAAGATTAAAATATTGTTTCATTAAGCCGTGTACGTGTAGACATAATTTTAAATAATATTTAAAAATTGTTTAAACTCCACGCGAAATTTTCTCGAAAATGCTTTCATAGAAATTCGCTTAAAATTTTGCTGACCTTAAGACAAGTACATCAGGTCAAAGATCCAGATTAGCGTTTTCCAAAATTATTTCTTGATGACAAGTAATTTGGTATTATGTAAAATGGGGAATAACGTCATTATGTTGCCATGGTAACTTGGATTTCTTACCTCATCTGAAATTTTAATCTTTCTCTAGTACAGCTGAAGCAATCGATTTTCCATTAGATTGTTTATGGTGGTACACAAGTTTCTTAAAGTTGAAAGCATAGTTAATAGAACAAACTGGTTGTGAAGCTTAATAAATTTCAAAAAGAGTGTACAAAGCTGCTTTGTTTTATGTTGAACGAACCGTGACCCTGCACATTGTTTTGTTTAACGTGTGAGCCCAAATGTTTCTACTGGTCAGTTGCTCATATGCATTTCAATACCTTTTGTGTTTTGTGCAGGGTCAAGGCAAACGAACAAAAGAAATGGAGAACAAAAACATATAGAGCGATTTTCGTATGATGTTCGGAGAGTGTTTGCGATTTGTTTCATCCGCCAATGATTGAACAGACCGAAACAAAAGCCTCGTTTCGTTTCCCGCGTAAACAACCCTAATATGGCAAATGCGCTAGTTCGATAAACCAATCGGAATGTCGAAAACAGAATGACGTCAAACAGAATATTGATTGCACGATTTTCAGAAAGTTCTTGGACAAAAGATCAAATGTGCTGTGTTGTGCGTGTTTTCGAAAGTCGGTGGAAATTTAATGGTGTTTTTTGTATCTGTGCTTATTTCAGAGGTCTTTCTCATTAAATAGCCAAGGTAGTAGTCTTTCGTGCTCCGTCATTTTATCAGGAGTGAGTTTACACCTCCCTCTTCCTCCAGCTTGACAATCTCTGGTCTTGACAATCTCCGGTCGCGATGAACTGAAGTTTGAGCTAAAACTATAATTTCTATATGTTTCCTTTGCTCGAAATCGCGCGCATTTACAAGGCCCTAAAGCTTTTTGCTGACTTGCAAGGACTCATCTGTTATAACGATCCCCAAAATAAAGGGATAAGTCTCATAGTTTATTTATAGATATAATCGTGTAAAGTTTGCTTATCATTTTCGCTTAAATTATGACCTAAATTTGGAAACCACGTGACATTTACTCCGATCGCCAAATATTTTATATTATATTGTAGATTGATCTATATGTTATCCATTCTATGTGTTAGACTTACGATAAAAGTAAAGGTGGGGATACCAGAGAGCTTCAAAGTAGGATGATACCCCCCAAAAAAAACTGGGTCGAGTCACCTTAAGGGAGACTGAAAAGAACCAGCAGTGTCTATTTAATTGTATAAACAATGTACTTCAACTAATACACTTATAATTATCAATATCTTTTTCAGAGCTTTAATGGCAACTATGACAAGGACTCAACAGTAAAACACATTTTGTACAGTGGAATTGTTGGTAGATACTTGCGTTTTGTATCTGGAGCGAAACACGATGAAGTCTGTTTACGAGTTGAAGTATTTGGAGCACCAAGGAGCAAAGGTTTGTAAATAAAAGGACTTTATGTACTGTTTAAAAAACGAACAGAAGTGTATTATCAGGTTTAAAAACTCGAGGCTAAGCCGAGATTTTTTACACCTGAGAATTGCGAGTTTTTTGAACGACTTCAAAAACATTCGTTCAAAAGCATGTCCCTTCAGAATTAAAACAATTGCGCTTTTGTGCAAAGAGGACATTAGCATACAAGAAAAACAAGTAGACTGATTAGCATACAACACATGTGCCACGTCTTCGACGAAGTGACCATTGCTTCCCGGCTCCTGTCGAAAGTTTTGGGATTTTACGGTTCTGAGGAAAAAATAATCTACTGAAAAATGCTATACCAAAGTTAACAGGTACGGTAGATAAAACGTCTGACAATTTTTTCTCTTCAGTGGTAGAGAACGAGTAGAGATAAGCAGCTTGCATCTCCGAACCAGTCGCTTACCTGGCAATTTACACGAGGGCGATGGTGTAATTCAAATATCGGCTCACTTGTTAAATTGTTGGTTGTTTATTTTGTTGAGAAGATTCCAAATAGAATGTCAAAAGACTAGATATCGTAAAACAGTACTGAACAAAAATGTTAAAGTTACCGTTTGTTGTACTAAGAATCCTGAATAATTACTATCCATATTAGTACTCTTTATATAAAGATTACGTGTGGTCTTTATAAAGATCACGGTGGCATTTTAAAATCATTCTCATTAAAAATGTAGCGATAATTGCATTGTTTGCACATTCAGGCTTTTCATAATGACCGATTTGCGTCGTGAGATAGGCTGATATGCTCATGAATTATTAATGAGTTTTTGAATGCCAAATTATATAGTACTGAATCATTGGAACTGGTGGCATCCAAAAGTTCGGTAAACCCTCCTTTTTTTTTTTGAAGGAAATATTGCCCTTTACAAACCCACATCTCAGTCAGGTACATTAAACGGAACTTTAAAGTCAAGCTATGCGGTGGATGGAGGAAAGACGACATCCTCCAACCTGTGTACACAGACTGATGTCAGTTCAAGCTCAAACCCATGGTGGAGAGTGGACTTGGGACGAGTGGAGCCTGTAGCTGAAGTTTATATACTTAACAATGGAGATCTGGATAAAGCTGAGATTAGAGTGGGTAAGTGTTAACTGGCCAACTGCCTATGAAGTATTCGATAAATTTTAAAGCAGTAATATGGCCATGCGCATATACTGGTGATCACGGCCGCAAAATGGGCTAAAGATTGGGGCCATGGCTCGTGTACGACGACTGTATTGTGATGTATTGTGTTAGGTAGTGTTAGGTTGTATTGTATTAGGTTTAATGACGTCAGTCAGGTCGTCGTACATGAGCCATGACCCAAAAATTGCTTTAATAAAACTATTTCAAATCAGATGGTATTAAGATTTGGCCACAATTTTAAGTTGTTGAAGTATCTCCTATGGAGCGTCTTTTGTCTATAATTAACAATGTAAAATAGTTGCTTTAATGCTTCTAAAATGGACTCTTTTGAGCCACTGCCCGTAACATTTGCAGTCTAACCACGAACAATTTAGTTTTTTTTTCAACTGTAGTAAATAGTACAGCAATAAAAATTCCTAGTAAGAAGTAAAAACTTATGAACAATCTAAACCCGGTGAGCTACATGCTGAAGCATTGTCCTACTAGCCGTCATGACGTGCATTTTATAAGTCGTTTCCTCTTCATTCACAGCAAAAAATATAGCTTATACAAGTATACAGTTTAAATGTTCATAAAATCAGCTTCTTGATTGTGTTAGTTATGCGTGCATAAATCGTGCGTAAATCGTGCGTACATCGTGTCTAAATCGTTCCTTAAGTGTGCCTGAGTGTTCCTAAACAGTGCTTTCGAATATTTTTTTTTCCCTTTTTCTTTTAAGTATTCAATGGAAAAAATGGCTCGTCGATTTTAAGGTGATTCCTCAGAAATAAAAGTTGTCGAACGATTTTTTTTTTAAATTTTCCCTAACAGCTCCCTACCATAAGTTGTTTCGAAAAATTCAATAAGAAAGATAGGTCACCATGCTCGGTAAAGAGATATGATGGACCAATGTTGCCTCATTTATGCCTATAGCAATACCGATCACGCACGTCATTATTTGATCGGTTCAAGTTTCTTTTCCCGGTAACCCGTGAAAGCAAGGTTTACAATTCTTCAAAAAAACACTTTATGGGAACACTTTGAAATAAAAGTTATAAAAAAGTCACACATCTTCAAATAACACGGACTCAAAACATTCCTCGCGTCCATGTTTTCAAAGTCATCAATTTGCTCCCACGAGTAACTGATTTGAGAACGTTTTTAGCGACATCTTTTTTTCCTGTCGAGGAATTTTTTTTTTAACTTTTTTAACTTAAAAAGCATTAATTTAACATCAAAATGACGTAATAAAAAATATAGGTCACCATGCTCGTTAGAGAGAAAAAGACAGTCGCATTTTCTAACGAGCTTGCAGGCCTTGCAGGCGATTACACTGTCGTTTGATTTTCTTTTTCTCTCTAGATCTTGAAACAAAATGTCAGTTCTGTTTTTCACTGATGATTTTATGAAGCGCCCATTTTTATGCCTGGTGAGGTTTCCGGCCAAAAAAGCAGCCATGTTTTAATGCTGCCGATGTTGCGAATTACGTGTGTTATGCGCAGTACAGGATGCGCAGTGCAATACTGAGGAATCACCTTAATACATATGTAGTAGTCTCATTGACTAATTTAGACTAAAAGCTAATGCAAGCAAGTTATTTAAGCCGTGCGTAAATCTGTAAATCGTGCTTTAAGTGTGCACAAACTGTGCGTAAATCGTGCATAAATCGTGCGTAAATCGTGCGTAAAGTGTGAACAAATCGTGCCAAAATCGTGCCTTAATCGTGCCTAAATCGTATCTTAATCGTGCCTCAATCGTGCCTAAAACGTGCCTTACTGATTACCATGCGTGGTTACGGCCATGATCACCAGTACCGTGCGCCAGGCCCTATGTCGGTTTCTGTGGAAGTGACGCCATATAAACCGTGGCGTCACAAAAAAAAAAGCAACAGCAAAAAAAAAACCATGTAATTGTCGTTTTTTATCATCTATATATTCATTTCAAGGGGTTTCCAAAATACACCGTTAAAGTGTCCCTGTGGTCAAATTTTTGATTTTCATTTTTTTTACATTTTCGTGTACAATTAAACTTTCTTACTCATCTTCCCAAATTTTAATTCATTACGAACATCAGAAGTCATTTTATTTTAACATTTGTTCCGCGAATTTACGATCGCCATTAATCAACCTTGTTTCAAGGCTTGGTTGCGAATGGTAGAAAGTGACGTCAAAAACTCAAACATACCCCACGGGTTGAAATTATAATAACATTAAGTATTGAAAATCACGCGAAAACCAACAAAAACTTTGGACTTGTTCTTCGTGCCATTTTCTATGCTGATTGTTATTATAATTTCAACCCGTGAGGTATGTTTGATTCTTTGACGTCACTTTCTCCCATTCGCAACCAAGCTTTGGAACAAGGTTGATTAATGGCGGCCGTAAATTCTCGGAAATAAATGTTAAAATAAAATGACTTCTGATGTTCGTAATGGATTAAAAATTGGCAAGACGAGTAAGAAAGTTTAATAGTACACGAAAATGTAAAGAAATGAAAATCAAAAATTTGATCACAGGGGAACTTTTTTTTAATTTTTGCCGCAATTGAGCTTGGGTCATAAGATTGTCTTGAATTGAAGCGACGTGAAGCAATTTGGTGAAACGAAACAAAAACATATATCACTTTGCCCATGTATGTACTAGCTAGAACAGGCCATGAAGTGAAATAGAATGCCACACTGTAAATTTATTCAGCATTATTAATTCGATACCTCAGTTAACACATACAGCACAAAGTAAGTGTAAACATGGCATTAAGCGTCCGTAAACCACACGTCTGTGCAGGGAATCAATTTAATTGTAACAGCATGCTCATTTTTATAGTAATCCGGTTAACCCCAAAAAAATGAGTTACATGTACTTTTGTTTTGTTTCCTCGTTAAGGGAATTCAACCACAATTGAAGGAGCAGACAGCTATCGTTGTGCAATTGCCGTAGCAGTCCCGGCAGGAACATCGAAGACATTCTTCTGTAAACCGATAGCATATGGAAAATATGTTTCCATTAGCTTATCAGGAGTTACGAATAAATTCTTGAAATTGTGTGAAGTGGAAGTTCATTCATCTTATATATCAAGTAAGTGTGTATTCATTTGTTTCAAAAGTGTAATTTTTTTCAATTTATTATTTATCTATACTGGTCAACCAGATAAAGCAATACTTGAGTCCATATCTTCAACTACTCGGTTATTTCTATCTATTTATGTTACCGTGTACCTTCATGGGTCACTGTCTTCAGTCGAAAAGATGTAACAGCCGGATTTCACTGCAGATACATGTACCCTAAACAAAGAAAAAAACTATTTTCGGCCTTCTTCAGGTAAAAATACTGAAAGTTATATAAAGAAAAACAAGCAGCCTAAATCACATATACAATTCCATTGACCTAGACAAAGTAATAGACACGGGGCAGAATTAATGCCTTTTGTTGAGACCATGTGGATCAGCCATAAAGTAACTGGGTGTTCATCTAAATCTGCACAGTGTTCCGTCAATCCATATTTACAGTGTATATCATACACATGTACATCCATTCCTTATAGCCTGTTTAGTCTAACCCTAATCCTGAACTGAGCGAATATGATCGGTGGCCAATGAGCCAAAGGAACCATTATTTTTTATGTTACATGTATATTTACACATACCTGTACTAAAACATTAATTTTAATTAGGGGTTTTTGTTGCTGTTATTGCGACCTATATATACATTTGTTTATTTGGCCTATTAATTAGCCTCCTAATGCCTGTGATGAATTGAAGTACACTCGAGACTTTATACTCATAATTACGCTCTTATACGTTTAATAACATATTTTATTCTCGTCTTTACTACAATATATTTTGGACACTTAGTTACCTAATATATTCCATTATTGAGAAATATGATGCTTTGTTGCTAGAGCTTAACCTTCCATCAGGAACCACTAGTGGTATAGAAGGGATGTTATTGGAACATGTCGGTTCCCTGATAGAGTCCCTTCTCCGATTCCCCCGCATGCTAATGTTAATTTCTTCTTATTTAAAGGGCAATGAAAATGAAAGCCATAACCGGGGTGTAAATATATTACATGAAAATGAAATACCGCTTCAGAAGATAATTAAACATAATTATATGTGAACCAAAGAACATGACTCAGAAAATAATTTGATGATCATCTAAATCTTTGACGCAATTGATTTGAATGGTGGCGATCAATTACTATTTTTTTAATAAACATTTTACCATCGACAGTCCAATTAATTGTTGTTCCAATTGTTGTTGCTTTTTGTTGAACTGCTTGATGGTATTTTTTCTTCTGTAGTTTTCCTTTTTTTCTTCTTCCTTCTTATATTTTTAAATCAAGTTTTATGCCGTTTAAATATTACGGATAAGTAAGAATTCATTGTGCACTTTTAAATGGAAAACAAACGTTTTAAAGTTGGAATAGAGGTTTTGCACGGCAGCCATGTTGCATGGCAGGAACAATGAAAATGTTTTGCATTAGAAAGAACATTTTTTTTCATAGGGAAAATAATCTATTGTTCCTGCCATGCAACATGGCTGCCGTGCAAAACCTCTATAGATGGTTCGATTACAAAAAAATAAATGATAATAATTATAATAATTAAGGGTAATCATTCTTAACCGATGAAATTTATTTCAAGATATTTTGGGAAAAGGAATAAATATTTCTTAACAATCCTTTTTCAGATTTGGCTCTCAACCAGCCTGCTTCGCAGGTTTCTGATGCTTGGGGTGGAGTAGCACCACGTGCTGTGGATGGAAACACTGACAACGATTGGGATGGGGGTAGTTGTACACATACTGATAATGCAAATGACCCTTGGTGGAGAGTGGACCTGGGTTCGCCTCTTCCTGTGGCCAAAGTCTTTATTGTTAACAGGGAGTGTCCTCAATCTTGTGACAACACTTTGAAAGCATTTGAGATCAGGATAGGTGAGATAATATCGAAAATGAAGGGCATCACAAATAGCTGTTTGGTGTTTATAAAACAAAATACACAATTTTATAAATTGCAAATTTCCTTGGGACCAGGAAAGAATGGCCGCTTAAGATAAACAGTTGTTTACAAGAGAGCTCATTAAATACTTCGATTTGTTAAGTTTTTAAAGTGACAGGTTAACATGCCCAGCCGTATTACACATCTTTTCGCTGAATAAATTGTTTATTATACGACAGTCTTCTCCAAAATCTATGTTTTTTTTAAAACACATTTAAAAATGTGTTTTCCTAGCGCGCGGTTAGAAGAGTGTAATAATGTGTCATACTTGCACTTGTTTTGATGCGTATTTGCACTCTAGAATGCTAGGTCGAATTGTAAAATCTCCAATTTATTTTATTTTTTTTATTTCTTTACCTTTCGGCTGTCATAATTGTGTACTGCAATTCACAGAAAGTACCAATCAGTACCATATGTAAAGTTACTGCTTTGTCATATTTCCGCTTTTGAAAAACAAATTGTACAATACATGCCCCCTTCCCACATGCACACACGCTGTCTAACGCTACCTCTATATATACTGCCAACAATGAACTTTTGCCAACTTGGGAACATTTATGTAGGTTTAATAATATTTGATGAAATAACTGTTTCATAAAACATCAATAGGCTCTTTGCATAACTCGATCACGCAACCCACTTTTGCTAAAATTTTGGGCTGCAACTTTAAGATGACCAGAAATTGAAAGAGCGTGATGAAATTAGCAAAATTAATTGCCAATTTTGAGGGCCTTGGTGTTTAAGCATAAGTTTTTAACCCGTGAATACGCGCATGCATAATGACGGGTTATCGGTAATGGAGACAGATATGCAAATGAGCACTCATTCGCTCACTCGTTTCTTCCATCAGCTGTAAACTTAGTGACGTCATGCTTTTATTTTAATTTCGTCTTCGGACTGAACATTATGAAAATGATGTACTGTATTTTTCTTTTTATGTTTGTCAAAAATCCTTACGTTTTATTTAAAAAAAATATTGAACCGTGTCAGTGTGAAAACATAAGCTTACCGCAATATTGCGTTACGCGTTAGCATTTCTTATTCACGTGTTGGCTGTTAGGACCCTTTGACTGTGTATCGCGATGAGACTGAAAAGGAGGATTTGTATGGAAAACGTTGCTGGATGGAAATAGTTGGATTGGAGAGTTGAAATACATTTCTCAAACTCGTTAACAATTCATCAAGTTTGAACAAAGAAAATCATAAGCGTGACGATGGTTTTGAAAACTCGATGTTAATTAGCATAGATTTTGGCGTTTTTTTCCCTTCGTTTTCTCTGTATTGTTTTAAAGTGCCCCTGCGATCAAATTTCTGATTTTCATTATTTTACATTTTCATGTACAATTAGACTTTCATACTCATCTTGCCAAATTTCAATTCATTACGAACATCAGAAGTCATTTTATTTTAACATTTATTTCCGAGAATTTACGGCTGCCATTAATCAACCTTGTTCCAAGGCTTGGTTGCGAATGGAGAAAGTGACGTCAAAGACTCAAACATACCTCACGGGTTGAAATTATAATAACAATCAGCATAGAAAATTGCACGAAGAACAAGTCCAAAGTTTTTGTTGGTTTTCGCGTGATTTTCAATACTTATTGTTATTATAATTTCAACCCGTGAGGTATGTTTGAGTCTTTGATGTCACTTTCTCCCATTCGCAACCAAGCCTTTGAACAAGGTTGATTAATGGCGGCCGTAAATTCTCGGAAATAAATGTTAAAATAAAATGACTTCTGATGTTCGTAATGAATTGAAATTTGGCAAGATGAGTAAGAAAGTCTAATTGTACACGAAAATGTAAAAAATGAAAATCAAAAATTTGATCACAGGGGTACTTTAATTGGAGAAGCTGTTTCATCAGGTATCCAAACACCGTCTCGAAGTTGGTTAAAAAACTTGCTGTGCTTAGTTTTTTCAACCCACTTCTCGGTGTTTTGAGGAAGAGTGTTTCATCAGGGTATCCAAACACCGAGAAGTAGGTTGAAAAACAAGGGGGGGGGGGGGGAGATATCAAACACGAGGAAGAGTGTTTCATCAGGATATCCTAACACAGAGAAATGAGTTTAAAAACAGGGGGGAGTAATATATCAAACACGAGGAAGAGTGTTTCATCAGGATATCCAAACACGAGAAATGAGTTGAAAAATCGAGGCGCAGCCGAGTTTTTTTTAACCCACTTCGCTGTTTGGATACCTGAAGAAACACTCTATCGAGTGTTTGATGAAGCTTCTCAAAGTTATCAATAAATGCAAAGTAAATGAAGGAATAAAATCGCTTACATATATGCTAATTAAGACCGGGTATCCAAACCTCCTTCACGGAAGTGATTTGCTTTGTGTTCGATCATCATGAACTATTAATGAGTTATAGAAATTCTGATGAGACCATCTTCCTCGTGTTTGATAATTATATTGCATTAAGGTTCTTTTTTAATGTTGCTTAAAAATATTTAATATTTTGCGATTAAAAGCAAGTGAATTTGAAATATTTTTTTTATGGCCAAGAGCTTTAATTTATCTGTTAAAGTACGCAACAAAAAGTTCCGTCAGTGCGCCTTTCATATTCGTTAAAGATAATCTAAAGTATACAGTAATGTAGTATGACTCGCATCGAGTTAAGGTAAGTTATTATTAATATCCCGTTATTTTTACATTCAGGTAATAGTAACCTAACCGGAGGCCAATCAAACCCAAGCTGTGGAGGGACCCATAGTATGGTCACTGGAGAGACAAAATCGTTTTATTGTACGCCTCGATTTCTTGGTCGGTTTGTCTATGTTCTGGGTCGAGGAAGCAGTACAATTCTCACGATTTGCGAGTTAGAAGTGTATTCCACAAGACAAAATATGAACGATTTCAAAGGTAATTACAAATTTATCTTGGTCTTTTTTTGCCTTTAGAAATTGTAGTATGCAGATTAGATTGGATTCTTTCTTGCTCTTGTTTACTGCATACTTCATGTGCCTTCAGGTCACAGGTTTATTATCCTCCACTTGAGTGGTGGTCTGTGCTTTTATATGGCTTTATCGGATATCAAAACAAGCCTTACTATCAAAGGTGAAATTTAGGGAGTGTTAAACTGAGGAAGGTGAAATGAAAGATATAACGATGCTCGTTTTTAAAAAAATGGTACATAACTGTTTCTGTGTTTTTTTTTTTTGGAAACGTTAGCATTAGGGTAGTAGTTAGGGACGTTGGTGATTCGGGATCACTAAAAATAAGGCCCCAAATGCCCGAGTTACAGCCTCACACGAGTCATTGTCATTCCTCGTGTGAGGCTGTAACTCGGGCATTTGGGGCCTTATTTTTAGTGATCCCGAATGCACCAACGTCACTAACTACTCACTGTGAATGCTGGTCCGGTACGAGATCACCACCTGATCCGGTACGAGATCACCACCCAAGGGAGGTATAGCCAATTGAAGAAACCCCACCCCTGCATATACCAACACACATGGCAATGGCACAGGGTCCCGGCACGAGATCACCAATTGAAGAAAATAAAACCCCCGTATATAACATGGCGGCTCAACGTCTTGACTTCAATCCAAGGAACCACGATTACTTCGGCAATTGGTTACATGGTTATAAGATGAACGTCCCTGCTGGTTATCCCATCAAGGACCTCAATTCATTCTTTATAACTAATCGGGCTGCTTTTCTCCAGAAAATTGCACGCGAAGTTACAGAACTTGGCGGGGTGAAGGTCACTTTGTCATTCGGTGTAGACTTTTCAATGGAAGGCGATGATGGACGACGAGAAATTAATCACTTCTTTTCTAACACCAATCCACTGATTGTAACACATCTCTACCAGCTTCGAGAGGAGGGCACCCTGGAAGACATTGTCAATGGTTTTGAGGAAGAGATTGCCAGATGGCAGCAGTTGGGTTCTGGTTGGGTGATTGAGAACATCAAAACTGTTTACCTTGAGTTCGGGACATACCATCCTCTACGAGGTGGCACATTTATCCCAACACCATCAAAACTCAGGCCAAAGCAGGCCATCATCAATGTGAAGAACAGAGATAACCAGTGTCTCCGCTGGGCACTGCGATCGGCATTGTTTCCTGTAAATGTTAACGCAAACAGAACAGGCAGTTATCCCATTGATGATGGTCTAGACTTAACTGGAGTTGATTTTCCAACACCATTGAGTCAGATTTCCAAGGTTGAACGGCAAAACAACCTTCCAATCAACATTTATGGATACAAGAACAATAAGGTGGTTGTGATCAGAGTCAGTGAGCTAGAAGATCCCAATCTGCGAAGGATTAATCTGATGATGCTCACAGACACACATACATCACATTATTGTTACATGAAGAGCATGAGCAGGCTTCTACACAGCGAGTTCAACGCTGGCCGCCGCATGCATCACTGTGACAGGTGTCTCCAAGCCTTTTCTTCAGAACGGGTTCTAACCGATCATCTATTCTATTGCAGAGGAGTAAAAGGCAGACCAGCACGAGCTGAAATGCCAAAAGAAGGCGAAAACTTCCTCCACTTCAAGAACTTCCAAAACCAGATGAAGAAGCCTTGGGTCATATATGCTGACTTCGAAAGCATTGTCGAAAAGGTCCACAGCTGTATACCAGATCCACAAAAGAGCAGCACCACAGAAACATCCGTACATAAACCCTGCGGGTTCTGCATGATGGCTGTTCGCTCTGATGGAGAGACAAAGGGCCCTTATCTTTACAGAGGAGAGGACGCTGCGCCAGTCTTTCTTAACAGTCTTCAACAGTTGGAAGGAGTGATCAGAGACGAGTTGAAACGCAAGGCACTACTCTCCATGAGAAGAGCAGACTGGGCAGAGTTCAACCGTGCAACAGATTGCCACATCTGTGACAAGCCTCTCATCAAGGATAACTTCAGGGATGCCATTGCGATCTATAGCCCAAACACCGGAGAATACGAGGGCTTCGTTCATCGGTTCACCAACAAATGCTACAAAGATTCATTCAAAGTATTTCTCAGCAGCTATGATAGCGAACCGGAAGTGTACCCATTCATCGGGCCATGGAACAAAAGGAAGGCACCCCCTGATAACCTACCAGAGCAAGTCGATTGTCTCTACTGTGAGGAGCCCCTCATACAAGACTCTGTTCGAGACGCAGTCAAAGATCATTGCCACATCACAGGCAAATATCGGGGTGCGGCTCACCATTCTTGCAACATCAACCATTTCAGAACCAACCCGAAAACGGAAATAATCCCGGTAATCTTTCACAACATGAAGGGTTATGATGCACACCACATCATGAGTGGAATTGCGGATGTGCATTCTGATTTGAAATGCATCCCAAACAACATGGAGAAATACATCTCTTTCTCCCTCGGCAAGCTGAGATTCATTGACAGCTTGCAGTTCATGCAGTCAAGCCTCAGTGCCCTGGTTGATGCAAACAAGCCAGAGTCCTTCACAATCACGGCAAGCCACGAGAAGAACCAAGCCAGACGCGGCCTTCTTCTGCAAAAATGGATTTACCCATACGAATACATGGACTCTTGGGCTCGATTCGATGAGGTTTCTCTCCCGCCGAAGGATGCCTTCTACAGCGAGCTCAAGAAGGAAGGCATCTCAGACAAAGAATACGCCCACGCGCAAAAAGTGTGGGAGGTATTTGGATGCAAGACGCTGGGGGATTACCACGACCTCTACCTTGAGACAGATGTGCTTCTTCTGGCTGATGTTTTCGATAACTTCAGAAAAACATGTCTGCAACATTACAAGCTTGACCCGGCACATTATTATACAAGCCCCGGTCTCTCATGGGACGCTCTTCTTAGGTATACAAAAATCAACCTGGAGCTTCTCACAGACGTCAACATGCACCTCTTTGTTGAAAGAAGCTTGCGAGGTGGCATATCCATGGAGAGCAGGCGGCACTGTAAGGCCAACAACCCCTATCTTAGTGACCACAACCCCAACGAAGAGTCAAGTTACATCATGTATCTCGATGCCAACAATCTCTATGGATGGGCCATGAGTCAGCCTCTCCCAGTTGGCAACTTCGCATGGTGCCCTGTCTTTCCAACACAACACCAGATCAGGAGATGGAGGCCAAACAGAAAGATTGGTTACATTCTCGAGGTTGATCTTGAGTACCCCGAGGAGCTGCATGATGAGCACAACGCTTATCCTCTTGCTCCAGAAAGTCAGGTCGTTCCAAAGGAATGGATGTCGCCATACCAAAGGGCCTTGGCAGAGGGGCAGCCAAAAGACAAGACGCAGAAGTTGCTTCTTACCCTGAACAACAAATCCCGGTACGTGCTGCATTACAGAAATCTTCAGCAGCACCTGGATCTTGGGATGAAGTTGACGAAAATCCACAAAATGCTCAAGTTCGAGCAGAGTGCTTGGATGGAGCCATACATCTCCCTGAACACCGAGCTCAGGAAGAGGGCCACTTCCGACTTTGAGAAGAACTTCTTCAAGCTCATGAACAACTCAGTCTTCGGTAAGACAATGGAGAACCTCAGAAACCGAATTGACATGAAGCTTGTACGAGCGCACGAGCAGGACAAGATGAGAAAGCTCATCGCAAGCCCGCTGTTTTCCAGAGCAGCTATCTTTGGACCCAAACTAGCGGGTCTCCAGATGCACAAGGAGAAAATCAAATTCAACCGCCCAGTTTACACAGGCATGTGCATCCTTGATCTATCCAAAACACTGATGTATGACTTTTATTACAAGCATCTCAAGCTGAAATATGGTCAGTGTGTAGACCTACTCTACACAGACACAGACTCTCTTCTCCTCGAGATCAAGACGGATGATGTCTACAAAGACATGGAGAACCTTCTGGATGAACTCTACGACACAAGTGATTATCCCAAGGACCATCCACTCCACAGCCAGAAGAACAAGAAGGTCATCGGCAAGATGAAGGACGAGTGCGCAGGCAAGCCGATCTCGGAGACTGTGTGTCTTCGCTCGAAGATGTACTCAATCCTTCTTGATGACGACAAAAACATCAAGAAAGCAAAGGGCACCACCAAGGTTGTCACAAAGAAAGAGATCACCCACCAGAATTACAAGGACGCCCTCTTCGACCGGCGAACCTTCAAGCACGGGATGAACAGGCTAAGAAGCAAAGGCCACCAAATCTTCGGTGAGCACATCACCAAGACAACGCTCTCTCCCTTTGACTCTAAGCGCTGGATCAAGGATGATGGTATCCACACGCTGGCATATGGCCACAAAGACATACCTAACCCACGCTAGAGTCCAGCCGGTGGTAACTGAGTGCCCGGCGGCACAACCATCAGCTCCTCACGAACAAACCCTCTCTTGGGGCCGTCGTAGAGATAATAAACCACTGGCTCATTCGGCTTGGTTACAATCCTTTGTATTTGATAGACCTTCAAAGACCAGATCGGGTCGGTCGCACGCCTCCCACCCCCCTCTAGCTCGCCAGGCTGATACAAATATCTCACACTCACCGGTGGTGGGAGCTTCTTCTCTTTCACCCCAACAGGCCTAGCATATGGAGTCGCAGGCTTGGATGATATTGCTTTCTCTTTGATTGCATCCTTTGGCTTCTTGCCAGTGAGTCTTGTTACTTCATTGTTCAAGGCCGAGACAACATCTGGCAGTCTTTTGACCCAAGCAGTCGAACGGCCAGAGGACATATTCATTTCAACGGCATACTGATAACCAAACAGCCTTTCAGCCAGGGTTCGGTTGAATCTCTCCACAATTGCTTGGTCTCTGTGGATATCAACCCGACCACGACGAATGGTCGTTTTGTTGTTTTCCATCTCTTTTGTCACAGCACCCATAAACTCTTTCCCAGGGTCAACTTGCAAGAGTTGAGGCCATTTCAAAGGCCCACGTCTGTAAATCCGCGCAAATGCTTTAGCCACTTCTTCAGACTCTTTCGAAGTCAGAGGCTCTGCTGCTTTGTAACGGCTAGCCACATCAACAAGGGTTAATGCGTATTTGTACACTTTTCTCCCGTGGGGAAGTTTGTCGTGGGGCAGGAAGAGAAGATCTGCTTGATGCACTGCATTGGGTGATGAGACATCAAACTTGGGCCGAGGGATACGGCGTGGTGCTGGGAGGTAAACTTGCCAGAGGGCTTGTTTGACCAGCCATTTCTTTGCGACATCATCAGAGACCTTGGCCGCCGCAGCTAGTTTTTTGACAGCGGACAGATCTTTCCAGTAGCCTTTCGGGCTGTAATAGATCTTTGAGAGTTTGGCCTCCATATATTATGTATTGAAAGTTTAAAGCTCATTTGCTTTCTCCAGCAGTTCAAAGAGATAGTCACGGACAGCTGTATCTGATTGTAAAGCTTTGATAGCGCTGTATTTTTTCAATCGAGACACGTTTTCGTCCTTTGCAATCTTTACATTTCTTTCAATCTTTTCATCATAGTGCCCCATCGTTTCTTCGATGTTTTCTTTGCCCATCTTGAGAGCAATGCGTAAGTTCAGCGGCAGCTGGGAGATTGCTGGGGAATTCATGGTGGTATATATATGGTTTTAAATTTTTTTAATTTTTAAAGAAAGCGATAAGCCACATACCCACCCGCAAGCAGGGTGCCTCCAATGAATGCAAGTTCGCCATTCTGCTGTTGTGGGCTGGGCTTGTAGAAGTCCGAGAACTGGGGCTCTTTGTAGTCTTTGATTTGTTTATCTGGTTGCGTTTGGTGCATCTGGTTATACAAGACCAGGGCTTGGTCAGTGGTTTGGAAGTTTTTGCTAGCTTGGTGTTTCTTCCGATCGTTGGCTGCAATCCAGTCGAGGAGCTTGGTGCGGTCCTTCTGGTATTTGGCGTAAGCCGCTTGGTATTGTTCAAGGGCGTGGTCATGTCGGATTTTCTAATCCATTGCCGCCTTACCGTTATCACCAGACAGATATTTCGCGAGATAATTGCCGCCCGTGAAAGCGGCCGCATTGAGAACAGCGCCAAGAGCCATTATTGCAATCGAAGCCATTGTGTATACATATGGTTTACATGTTGTCTGGGAGGATTTTCTGGTCCTCGAGATATTTTTTCAGCGCGATGCTGCCAGCCATGACGGCTGTGAACTTGACGTAATTCATCAAGCTTGCACTGGGGTCGGCAGTTAAGTTCTCTTTGATGGTCTTTTTCCCAATCCAACCAATACCAGCGACAAGGCCAGTGATTGTTGCGGCGTCGAGGATAGACTTCACAAGCTTGTTGTCAGACATGGTTTATGTCAGTATATATATGTTTTTTTATTTTTGTGCCTTTGTCGTCTAGTTCAATCTCAACACGCGTCCTTTAGACCCTCATCATGGAGGACTCGGGCCTCATCATAGAGGACTACGGCCTTGTCATAGAGGACTTGGACCTCTTCATAGCGCCATTTGGCATCATAATAGAGGGTTAGACCCTCGAACTCTCGGGCCGTGTCATTGATGATTCGGGCCTTGGCCTCTAGGGACCTGGCCTCGGCCTTTCGGGCATTGGCCTTGTACTCTCGGAACCATTCGACATCTACCTCAGACTCCTCAGCAAACACAACCTTTTTGTGCCTGTTCATTGCGGCCACCCTAAGTTTGCCCAAAAAAAGAAGCACACCTCCGATTGCAGCACCGGCCATGACCCCCTGTAAAAAAGCCATGGTGCAATATATATATGTTTTTTTATTCCATATTTTTTATTCCTTGTCTTACAGGAATTCGAGATGGTGGTGTTGCTGGCGGTGCTGCAGGTGGGGTGTTTGCTGGCGTTGGTGGTGGTGGTGGTGTGTTTGATTTGCGCCCAAGCCTTTGCATTATAGCTTCGCGCTGGTAATAAACACCCACAGCAGAGACAATCAACCCACCAACCCCCAGAATATAAACGATTGAGTTGCTGTTGCTGTCGCTTGTTGTGTCACTTGTTGTTCCGCTTGTTGTGTCGCTTGTTGTGTCGCTTGTTGAGGGTGCAGGCTTTTCTGCTTGCGCCTTTTTCTTTGCTTCCCGTGCCATGCGGTTGCGTTCTGCTAGCCTTTTGCCAGAAGCAACGCGGCCGGGGTTCTTTTCTGTTGCAGGCTTTGTTTTTGGAGCCTCAGAGGTAACCCGTGCAGGTGTTGGAGTTGGAGTTGGAGTTTCTTCAGGGATCGTCTCGAGTGGTGTGGCCATCCTGTATATATGTGAATTTTATTTTTACAAGATGTGTCAGGTTGCTGCCAGGTTGCTGCCAGGTTGCTGCCAGGTTTCTTCAAGGTTGCTGAGAGGTCGCCACAGGTCCCAACCCAACTTCATCAAGTCCCTCAAGTGGATAGCCTTCACTGTCCCTGGTTGGATGTGTGGCTGGTGGTTCCAATTCTATCAAATCAGGCTTGTGATGAGGCTCTCGTTCAAGCTTGATGTGTTTTGTTGTGATGAGAGCAGCATTGGCAATTGCCAACCATCGTCCGCATCGCACGGCAATAGCCCCAGCAAGATTTGACAGCTCCTGGTTGATGATGTAGTCGTTCTTGAGTTCTTTCTGCAACTCCGCCACATCCTTAACCGGGGCCACCATTCCAACGCCTTTGGATATGAGCATGATGCAAGAATCAACTAGGGATTCGGTCGTCTTATTCCCAACGTAGGCCTCGTACCGTTTGCAGTACTTGTCAACGTCCTTGTCTGACAACCGCTTGACATGATAGTGTGTGAGCTGCACGCCGATAGCTTCTTTGGCCTTGCCAGTAGAGACAAGGATTGCCAGCTTCTCACGTTTGGCAGGAATGTCATTGTCACACACTAACCCTGTGGGAGGTGCGGCACCAGGGGTGGCCTCCAGCATCTGCATTACTTCGTCAAAAACGACCTGGTCTTCAGCTGCTTCAGCCATCAGGGGTATACATATGTGTTTTATTTTTCAATAATTCTCTTGATGTCTGGCAAAAGTGTTTCAAGCTCTCGTATAAGCCCCGCCGTGGTGTCTGGCATAGAATTCAACCGCAAGGGATATCTGGCCAGAAGCATGAGGCGCAGATCTTCCTCACCAGCGGCTTTGATAATTTTGTTTTGCGCATCAAGGGTGTGTTTGTGCAACTCATCCAAAAGCTGTGAAAGCACACACAGTTTGTGAAGACTGGTTGGCGCATTCATGGTATATATGTGTGTTTAAATCTTGTACTCAATTCCATACGGGTGCCTAAGAGAGAAAACCAGGTGGGAGAACTTGCGGGATTTGAGCCTTGTGATAAACTCTTTGTACTCCTCGTGGGAGAGCTCGCCGGCATAATCTTCGAATATGGCTTTGGTTGTCTTGCTGGATGGCGTGTAAAAGAGCACGATCGCTGCAATGTTATCACGATATGGCTTGGCAATGCTGGTGATCTGCTGGGTCAAGACCCACACGGATATGCCGTCATGCCTTGCGCTGAACCCAAGATTGACCAGCTGGCCCGTGCGGCCTTTGACATCTTTGGAGGCGGCGCAGTCATCGAGAATGAATAAAGTGTTGGTGGATGTGAAAAAGAAGCTCGCCAGCCTCAACCAGTCTTCGATTTCGTGCTGTTGGCAGACAATCACGAAGATGTGTGGATCGCGGTCCACAAAGCCATCGTATGTCTTGTTCTTAACAAATGTGGGGCAGAATAAAACGATGTAATCAAAACAACCCATAAAGGAGCCCATCAGTTGGGAGAGAAGATACTGTGTCTTGCCAGAGTTAGTGGGGCCCACGATTAGTGCATTGAATGGCAGCTTTCTTGGGTCCATACCCAACACCTATATTAGTTGGGTTGCAAACTGGCGGGGAGGGGGCCTTTGCCAGAAGTCTTTGTATTTCATTGTGTGACAGATATCTGGTGGATGGCAGGGGAGCCGGCTTAACATAGAAGTTGATCTTGTTGTTTGTGGCCATGGTATATTAGTACTGTACAGATTCCAGCTGCCTGCCCATGATGCTCATCTGTGCGTCTGAGATGGTGAAGATGTGGCAGAGTGCGTTTCCAGAGCCTGTGCCGTTTCGTTCGATCTCGAGTTGCACGCCATCCTGTGTGTTGACGAGCCGTTGGCCGCCTCCGTGCAGGGATGTGTCAGCCATGGTCCGCAGGTCAATCCAGAGGCCAAACTTGTTGCCTGTGAGATATTTGGTCAAGTTCATGTTAGGCCTGCCGTCCGTGTGTGGGGTAAAATGCCAGGTTATCTCTCTCCACATGTATGTACCACTGATGCCCTCATTGTAAAGCCTGTTTGGAACCCCATTTACGGTGACCTTAACTTTGGTGATGTCGGGATTGAAATAGTTCTCAGAGTCCCTGGCACCAGCCGTGTAGGGGTTGATGAACAGCAAGAGGATGCCCTTGAGAGACCGGCGCTGTGGGTTAACCCGAAGATTCATCCGAGTGTCACCACTTTTTGAGAAGGGATGCACCCGACCTCGCATTACCAGGTCATAAGCGAACCCCTTGCCACTAGTGTAAGTGCTTGTTGCTCCGTCGGCCAGCTCCTTACTTCTGATCGTCTCGTACTCCAGCTGGATGTTTTCCAACTTGTACACGAGCTTGCTTGTGTCTGAGCCTCGGACAACTTGGTTTGCGGGGGCGAGGGTTAGTTCGAAGACCAGATCGTTATACAGTGCCCGAGGATATATAACACCGTGGTCAGTTAAGATTTGGTGATCCAGCTTGATGTGATACTTATTCTTGTATATTGTCTCAAGCTTGTTCTCCGCATCCACACTAGAGGTCTTCTTGTCGCCAGCACCAGAGCGGATCTTGCACAAATCCACACTCTGGATGCCATCCATAAGCATGTTGTCCCGCTCATCGGTTGATCTGAAGAGATCTTCGAAGATCTTGTAGATGTCGTACCCAACCGTGTCCTGGACAGTGGTGGCTGCAAACTTTACAACGAGCCTGTCCACCAGGGCCCGAGAAACATTTTGCACGAGATAGTTGTTTACATGTCCGCCGGCTAGGCTGATGTTGAATACCAGGGCCAGCGAGCCGGACACAATAACATCGTGCTCGCCTAGCTTGGGCACAGAGACATAAAGTGTCTCGCCGGGGTTGGCCTCAGAGGGGTTGAATGTGATGAACTTGACGGTTCGCTCTGCCTTCATGGCGCCCAGTGTCTTTTCACTGTGAGATGGAAGTAGATTCGGTTGCACAGCCATGGTATATATTTGTGTTTTTAAAATTATATTTATATATCATGGAAGTCGATCCAACTGATCCAACTGATGCAACTGAGAAAACCCCTCTCTTCCCAAAAGGCACAGGGAATGACGATGGCGATGACGATGTCGATACCATGTGGAATCAAATGACAGAAGAAGAACAGGAAGAAGCCCGCCGATGGACTCAACCCGACCCCAACACCACGCAACCCTTTAAACCAGGCGCTGCTTCCACCCCGGCTGGTGAACAAACGGCTATGAAAACAAGACTCCCCACAGAACAACAAGGCTCCCACACTGAAGAAACCTCTTTCATTACAGGGGCTACTGGCGGCCGGCGAGTGATAACAGCTGATGACATGGCCTTTTTCGAGGTTAAGGAAGAGTTTACCCAAGCAGACAGAAATCAACTTGATTTTCGGTACGAGGCGAAACCAAAATCAGGCGGAGCCATCATCGAGGTAAAATATCATACAAGAGACAAATGGTACCCTCTTTACACAAAAAGCCGTGGGGCTTTCGAAAAGACTCTAAACGCTTCTCTACCCAAAGAGATCAAAGGAGCTCTCGGAAAGTCTTTGACTGAAGAGTTCAATGAGACAAATGCTGCATTTAAAGCAAAACAAAAAGAACTGGAAGCAAAACAAAAACAACAACAAGAAGCACAAACAGCTGCTGCTGGTACACAAAAAATTCGCCTCGACATGGATGCAATCAGAAATAGAACCAAAGAGGTTGATGCCCAGATTCAAGAGATGGAAGATGCACATGGGCCACTGGATAAGGAGGCAATACAAAGACTGAAAAATGAAAAAAGAGCTTTTGAAGCTGAACATCAAGCTAAACGAAAAGAACTGGAAAAGGCACAAAAAGCTTGAAACAAGCATACAAACTACGAAAAGAAATCGACAAAACCATGCTTGACAGAAGGGGCTTAGAAGGACGCTTAGAGGAACTTAGAGCAAAAAAGGACGCTATAAAACCACTGGACGAACTGAAACAGAACAAAGGAGAGCTTGAACGGCAGCACGAGGAGGACAAGCGCGTGATAGAGGCTGAGGACACTTCCCCCTCTGAAAGAGCAGCTGCTGAAGACCGGGTTGCTGAACGTGAAGAAGAGCTGGCAAGGCTCAATACAGAAATTGAGTTGCGGGAAAGGAGCATGTCTTTGAGAGAGAGGGTCAGAGAAATCTTCAAGAAATACGGGTGGACCCTGCAAGCGATTGTTCTGGCAGCTGGCATCACCATCAGCGCTGTTGTACTCGCTACCTTGAACGGCCTGGCAAAGGCCACACGAGCTATTGGAAATGGGCTTAAAGAGCTTGCCAAAAAAGCAGCCAGCGCCTTGCCTGGCCTCATTGGCTCAATTGTGAGCTTCATCTTCAAAACGGCTGGGTCGGTCATCTCCTTTCTGGGTGAACACGCCTGGCTGCTCATCCTTGCCGTGGTGGCCTTCCTTGTTGAAAGGATCACCAAGCGTTCGAAGTCGTAACTCTCTTGGGAGCACACACTCAGTGGAGCGAAAAAAATTGTCAGGTTACATTAATTTTCGACTACCTCAACCAAACGAAAAGCCCTCCCAAAGCAATCGCACCCACAGCAACGAGTGCCTTGTTTACGTGATGCAGGTCTGGCTGCGGTTCGGGTGTTGGTGCGGGGGTTGGTGTGGGCGTGGGTGTGGGTGCGGGTGTGGGTTTGGGTGCAATGCCCTGTGCCTGTGTGGCCTGTGTATGTATCGGGTTTGATGGGTGGCTGTTTGGTGGATTGATCTTTGTTGGTCCACCGTCCATGTGGCGAAGAGAGGCTTTTTTCGTGCCCAGATTAACACCACTGTTCACGCCTAGCTTCATCCCTTGCGTTGCCTCCTGTAGATTGTTGTTATACCCGATCACGCTCTCTGTGTTGATAATCATGCGCGAGGGCACGAGCCAGCTTCCGGGTGCTGTCGCAAAGTCTAACCGCACTTTCCTTGCTTGGATGGCAAGCTGGTAACGCTGTACGCTTGTTGAGATGTCGTTCAGGATTATGGCCTCCTCTAGATGGGTGATGAAGACTCTCTGCGTTTCGAACGCCCGGCCTCCTTTTCCAATGATGCTGCTGCGGGTTTTGGCTTGTGAACCAAGAATGCAGTACACAAAGGCCTCGATTGATTGGTTCATACGCGCGAGCCCTGGCTGTGTTAGCCCCTGTGCGTAATTTGGCACAAAGTGCTCGAACTGGGTGTCCGCCCCTTGATCGTTGCGGACAAAAGTTATTCCATTGGCTTTATAATTGGGGTCTTTTCTGTCAGTAACTCGCTCATCATCGAACAGAGCTAGATCAGAGTCTGGATAAGTGTAATCAGTAGATGTTGGGCCATCTCCATAAACCCAAATGTAGACATTCCCAAGCCCGTGGTTCTTGCCGTATGTGTAACGGAAGTCAGAACTGGGGTCGATCCCGAACTCTATGCAAATCTTCTTGTACGCGTCGATGTTGTACTTGTTGTCTTTCTGGTTAAATGGGGGATCGTCTGGCAAAGCACTCACGCTTTGTTCCCCGCCCATCTGGTAGAGTATTCGCCTTGTTGTGAAATAAACGTGAAACCGGTAAAACGACCGGAGCTGTGGGGTTAGGGACAGACTGGAGTTGTTATCGAAGAGAATGTCGCGCGAGATTCCACAGCCGGTTGTTGCACACCACAGTGCGAAGGAGAGTTGTTGTGGCCAAAAACTCATATGAGGCCCACCCATCCACTTTCGACCGTATTTTGCGGTTGAGAAGGATATCTGTGTGTCCCTGAAGATATTTCTGTATTTCGTTGTGAAATACTCAGTTGGAGTGACATAAATCTTTTGCTCTTTGTCATTCAAGATTGCCCCAATCATCATGTCTTTGTCTATTGTGGTGCCGAAAGCAACAGCCGGGATTGACTTTTCTGGTTGCCCCAGCGATAACTGATAAGGGAACCCGCCATCATAATGGAGGCCAAGAGCATCTCTTTCGGCGCCAGTCCAATCTTTGTGGGCTATTTCTGTGATAAGTGCCAATGAGCCTTGACCCTCTTTGTAAAGCACTTCCCCTGTGGCTGTTTTGTGGTCGTCGCCAAACTCTACTTGCACTTCAAAGTGAGACATATCGGCGCGCGGGAAACGCTTTTTGAAGTCTGAGATCGCCTTGGCCTTGGCCGCAGCAGAGAGCTTCATTGCCTCTGGTGTTTTCATCCAAGCAATTTGAGGATCAGGGGGTGGTGGCTTTGGCGCAACATGGGTATAGGCATTTGGAGGCGTATAAAAAGGAGGCGGGGGTCCGTAATTGTGGCCACCGATGGAGATGCCAAGATTTGAATTAGGGTTAAATCCACCAGGGCGTCCACCAAACATGATTGTATACATTTATATTTTAAAATGTGTAATTATATACAATCATGGTTGTGTTAACAATCGTCACGTCTTCGAACCCTCACACGATCTATTTCGACCACCCACTGCCGAAACCGAGTTATATCCGGCTTGTCTCTTGCTCAATTTTCAACTCGTGGAATACTTTGAAACAAAGAGGAGAGATAACATTGTTCAAAAATGAAAATGGGAGCAATACAGGATCGGTCATGAGATTTCTCCCAGGCCATTACACTCTTAAGTCTTTGGCAAAAGAATTAGAAAACGTATTCGGGGGTTCAAATGCCAATTATAAATTAGCAACTGAGACAAACACACCACTGGGGGCGATGATCATTTTCAAAGAATACTCAGAAGAGGTTAAACTAGACCGCGATCTATCTGAATTGCTTGGTATAAGTCCTAAATTACTGTGGCCATCAACTTTCGTCAAGCGTTTAAGGACACCAAGCACTTACTTCATCCACTGTGATCTGGTTGATAAAGAACAAAACCTCCTCAATGGCAAGCCTTCGACAGTTTTGGCTCGGTTTGATATTCGGGGAAAGCCCTTTGAGAAGGTGTTTTACGAAACCACACAGCAGAACGTCTTGCGTGACACCTCGTCCGGTGATTATGTTAACAGCATAACACTGTCTGTGAGGGATGAAAACAATGACCTCTTCAACTTCAATGACGCGCCCTTAGAATTTGAAGTTTAGATAAATTAAAAATCATATATATACCCCACGCCATGTGTTCTGCCAATGTGCTTCCATCGGCCCCCGAATACAGCGAGACACAACAGCTATACCCTGACCTTGGGATCGCTCAAATCAATGCAGAAGACTTCCGACTCAAAAAGATCTCTGACTTGCTTAAAGAGCTGTCTGACGAAGCCGAGCATTACCGCCAGGTCGCAAAGAAATATAAACGAACCCAATCATTGGTTCATTACTCAGCGGTTGGCCTGGGGTCACTTTCTGTCGGGCTGTCATCAGGGGCCCTTGCAACTGCATTGACTGGATTCGGAATAATTGCAAGTCCAGCACTCGCCGGCGTCGCGACTCTCTGTGGGCTGTCATCAGTTGGCTTCACAGCTGCTAACAAGCGATTGGAGCGAAAAGTGACCAAACACGAGAATATATACACACTGGCCCTGGCTAAACGCAACTCTGTCTATGAACTGGTCTCAAAGGCTCTGGAAGACAAAAGGATCAGTAATGCAGAATTCACCATAATCACTCGTGAGGTGGAAAAATATCACGAACTCAAAGCTGCAATCACGGATGGTGTCAAGGCTAAAAAAAATGTTGGCACTCAAACGCAAGCGTCAGACCTACAGAAACTCAAAAACGAACTTCGCAAGGAAGTCAAACAAGAGTTTCAAAAAAAGATAAGTCTTTTCACCGCAGCCTCCAAATCCGATTTGAGAGATTAAACTCTGGCTTCAATCTCTACATTTCTAAAGAAAAATCATTTGCGCCCAATTGAATACATAACCCGGCTGTACAACCATGGAGAAGTTCGCTAAACAACTGGCTTCTGTTCGGGCCTTGGACACTAAAGGCGAATACAAAACCAAACTCGATGAGCTTGATAAAGAATACAAATTTATCCTCCTGCGCTCACTCGAAAGCTACACCAAGGAAATACGGCGTTCGAACCTGTCAGAACGCCTTCATATCATCAAGGAGTATCTTTCTCCCGAGGCACAATGCCCTCCACACTCACCTTTCACCCTTGTGAATGAAAGGACAAAAATTTGCCAAAACTGCAAAGGCAAATTAACCCTCATGATGTTTTCATCAGAACTCTGCTGTGAGGACTGTGGCCTCTTAGAACCCTTGGCTGGTGTGACCTTCGATTACAACGGGCTCTATGGTGGTGATTACGCAATTACCAAAAAAAGAATGACCACCAAACACTACAACTTCAAAAGCTATCTCAACAAACATCTGAAAATTTGTGAACACCACGTCTGCTTGTCCAATGATGAAATACAACATGCAAATGCTTCTTTCAAATTCATCGAAGAATATCTACCGAAAAGAATCTCCATGCCCTTTGTGGCCCACAAAATCTTGGATGCGATAAAAGGGCCACATCGGCTTGTCAATTACTTCTGGCTGCAAGTCCCAGAAAAATCAATGTGGAAGCACGAACAAAACTGGAAGATCATGCTTGAAAAGATGGGTCACGTTGTGTGACATTGCGTTACTTGTCACGCGTGACACATTGCGTGACAGGTCAACAAGAAGGGCAAAAACCCTTGCAGGGGGGTGCCGGTGGCAGTTCTTTGCCTAGCCTAGGCTAGGACTTTAACCGCTGACAAGGCGGTTGTCATTTCCACATTTTACCTCTGGGAGCGAGGGCGAGAACTCCTAGGAGAACTCTGTTTGGCACCCCCCTGGAACCAGTAGGGCCAGAGCGGGCTCACCCGGGGGTACCGTCCACTGGAAGACATCCCCCTCTACTCTGTAATTCAACCATTCGCACAAGCCTTTAAACAGGATTCAGAAAGTTGGCCAGCTTTCACCTCCCTAGACTTCACCAAAATCTGTTGAACTAAGAAACATATGGGGTGATTTTTCTATTTATAATGATCAGTTCAATAATCCACTTACTTGTGGTTTCGCTTTTGGCTAGCACTGAGAAATTGAAACAATACGCATGCGCATTTAGGGCGTGGGGACTGGGACGGGGCAAAGTGAGATATTGTATGTATATGAGGCACGAAATGTCTATTTTAAGCAACAACGAGCGATTGTAAATTACCTGAGTCAACAATGGATGTCTGATGCGATGATAATCAAAAACGAATATTTATGGCATAATGCGTTCAGAACTCTGGAGTAAGCTTTGCCACTTGCTTCATTAAAAAGGCTTCCAAAAAGGCCTTGTCATCGCCTGTGTTTGGAGTTATGGCAGAGTCCTCGGTGTAAGTATAATTTTTGATTCTTCCTTTCAATTTTGATAGGTTTTCATGAAAACATTCAACAGACCTTTGCATTTCACTCAAGAAATCTGGTTTTTTAAACTCCCAAATTTCAGTGAGATCGAGCAATTTCCAAGCAAACATTGCAACAGGTTTTGGCCCTTCTCTACGCGGGTTAGAGAACGCTTCTTTCATGGCGTTTAAACGTAGAAATTCAGCATTTTCGTCACGGGCTGTGAACGTCATTCTTATTTTGCCATATGAAACCAAAATCTCTTTAGTGGCAATTAAACCCATGACATGTTCAAACAAAGCAATTGTTTGCGTTGCTCCAAGATCAATAAGTTCCACTTGATTGATCTTGATGTTTTTTTTGCTGAATAGATAACAGACCCTCCAGGCAAGAGTTGATTTATTTTTTGTCTTGTATGTTTTTCCGGCGTTGAGAAAAGAATTGTGAGCTAAACTTGGTTCAAGCTGTTTTAAAGAACACATTCTGAAATAGCCGTCAACAAACAAGCCTTTGGAGACCATGTCACCACTCAAAGCAAGCCCTGTTTGTATCTGATCGCGATAATAGCTAGGAATCTTGTTCATAGCTATTTTTCGCTTGAACGGACACTTGAATTCTAACAGATTTAATGTGTTATCTTTATTCATGAAGTATCCGTCTGGGCTACAAGTGACCTTTCGATAAAGCGGATGCTCGCTTGACAGATTAAGAGAAATGCTGTGACCAAAAACGGAAACAGAATGTTTTTGCTCAAAACACTTGCGTATAATCGGCTCAAACAGATTGCCCCAGGTACAAGCCACATTGTTGAGCATATGTGTTGGTTGAATTTTCTTCATGAGCAAGCTGTGCCGTGATTCAAACGGCGACGATCCTGTCAAGGCAGAAATCTCTGATGCCCCAATTGTATTTTGTCTGGCTGAGAGCCAGTCGGCGCTCTTTTGTTTCAGACCAGTGTGTCTCGATTTGAGAAAGTTCATGAACTCTTGTGTTGTCGCCATCATTGGTATACGAAGGGTGAATGTTTTTTCAATTGGTGATACCTCCCTGGGGTAGTGATCTCGTACCGGATCAGGTGGTGATCTCGTACCGGACCAGCATTCACAGTGAGTAGTTAGTGACGTTGGTGCATTCGGGATCACTAAAAATAAGGCCCCAAATGCCCGAGTTACAGCCTCACACGAGGAATGACAATGACTCGTGTGAGGCTGTAACTCGGGCATTTGGGGCCTTATTTTTAGTGATCCCGAATCACCAACGTCACTAACTACTAGGGTATACAAAATGTTTCACTGATTACACAAAGCCCTACTCTGGGTGCCGGAGGCTTTTCTCACGCTCTCATTTTTGTCATATAACACGCCTCTCGTATCTCTAATATTTTCGCCCGCAACAAAAGCCTCTGGGCAAAATCGCGATTCCCTTTGATGGCACCGAGCCAATAACATTCTTGCTTATACATGTACGAAAACATTCAGAATCTGGACATAGCCCCCTTATCAACACGTTTAGTTGATGTAAACCTGTTTAGGTGCCATAATTTAAAAGACGATAACAACATTAAGAACAGGGCATTTCATTACAGGTGGAAATGCACTATGCTATGGAGCTAAGTGACCGGATACCGGATATTTGACAAAGAACTTACGCGTTCTTCTCGTACATTTAGGCTGTACAAGTGATCCAGTTGGGGTATCAAACAGTGCCAACTTTCCTAATCATAGATTTGCAGCTTCCTCGTCTCTCAGCAGTAGCAGTCCTTCTAATGGACGCCTGAAAGGAGCCAGTGCGTGGATTCCTGGCACTAACATTGATATCAGTGACTACCTGCAGATTGACCTGGGATCTGTTTACTTTGTTTGCGGAGTAGCGGTGCAGGGAAATCCTGCTGCAGATGAATGGACAAAAACTTACAAGATAGAGACGTCCCTGGACAATGTCAACTGGAAATTCTACTCTGAGAATGGTGCAGTTAAGGTACTTCTACTTGTGCCTCGTGAAAAAATGCATTGAAGAACTGAAAAAAAAAACAGTAAAACATTGCTGGAGAAAGGCTTGTGACAGCAAAATGATCATGGAGATGCTTAGTAAAATCGGGTTAAGGACGTTCGCGCGAAAATCTTCTAACATTGATTTTTGTTATACAACTTTTGCTACGGCTAGGTTATGAGTTATTCGTTTCAGAAATGCAAAAAAAAAAGGAGGGGTCACCGACTTCGTTTCCGAGATAAGATATCTGAAAGGCGACCCTAATTTGAAAACTTGGTCTTCCATACGTGATGTGACCCCAATGTCTGTTACTCTAAAAATATTGCTAATGAATCTCTAAAATGCAATTTTCTTTCCCAAATTTTATACGAGCAGGTCTGTTCAGCAAATTCATTCAACTGGTGACGTTCCTTAACCCTATTCGGCCTGGGGGGGGGGGGAGGGGGGCAAAGTGCCCGCGCTAACTTTCAACATTCCTAACTTTTTTAATATGTATTAAAACTCCATCAAACTTTGTAACTTTTCCTAAAATTTATCTGGCAACAATTCTATATGACAAGTTTTGGATCACGTGACATGATGTTTCCATGGCAACAAGATTTTGACAGCCATGTCTTTTGAAATTTGCATATTTATACCTTTGAATGAAGAAAAACAATGTTTATTAGTATAACTTTTGTATTTTTACGTCATTTAGCGTTTATTTATTGGTTTTGATTTATTTTGCGTCAATTCGGACGGTTTTAAAGGGGTTTTAAAAAAATTTCAGAAATCCAAGATGGCGGATCCAAGATGGCGGCCGTATAACTAATTTCCTTATAACTATATCATATGACGTCATCGTTCCATTGTGGGGACCGCAAAGGAGACAGGCTCAAGAACTCAAAAAAAGCCCAGGCTGAATAGGGTTAAAGTAAATTTAATCTCTAAACGACAGCATTTGCAAACTCTGACCGCCGCAAGTTGGCCGGATTCGATGTCGCGCGGGTAGAAAAATGGAAAAAAATTAAACTTCCTACATCGATTTATTTGTTCATTTTTTCACAATCTGTCGAGAATGAAAAAAAGGGGGGTAACTGACCATCCAAGCGAGTTAAATCTAAGCAAAGTAAACGCAACGGCTACCAGCCCTTTATGTGCTTAGATTTCCACAAGTAGTTTAAGGCCTGGTTCAAAGGCTCTTACCGGGAAAAACAGTTTATTCGTGATAACTTTAACAAAGAGAATAGAACTGAATCGAAATGGAAAGGTCTTATCGTTCTTATCATTTCTAAATATAATAAGCTTTCCCATAAGTCATGTGACATGTCACGTGGTCATTTTTCTTAAAATAGCAAATATTTGACGAATTGCCAATGGGTTTAAGAGAAAACATAAAATAAAAACGATTTTCTGATGCAGATTAATTATTTCCAGCCCTTCACTCTTGAAATGATCGTTCATTGTTCTTTAAAAAAAAATTGTGAGGACAAAGGTCATTTTTAAGTCCAAAATTTAACCTTTGATTATCTATAACTGTAATTTTAAAACTCGAGGACAATCATTCCAAACGTACAAAGTTAAATATGTTTAACCTCCAGTGGAAAAGCTAATTTATTTAACTATACGAAGAAAATTCGCTGGCATATCGCCGATTTGCTTAAATTTACAATTTTGATCAAGTGACATGTCACGTGTCCAAACTTGTGCGTTGAGGCAGAAGAAGACGTCGAGATTAACATTCAGGGAAAATTTCAATCTGGTCCAGTCAATCTAGCCGAATATATTAAGTGTCAACCATATTTTCCTAGCAGACTTTAAACCCAGGCCTGAAACTGCTTGATTTCTTCTCTTGCACGCGTGCTCGTGCATGACGTAGCATGGCGTTGCGACATGAATTGCGTGCGCAGTAAGGAGTCGCGTAAACAATTAACGCAAACGTCCTTAAATGTCCGAATATCATTCTACAAAATTGACTAATAAGTCTAGCATCGTCAGATCATACAAAATAATGTTTTACGGTCATATTGTTTTGTTTATAATAAAGCAAGATTGTTGCTTATTCATTATCATTGGAGGGAGGGTAAGATAGAGAGTTAGACGTTAGAAGTGGGGGTAGTTAGAGCAAAATACCTAGGAGAGGGGAGGGTCACTCAACATTGAGCCCGCGATATGTAACTATTAAAATAGTCACCTGTCATATGCCACGTCCATACAATTCCAAATAAATTTGAAAACGTAACTTTAATTATTGTTACGGTTCGGCCTACCGTCCACACAAGTCCAGATAAACTGTCCGCCGAAAACAGAACTTTTCGAAAACGCCCTTCAAAGTGGATAAATTTGAAGATGCCGGCTTTGCGATTAAGTGTGGACAGAAAACTTTTCGAAAATGCTCTGCAGTGTCCCAAGTTTGGATAAATATGAAAACTCTGGCTTGGCGTTTCATTGTGTACGGAGAACATTTTGAAAACGGAACTTTCCAAAAACACTCTTCAGAGTGGATGAAGTTGAAAACTAAAGGCTAGGCGTTGCTTGTTGCATTTTCAAAGTAAAAACGCTGTCTTCAAATTTTCCGGCGTAGTGTGGATGGGGCCTTAGCCATGGGGGACGGCATTGGGAGAGGAGGGTGGAAAGTTTCACACAGTGGGTGACGGACGAGGTTGGCTTGGTGAAGTGAAACATCTAAAAGATGGAATGAGTCCGAGCGTTAGGGTTAGGGTTAGGGTATTCATAGGAGCTTTTGATTTTAAGATTTGTTTGCCTGAAAGTAACCTGATGTTCGCTTTTATTTTTAGATATTTACTGGAAATAATGACCCGAACAGCATAATTAGAAGTGTACTTAACGAGCCACTTGCTGCTAAGTTTATTCGCTTTTATCCTGTATCATTCAACACTAGCAAAGCACTAAGAGTGGAGGTTTATGGATCCTTGCAAGGTAGGCTTTTTTTCTCCTTGCCAAAACCAAACATTTTTAACTCGGGAATACGCGAAGCGTAAAACGGGTTGTACATGATTGTAGCATTAACGGGAAAAAGTCACTCAATCGCTTACTCACTCGGCTGTAAACTTTTGTTGGTATTCATTAATAATCATCCAGTTCTCTCGCTTGTCTCGTTTGTCACAATGCATATTTGTCACGCTAAGATGCTTTAATCGCTTTAAATCTGTTTTCTCTTAGTTTAATTCTTTGACTCAGACGGTATGGAAAATTAAAACCGATATTTGGACTTCAAGTGGATTTTTCAAAACTGAGGTAAACGCTACAGCACGATAAACGTTTTTTAGTGTATAGCCTGCGAGAAAGCGCTTGGTCTCGGGGACATAACATGAACCAAATTTTGGTTTGCAACGCTGAATTAAAAAAAATGTCTTAGCGTGACACAAAAATTAAATACATATTGAGAACTGGGTTTTTGTCTCACGATGGAACATTGAGATGTTAATCGCGACGCTTCAACTGCATTTCTTGCTAGTATTTATCAGCCAATGAGGTCGTTCGATTATGTGTCTCTTATGTAGCATGTTGGTTCGTTGCTATTGGCACATTTTGATCATCATTATTATTCCGAATAGATGTTTTTCCCTCACAGATCCGATTTGTTATCTATCGGCTGTTGTGCTTTTAGATTGTAGGTATCCATCGAGTGTATACCAGTGTGGGTCACGGTCAATACTTAACCTGGCGTTTCAAATTGGAAAGTGCCTGGTCTTGTTAGTGTGTTCCGAAACCGCGGAGGTTATTTGGGTAACAGCAAGCCGTTTGACTCCGTCGTGTTCTTTTATCCTTTCATGCATTGATCTACACTTGATATACCGATATACACTTGCTGCATTAGCAAGGAATCTTATAGATACACCACCTAAAGACGTCCAACATGCTACATAAAACGACACATAATCAATCGACCTCATCACTAGCAAGGGTAATAGTCGAAAATTCGCGATCAATATCTCAAAGTGACTCCATCGTGCGACAAATGAATGAGCATTCACCAATATGTTTTAAATTTATTTTCTCATCAATTCTTTGACTGCGCTGTGAAACAACAAAAAGCTTAGACTGATTGTAGGCAACCCACACACTTATTTGTAAAGTGAAAATGCTTATATGTAAACTTGAACACAGCCAAGAGGAATGGTCGTTGTTGTAAGATGCATTTTGCGACAGGAAACACAAACCACCAATGTTTTTGTATTATATTGCGTCTCAGCTCACGCTGACATGTTTTTGTAATTTTGAAGATAATTTCATGGTAACCGCTGAAATATAATTGATTCGGTGTTGAATTGGGAGAATTAGTTCTTTTTTCAGGCCATGAATTAGTAGTATCTTTATTAAGTCTGCGGTTAGCAGGACTGTAGTGTATTGCGTGACGTCGCGTCACGCATGTAAGTGAACTGCATATTATGGGATAAATATAGTTGAGTTGAGCACATGGCCGCCATTGAGTAGTTGTTTGTTTTGTTCGTCGCATCGCTCCTCCCGCGAATACACTTCATTTGGCGACGAGGATCTAACATGGCGAGCTTATTTGGTAGAGTAGATGCATTTGACGAGAAGACTGAAACCTGGGAGCATTACACGGAGCGTTTAGGACATTATTTTGATGCGAATGGAATCGGCGATGAGTCCACGGAGGACAAAGCGAAACGGCGGGCGATCCTGTTGAGTGTGTGTGGAAGCAAGATTTACAAGTTGTTGTGTGATCTCCTAGCCCCAGAAAAACCAGGAGTAATGTCGTACCAGGAGCTGGTTAAGCTTATTCAGGATCATCTGACCCCAAAACCGTCAGAAATTGTACAAAGGTTTAAGTTCAATAACCGTTTTCGTAACGAAGGAGAATCAGTGGCAGATTTTGTGGCGTCGCTGAGGAATTTGGCCGAACATTGTGAGTACGGGGATGCCCTTGAGACTATGCTAAGGGACAGGATTGTGTGTGGAATTCGGGATGAGAAGATACAACGCCGTCTTCTTGTGGAAAATAAATTGACCTTCCAGAAGGCATATGAAATTGCAACCACGATGGAAATCACTATGCAAAATATGGCAGTGCTTCAGGAATCGAAGGAGTCGGAGGCGGTGAACCAGGTAACTGTACAAGCGGAAGGGACAACGGATGGGAAGAAAGGGGCGGACGGACGATGCATACCGCGCAAATCTCCTTGTTTTCGGTGTGGAGAGAATCATAGTGCACAAACTTGCACGTTTAAGGAACTGAACTGTTTTTATTGCAAGCAAAAAGGTCACCTTGCCGATAGATGTCCAAATCGCAACTTAAGTCAGTCGAGGGGTGACAGGCAAGACTTTCAGCCGAAAAGAAGTGACCAGAGGAGATCTCCAGGTCAGCAGAGGTCAGGTAGTTTACACCAGTTAGAGGATGTTGTTAATATTTTTGATGAGGATGCTGGGGAGGAGGGAGATTTGTATGGCCAACTGTTTTGTGTGAATTCAAGTAGAGGCCACAACCCTTACAAAGTGACAGTGCTAGTGAATGGAGTGAATGTCACCATGGAAATTGATACTGGGGCATCAACAACCGTTGTTGATGAGAAAACTTTCCACACTTTGTCCCAGCCAGGTAGAGGGTTGAAATTGAATGCTGTGAATACTGTTTTGCGTACCTATACAGGGGAGGTTATTCCTGTGGTGGGGGAATTTGAGTTGGAAGTTGAGTACAATGGTTTTATAGGCAGTTTACCAGCTGTGGTAATCAGTGGAGAGGGTCCATGCTTAATGGGTCGTAACTGGTTCCAGCGCATTTCTTTAAATTGGAGTGAGATTTTTCATTTAGCTACCGTGGATAAGCACTTGAATGAGTAATTTATTCACTTAATATAGCGCCTTTTAACATTAAAATGATCAAAAGCGAAAGAGAGAGATGAGATGTTGGAGACACACTCCTCGGTCTTCCAAGAGGGTCTGGGTAAAGTAGAAGGAGTGAAGGCGAAAATTTATGTCGATCCCACCAAGAGGCCACGATTCTTTAAGGCCAGGCCTGTAGCCTATGCCTGGCGTGAAAAAATTGAAACAGAATTGGATCAACTAGTCAAAGAAGGAACTATAGAACCAGTTGAATTCTCAGAATGGGCCACACCCATCGTCCCCATTGTCAAAGAGGATGGCACTATCAGAATTTGTGGGGATTACAAGCAAACGATCAATCAAGTAGCCCAGTTGGACAACTACCCCATTCCCAAGATCGAAGATTTGTATGCAACCTTGGGGGAGGGTATGGAATTCATAAAGCTGGATTTAAGCCAGGCTTACCAACAGTTGGAAATGGAGGAAGAATCCAAGGTTAATACAGTCATCAACACCCACAAGGGTCTCTTCAGATACAACCGACTCCCATATGGCATTTCATCGGCTCCAGGCATTTTCCAGCGCACGATTGAAAGTCTCCTCCAAGGAATCCCGCAAGTTGTAGTCCGAATTGATGACATTCTTGTGACAGGCAAGACAAGAAACAAGCATTTCGAGCATCTAAAAGAAGTGTTGGCACGATTAGACAAGGCGGGCATCCGCCTAAAGCTAAGGAAGTGTGTTTCCTACAAAATCAGTTGATTTACTTAGGACATCGCATCAACAAAGACGGCATACAACCCATAGAAGGCAAAGTAAGAGCCATCCAAGAGGCACCTGCACCCACTAATGTCAAGGAACTTCAAGCCTTTTTGGGGATGTTGAATTATTATGCTTGCTACTTGCCAAATTTGTCCACTGTCTTAGCCCCTTTACATGAACTGCTTGCCAAGGACTGCAAATGGACATGGGGTAAAAGACAGGTGGAAGCCTTTAACCGAGCTAAGGGCATGTTGAATTCCTCACATCTCTTAGTTCATTATGACCCTAGTAAGGAACTTGTATTGTCTTGTGACGCCTCACCCTACGGATTGGGGGCGGTCCTCTCGCACATTGTTGATGGAAACGAAAGGCTATCTCGTACGCCTCGAGGACTCTATCACCTGCAGAACGAAACTATGCCCAATTGGATAAGGAGGGAGCTGCGGTGATATTCGGACTGAAGAAGTTCTACCAGTATCTGTACGGACAGAAATTTAAGATTTTTACAGATCACAAGCCACCTTTGGGCCTGTTTAAGGCAGACAACGCTGTTCCAACAATGGCATCACCGAGAATTCAAAGGTGGGCTTTACTTCTGGCGGCCTATGACTATGAACTTGTTTACCGAGAGGGATGTAAACACGGCAACGCTGATAGCCTCAGTCGGTTACCTTTGCCAGATACGGTGGCAAAGGACCCCATACCTGGTGAAACCATACTCTTGATGAGCCAGTTGGAAGTTCTGCCAGTGGGTGCCGATCAAATTGCGGATTGGACAGCCTCAGACCCTGTGCTACAGCAGGTCGTAAGAAGAGTCCAGCAGGGCTGGGGTGATAAATGCCCTGATAAAAGCCTGGAGCCTTTCTACGTGAGGAGAGACGAATTAAGCACACACAATGGATGTATATTGTGGGGGAACCGCGTGGTCATACCAACTCGGGCCCAGCGACAGCTTCTGGAGGACCTGCACACCGCCCACCCAGGAATAGTTAGAATGAAAAATCTTGCGCGTAGTTACCTTTGGTGGCCTGGGCTGGATGCCGACATTGAAGAAAAGGTCAATTCATGTGAAGTATGTCAGCTACATAGGGCAGCACCGGCTGCTGCACCCCTTCATCCTTGGGAATGGCCTAAAAAACCGTGGTCCCGCGTTCACATAGACCATGCAGGGCCATTTATGGGACAGTTATTTTTTATTGTGATCGATGCATATAGCAAGTGGATTGAGGTATATCCAACATCCAGTACCAGTGCGACAGCTACTATAGAGATTCTAAGAAGAGCTTTTGCCACCCATGGATTACCTGAAATGGTAGTCTCAGACAATGGCACTGGATTCGTAAGTGAAGAATGTGAAAACTTCATGACCAAAAATGGAATTTTACACGTGAAACGGCCCCTAGGCACCCTTCGTCTAATGGCCTGGTGGAAAGATCAGTTCGTATTTTCAAAGACGGGATGAAGAAGCTGGAAGGATCTGGAGGTACAGTGCACACCAAACTAAGCAGATTCTTGTTGGCCTATAGATCAACGCCCCAAACAACAACTGGAGTTACACCGGCAGAGTTGCTGTTCAACCGCCGTCTACGAGCCCGACTGGATCTCATTCGACCAGACGTAAGGCATCGCGTGGAAACCCAACAATTGTCACAGAAGGAGCAACATGACAACACAAGGACAGCGCGACAATTTGCAGAGAAAGACAAGGTCCTTGTGAAGAATTTTAGTCCGGGGGCCCAAATGGAAGAAGGCACACATTGAAAGTGAAAGTAGAACTGGCCCACTGTCATATACGGTCAAGTATGAAGATGGGGTGGTAACCCGTACGCATGTGGATCATCTCCTTAAACGCCATGACGTGCCCTCGAGGGAGGATGACGTTCTGCCTGACTCATCTGTGCACGCTGAGCAAAACCTGGGACCGTCCACGGCAGAAAAGGAACAAGAGAACATGGCCACTGAGGAAGTTTCCACTAATACAGGGGAGTCAAACACAGGATCTCAGGCAAGGAGGTCTCAGCGCACAAGGAGAACCCCAGAGTACTTAAAGGACTATGTGACTGTTTGAGCGTTTGATTACGGTTGAGTTTATTGATCATTCTGTGATTGCTAAATACATTCAGACACTATGGAACAATCAGTTGACCTTATAGGAACTGTGTTTTTTGAACTAGGGGTGGGGGAAAGATGTAGTGTATTGCGTGACGTCGCGTCACGCATGTAAGTGAACTGCATATTATGGGATAAATATAGTTGAGTTGAGCACATGGCCGCCTTTGAGTAGTTGTTTGTTTTGTTCGTCGCATCGCTCCTCCCGCGAATACACTTCAATGACTTGTGAGATAGTGTTTCTTCGATCATAAGATAAACATCCAAGCCTTTTTGAGAATGTAATTCTCTGTTGAAATTGTAGTTTCTTCCAATTGAAGGGCTGAGAATAACAGGGTGCTAAGTGACTTTTTGGGTGTTTTTTTTTTTTATTTTTCTTCAAAATTGTTGATTTCTCGTGTACAGGCTTTTTTTGGAATCATAAACATTGCCGAAGTGTCCAATTGGCACTAACGTTAAGGAATTTGACAAATTTTACCTGCAAAAATGAAGATTTCTGGCCCTCTAGTGCTTTGACTGTACAATCCGACTGTAGTTCCTTCCAAAACTGCAGCTAAAAGTTTCTAAACAATGCCATTACTAAAAGCAGATTGGCCGTGAAAATATGCGACCGCAATACTCCTGACCCACGCCAACAACCTGAACGAACATAACGTTATTTAAGGCGAGCTTATATATCGATGGCATTCGCCACTTGCGACAACATGGCTGAACAGCGAACAACTTAGTGGTTGAGCGCTGGTTTAAGCCATGTTTAAGGCCCGCTCGGCGATGGAAGGACATCATGAAGTCCGGAAATCCTTAAGTCTTTAGCACCTCTCAAAAAAACGAGTCGTGTTTCTTGTCGTACCTTGTGTCTAAAGCGCCATTTAGCGCTCGTGGTGTAAAATGGACCTTGGTGGACAAGACGAGCTGGCGAAGAAGTCTGCAATCATTTCGGATCAGAAAAGGGGCAGCGTTGTGAGTTGTAGCCCATTTGCCATCCCGTGCCGTGGTCGAAATGCCCGATATCCGAAGTGCTTCCAGACTTATAATACTTTGCTATAATTTTTGGGGTGGAAACTCCATATTTGCCATAGAATTTCCCGACATGCTTTGCGACAGTGGCAGACAGATGAAGCAAATCTGAGCAAGAATAAATAAAAATGTCTACATACATACATACATACATACATACTTTATTTAGTAAAGCAGGTAAAGCAGACATTCGACATGCCTGACATTGGACATGAAACGGTTACGCACCCAGCCCTTCAAATGTCTAACTTGATCAGTATTCATAACAGTAATCCCAAGGGGCATATAATGCACAAAGACAACACGCTGCAGTGCTTTGTTTTTTTTTTTAGTTTTATTGATGAAAGGAACAACTTGAGCGGTTAATTACTGAAACAACCACCTTGTGCCTTTTTTAAGTGAAACGGACAACTGTAGTATTTTTCTATTAAGTGAAATAAACAACTTAAGCGGTTTAACAGCAGTGAAACCAACAACTTGAGTGCTTTAAAAGCAGTGAAGCGAACAACTTGTGTATTTTCTTGTTTTTGTTAAGTGAAACGAACAACAAAAGTGGATTAGCCGTAGTGAAATGAACAACCTGATAGGTTTATAAGTCGTAAAACAAACGACTTGCGCTTTTTCCGAGTGAAACGAACAACTTGAGTTGATTAAAGGCAGTGAAACCAACAACTTTTGCTTTTTCCGTGTTTTTCCTAACCCTAACGGTAACCGTAACCCCGACCAACTTGCGCATTTTTTCAATTGAAACGAACAACTTAAACATTTAACAGAAGTTAAACGAACAGCTTGCGGTTTTATCAAGTGAAAGGAACAAGTTGAAAGGTTAAAAAGCAGTGAAAACAGTAATCCCAAGGGGCATGAAGTACACAAAGACAAAGTGCTGCAGTGTTTGTTTGAGGTTTATTAGCCGACCGCATTTTTTGGACCTTTTTTTTCTAGAAAATGAAGCACAAAACCAGTGAAAAACACACAGGGCAATGTTTACAACATAAAAACAAGGCCGTATGCCAAAAAAACCCGGCTAATTTGGAGAAATTTTTATTTTTTTCCAAAAAGTCACTTAGCACCGTGTTATTCTGAGCCCTTTAACTGTTTTCAGTTCATTAGGGTTTATTGTGTGTTTATCAGTTGTTGTATAACGTGTCTGAGAGCTTAGAGACTTCGCTATTTTTATTTATTTTCATTTTAGTTATTTGAATCTCCAGTATGTTTTAAAATACAAAATGTAGCTCGCTGTGTCTGATACTTATCTGTCAGTTTTTGGAGGCGCGTGGAGGGCGAAAAAGCCAGAACAATGGCGCCTATTTTTTCCTCCCCGATCCCCTCATGCCCCTTACGCTTAGTGACTCCCGGTCCAACATCCGAGCATTCCATATGTTCGAATTGGCTCATAGGAGCCTTTGACTCTGGGAAATAGTTAGTTCTCAATAATTATAGATAGACGAATCAAGAACCCGGTGGTACAAGGATTTTTGTTAACTTTAAACACTCCTATTTCTTTAAGATATCACATTTTACAGTGGTTGTTTCCCTTTCAAACATTTGTAGTCAGCTTTGTGATCTTAGGAGTATAACGGTCAGTCTTGCTTAATATTATTTTTACAGGTTGCTTATCAACTGTGGGAAACGAAAGAGGTGTTACCCGGGATTTGGGGATTGTTGCATCATCGCAACTTAATAGTACTCACACACCTTCCTACAGTCGCCTCTATGGGGTCACGTCATGGTGCAGCAAGTTATCGGGGCCCTTCCCACACTACCTGGAGTTCGATTTTAGAAGCGTAATTACAGTCACCGGTTTGGCTACTCAGGGAGACGCTGTAAATGACAAATGGGTGACAAGCTATACTATAAGCTATGGAAATGATAGGCAAAAATGGATCAGTTACGCTGCTGGGCAGGTAAAGTTTGTAGCTACATAGATTTTCTTTCCTTCTGCTGATATATTACGAAGAGAAAAAAAATGGTGGTACACTAGCTTGTCATTTAGAGAACCATACAACAAAGGCCCAATTCTTACGTTGGATAATGTGGCTGCAAAATGACATAGTGACATATTCTCACTACCAACAATACACATGAATATACAATGAGATATGGGAGGGTGAAAATGGTCATTGTCCACAGGTGTGGACAGCGGTACATTTATGTACATTGAAGGCAGTGCATCGCGTCATGCCTGGGGGCTGGGAGGGTGGGTCGCTGGCCTCTGAGATGTTGTTCGACAAATGCGCACAATAGAAAGAATGGAGGTAACGTATACAACGGGATATCTATTGTTATGGAAATATTCCTGCTTTATTGTCAGTACTGAGAATAGCGCTCAGTTATAGGCTCTCAGAAAATATTACAATCAAAATTCCAAGGGGCTACAGTGCACGAAAAACACAACTAATCCGAGGTGCTATGAGAATTAAAATTGAGCAAACAACACCTGTTCGTCAATTAAGAAGTCAAAGCCCGTTTATAAATTACAAAGTTCAAACCGTCCCTGTCTGGTAAAAATGAACACTTCGTAACTCTTGAAATCTTGATACGGGCCGCATGAGAATAAAAATATATTAAAGGGACTGTGTCACGGCAGTTACTGATTAGGCGCCATGAAAACTTGGAAATTATCATGCTTGGAAAACTTGGAAATTAGCTTGGAAATTATCATGTAAATGACAAGATCACAACTTCAAAACAAAGAAATATGCCTCTCGAACTTTGTCATTCAAATTTACAAAACAGCAAAGATAATCTTTGAAAACTATTTGGCGAACCGGTTATCGAAAATTTGAATTGCAAACCGTTGTTATCTTAAATCTTGTCCATCCGCGCCTCCCTTAACCTTGCTTTTATTTGGTATTTGCTATGGTGGCTAAGCGCTCAGTCCTTACTATTTTGAACGGTAAATCCAATGCTACTAAATTCGGCGGCTAGATCTAGATTGCGGAATTTGGCTAAAATTTAACAACAAACTCCTTTAACATACCCGCACGTGGAAATACATCATACAAGAACTACTTTGCAGCGGCCCATTATACGCGTACTCACATCAAAATTGTCTCATATAGGCACAGTAAACCTGAAACAGCGATCGTACAAAAAACACACATTTGGCGAGCAGTGGTCTTACTGCTGACGCGTAAACACGTTTAAAACAAAGACAAATTAAGGTGCGGAGGTCGTGGCGCTCAAAACATATTATTCGGCAGTGACAAACATTTTAGCGGTGGCAATACCGCTTAGGCATTGGCCGTACCACTCACGCACATATTCTTCGACTTTCAAAATTCTTGTGCGGTGGCCGTCCCACTCACGCACATATTCCTTGTCTCACAAACTCTTGTGCGGTGGCCGTCCCACTCACGCACACATTCCTTGAGTTACAAAACTCTTGTGCGGTGGCCGTCCCACTCACGCACACATTCCTTGTTACACAAACTCTTGTGCGGTGGCCGTCCCACTCACGCACATATTCCTTGTTTCACAAACTCTTGTGCGGTGGCCGTCCCACTCACGCACATGTTTTCATAAGCAGAAAAGTCAATCTCGGCGCGTATGCATGGGAACACAAAACTAGAGCAAATGACTAAACAACAAAAACACTAAAACAGGACAAATTACCACAAGCGATGGGACAACATGTACAGCGCCAGGATTCTCCACGGGATGAGCATTACTCGCGGCCGGGTCTTCGGCGGGACGAGCATTTTGAACTCAGTGGAACTGCGACCGGGGCGTTTTGCACAGGCACATCTCCTACTTCGTTTACGTCTTGGGCACGTACATGAAAAGGGGTGTTCGACAGGCGGTGGTGGTTCAACCATGACGCGTGCACTGCGTAGGGAGAAAAAATCGCTGGCCACACTCTGAGTTGTTGTTCGACAAATGCGCACAATAGAAAGAATGGAGGTAATATAAAGTACAACGGGATACCTATTAATATTGTTATGGAAATATTCCTGTTTTATTGTCAGTACTGAGAATAGTTGCAAGAATACATGGATGTTATCAATTGAATTAAAACACAGGAATCCAGTTTCAAAACTAAAGTGTGAGCCAACAAGGTTTACTTATTGTAAACAACAACAACGGCGACAACATTCATAGCACACTCTAGGCTTGATCTCCGCCGCTTTCTCACATCCGGTCTCTGATCCTCCCCGAGAAGAACGGCTAGACGCGTGGGCCACCGATCGTGTCTGTGACGTAAATTCAAAATTTAATTTATGCATCGCTACTGGCATGGTCAACAGATATGTCAAACACACGTGATGTAACGCCAGATCTTGTCAATATGTCTATATGTATGTAAGGGTGCGTTCCATTGGGAAGTTGAAATCCGGATTTCGATTTTGAAATCCGGATTTCGGATTTGCCATTGTTCATGGAAATCCATCGTGGAGAGTTTTCAGATCTTGCGTTTTATTTGATATTGGGTAATCCGATATCTGACAAATCTGAATTTCAAAATCCAAAAACGGATTTCCCAATGGAATGCACCTTTAGTGTGAAATACAGTGAGCTTCATCTACAACAATGAGGCACAATCTCTCTTCATAGAATTCACTCGACAGCATCTTCCTCCATCGATCAGAACCGTGACAAAAATTACTCCGGTGATCCAAAGACGATCTCGCAGTCTCCCCTTTCAACGGCTTTTTCGCCTCCTTGTACTTTTGATCTTCGCTAATAAACCCGGCAGCAATGCCTATTGATTTTAGGAATTTTACTTGATTTTTGATAAGCGAAGTCAGGGATGAAATAACGACAGCAATGGACTTAAAACTTGTTTTTTTCACAATATCGAAAATCATCTATGCGGATTGGAAAATAAGGGACTTTCCTGATCCCGTAGGTTGAATAACGAACAAATCTTCACCGTCAACCAGCTTTTCCAGTGCTTTCCATTGCAAAACTTTGAGTTTTTCAAGTTTAAATCTCTCTACAACACGATCGCACGCCAAATCAAACAACTCCTTCTCATCCGCCATTTTGAAATTATGCTCTAGAAAAATAATTTATCCGCCTGCTCGATTTGAGCAGGCAAGCTTCTGATTGAAGGAAATTACAAGTTCACGAGTCCAGTCGTCTTTTCGGGGAAGGAGCGCGGGCTAGTTTTCCGAACAACGGATGGTAGTCGAGTCTAAGCACACTCCAGATTTAAAAATTGTCTCCTTGGTAGGTCATTAACATTACTTCCCTTGAAAAGTACAGTGATATTAACGGTCATATAATAGGCCATTTCCGAGTTACGTTACGCCTCGTTGTCAAAGCGAGGCAAGGTGCACAACCTTTCATATGGAAATGAGTTTTATTTGCATTTGATGAGCATAGAGTGTTTGGATTGCTTGGAACGTGAACTACATTTGAATAAAAACTCATTTCCATATGAAAGGTTGTGCACCTAGCCTCGCTTTGACAACGAGGCATAACGTAACTCGGAAATGGCCTATTAAGTTTTCTTTCGTTCTTTCAGCAACTGACTGGTAACAGCGACAGAAGTACAGTTGTTGTCAACTGGCTTTCTAAACCTTTTGCAGCTCAGTATGTGAAGATATTTCCAACTTCGTATAACAATGGAATATGCATGCGAATGGACTTGTTTATCTGTAAAGATTGTAAGTAACGTACACGAACAACAGACACAAACAAGATCATTAAGTGTCTTCTGGCAGATGTACGTTTTTGACGATTTATTTAATACAAGAAAGAGCACTAGCACTGTTCTTTGTACTTTTGTTATGAAAGAATGCGACTCTGTTGAAATTAGTTTGAATATTCGCCACTTTAGATACGAGAAGGAAACTGGGCCGAGTGCACTTTCGCAACGACTTCTGGGATTGTTATAGTGGACGCTTCTTTTGTCTCTGTCCCAGTAACAGTCCCGGAAATCGTTGCAAAAGTTCACTCGGCCCAGTTTCCTTCTCGTTTTTAAAGTGGCGAATAGACCAATTCCGATATATTAAAATTCATACTTGGCTCCGAGGCTTAGGGGAATAAAACAAAAGAAATCACATCGAGGTTCAGGTATGAATAATTCATTTCTTTTGTTTTATTCCCCTAAGCCTCGGAGCCAAGTATGAATTTTAATATATCGGAATTGGTCTATTGGGCGAACGTTCAGAATAACTAGATTGACATGTGTGTGGGTGTGCTTTTGTACTCGTAAATATGCGAAGCGTAAAACGAGTTATAGCGGCCGGTGACAACTTTCCCTCATTCATTCGGTGGCTTGAAAAAGTTTTTCTTTGTATTTCCGCTGACCAGTACGCAAGGTTTGCGCATATATTTCAAGACAGGCTTTTACCCGTTCCAAATGCAAGGAAATATACCTAGATAGAGAGCAGAACGTGCTTTGGCCAACATTACTTTGTAGCTATAAACATAATATATTATTAATACTATGTTCCCTAATAGGATTATCTCGAGTCGTTATATTTTTGGTTATTTGTTTTTTTTTTTTGTTTTCAGTTCAACTTCCCTACATCTTCGTCAAACTTGAAGATGTTAAACTGACTGCTAACTCAAGTGCATCTGCCACACTCAACTGTACTGCTACTTTTAGTCCGCCACGACCCCTAGTCTACGAATGGCGAAAAAATGCCAAAGTGTTGTCTGGATCAGCTTCATTTCTTACAATAACGTATAAAAGTGCAACTGACACCCACAACAACTTTACTTGTGCAAGAATGGATCCATCAGTCCGTGAAGTCCAATGCAGCTCAACCTACCAATGTACTGCATCACTTTCTGGAATGCAAGTTACAGACGGCATGAAAGCGAATGTCTCTGTTGTTTTAAGTAAGCAAGATTGTCCTATATATTGTACCTATCTACTGCCCATCATCGAGTTAACAATTGCTTTTCTTTAATTCGATTTAACAACAAGGTTTACTTTAATTATAATGGCTGCGGCCGCACTAGAGTAGTTAACCCGGTTATTTGCAATTAATTAATTAAAATTAACTAGTTAGACAAACCTGATACGGCCGCGTATTTTCGGCGTTCACCGAATTTTAATCGTGTTAGCGGTTCCCATGGAAATTAATTAAAGAACAATATATTTTTTTTAACCGGGTTAGGTTTATTCAAACCACCTCGCTAAGTAGTTTAGTGCAGGTTAACTTTCCCGATCTGTCAATCATCTTCGCTTACGCGGTAATTTTTGGCTTCCTGTTTAATGATTCGTAGACCGTCGTAGGGACGACTTTCAATTTCAAATAGAGAAAGGGAAACCGTCGTGTGTTTATGTTCTCCACAAAACCCATAATTTGATTATTTGACGATGTTGTTTTGCCGGGAATAACAAATAAAAACAAATACAAGCTTGTTGTCTGCCGTTTGCCGTCGTACACTTTGAAAGCAGGTTTCTTTGCGTAGAAAACAGAGGCTATTGTAAACATACCTGTCGTTCGCGTGTGAACATCACGCATTATTTCATTTGCATACGTCAAACGTAATTTGAGCTTTCTGTAATTTGAACCTTTCTGGTCGACAACGAGCCGCAACGAAACAATCTCATAAAACATCTAGCTTGTCTGCTTCCCAAATTTGATCAAATAACAAATAAAACTTCATGAAATCTAACGACCACGTGCCGAACTTAATTCGAGCAATAATGCAAGTTATACATGAAAGTGGCTTGAAATGGTGGAATCTTCATTATTTTTGGCTTACCGTACATGTAAACACGGAGCGAACCGATAAGAAATATAAGTTGAGTCTGAGGTGTTCAGCATGTCAATCAAAAATCCCAAAGAAAGGTCTTATTTTAGCTCGTTGAGAGATTCCCGCAAGTTTTAATCGGCAAGTTCAATGGCGAGAAATTTTATGCGAAAATTGTTTAAAATTTTGGATTTCCCGTACGAAAACAAATCGAAGTTGGCCGTGCGGGAGTATTCTTTGACGCGAAAAATTTCTAAGTGTCACGAAATGAGTCGCTCGCGTAGTATACAGAGACTCCGTAAATTAGTCTGAACCAAATCAACATCGCTTGCTAGAAGCGCTTCGTAAAGCTAAACGAACATATAATATTGTGGACCAACAAAAGTGAAGAATAACATCGAAAAATGTCGAAAGTTTTAGACTCCCGTACGAATAGCAAATCTAAGTCCGCGTACGAATACCCAAAACAAACATGTCCGACTCGACTCTCTCGAACTCAACACAGTTCGAAAGAATTACAGCCTAGGACTCTGAAGACTTCAAGAGTATGTTTCAATCAGACCACTGATCTTCATTATGCTCACTGGTTGACTGTAGTTTTTGTTAGAAAATCAACACGTCGTCAAACTGAATTTCACTTCTGTCATATCGGCTGCCAGCGATTATCGTAATATTACTACGAGAAAAATTATTTAGCATGCCGGGGGGGGGGGCAAAATAAATGCAGTGTACCGTGTCAGAGCTTTACTATGTCAAGGAAAGAAAACTTTACCGTGTCAAGAAAACAAACTTTTACCGTGTCAAGATAACAAAGCTTTACCGTGTCAAGAAAACAAAGCTTTACCGTGTTAAGAAAACAAAGCTTTTGCGTGTTAAGCAGGTAAGAACAATAGTGACTAACACGGAATACGGTAACTTTTGTTTTTCTTTTTAAATATGCGCATATCAGAACTCTTGACACGATTTGCGTGTCGTGTCACAGCGTGCTAACGTACCGTGTGCGTGTCATCACCTTAGTACATGAAATCCTGTGGAGGGTCATATATGTAAAATGCACGTGCAGAGGCATTGTTTTCGCTCATTAATCGTATTGTTATGTGCAGCTCTCTCTAGCAAATGGTAACATGATCTCTCACGTTTAAAGTTCAACCTTCTGAATTGCGGCCGCTCAGAAAAATAAACTCGGTTATTTCATTACAAATACCTTTTCACCTAGTTATTTTAATGGGGTTATTTTAACCGGGTTATTTTTATTAGTAACCCGGTTATTTCTATTAGTAACCCGGTTAAAATAACCCAGTTAACTCACCAAGTGCCGCCGCAGCCAATATTTTCAAGTACAACCTACTGCATTATTAGTGAAAGTCACGAGTTATGAAAAAACCTATTTTTCTCTTGCAATTTTGGTTCAGGAGATTTACCAATGTACTTATTTATCAATGGATGTGGTTAGTTTCTAGAGAAACTGTGGTGCTGCGTCGGTGGGGGTGAAGCACAAGAGTTTGCTTTTATCGACTGAGTCGATAAGGTAAATTAGCCACCGTAAAAAGATTCGCTCCGACGAAGGGCTAGCGCTCGAAACGTCAGCTTTCTCGAATTTTTTTACGGTGGCTAATTTACCTTATCGACTCAGTCGATAAAACCAAACTCTTGTACTTATTTATCAGTTGTCACTTTTTTTGCTAGTCACGATGTCATTGCTAGGGAAACACAGCATCTAAAGAATGACAAATATTTTGCAAAAAAATAGACCTTAATTTTTTAAGATTTTGATTTTCCTTCAGTGATCTTTTTTTAAACTTTGCTACCTTGCGGAAATGGCTAAGGTCATTATTTTGGAAATAAATAAATTAAAAACATAGTTACTGAGAAGTGATTAGTTGTACTGTTGTTTGTTTTTTAACTGCACCTTTAAAAGGTTGAGAACTATCTATGAGAACCACGGTCGGAGACCCGCGACTAACACTTGGATGTTGTTTTCAGAGGTACCAGGCTCACCAACTGTACAAGTTGCTCCTGGTAACATTAAAGCAAGATCAACATTAGTCACGTGGTCCTATTCTCCAGGAGTAGATGAACTGTCTATAGATGAATATACTCTTCAGTATCAAGATGGCTCATTCAGTGATAATATCACCTTGTCAGGTGACTTATCAAGTAAGGATTTGATTAATCTCAAACCATATACATCCTACAGTGTTAGGATGATGGCCAAGAGTGCGTTGGGAAAAGGCTTGTGGAGTGGTCTCGTGAACTTCACGACAAATACTGCGGGTAAGTAACGGTGGAAATACAAAGAAATGTTCGCATACATAATCATACTTTTAATAAGCAATGGATTTTGTCACCTTGTTATGTGTCTGTTGAACTTTACACTAATCTTATATTGGTGATATTGCTAATCAGCATTGACTAGATTTTAACATTGCCTCAATTTCATTACGCCTCATGAAAAAAATCGTGAGTAATTTGGACAATACATGTACATGCATTTTTATTGCCATTTAATTACTAAGTTTTCAATCCCCTCCCACTGTTCGTGCTATCGTCTTAATATTTCAACAGGAACGTTTTAATCCAACCTTTTAGAGGGAACCTCCATTGTTTAAACAAATTGATGTTAATTGCTGCGAATCAGGAAATTCAATGAAGTCTAAATTTCAATTGTTTTAATAACAAACAAGAAGCTACATGTACCAGTAGCCTATACTCATGCGCTTGCATAAGAAAGTTTTATGGTTTATTTTAAACGGGTCACGCACCCCTCCCCCCTCCCCCCTCAACGAATGTTGCGTGACACTTATTGCACCATCACTCATGACATGTTGATTGAAGCTACCAATTTCTCTGTACTCGCTTTGAATATTTAATTTATTGACTCCCGATCACACCCACACCAGTGTAATACTTCCTAAACCGTGAATTATTTCTATTACATTGGGTTATTCCAGAAAGAATCCCCCCGCCCCCCGCCCGGATTTCCTGGCCAGCTAGACCCCCCTCCCGCCTGGATTTCCAAGCTCAGAGACCCCTTCTCCTGCTCAGTTTCGAATAAATTTTTGGAAGCCCTAAATTTACAGGTTTTGAAAAAATATACATGTAATCGTATTCAGGAGATTCTGCTTTTATGATGTCAAAACTGTGATGGTGAGTGCTATAAATTGGTGAAATATTTTAAAAATAAATATTGCGTGACGCATCATGAAAAAAAAAACCCCGCGATTTCAAGACCAAATCCAAATGAAATTTTTCTATAAAGCTACTCCTTAAATAGCTGCTATGATTTTGCCATGTATTATTTTTTTTCCAGGCTTCACAGTTTCTTCAAAGTGTTGTCTCAAATGCACTTCGTTTCATGCAAATTTCGTGTGAAATGTAATTCGATCGCGCGCTGTTTTTTCATGATCATGAATAAAAAATATTTGTTCTAAAGGTCAAAAATTTTTACTGAAACTCATATTTCCTTGAATGAAAATGTCTTTCCCTTGAATAAAAGAGTTAAACGCTTATCAGAATTCAGTGATTTTCTGCTTCCGGAAGGCTTGGCGATTTATTTATCCTTATTGCAGCGCGAAGCGCTAGCGTCTGCGAATTATATCATAAACATCACAAAATAATATTTAAATTCAGCAACCTGCTTTATTACTGTATATCTATTGTTTTTAAAATTTCCGACTTTTCCTGTGTATATAGAATGCCATTCTTATTGGTAAAGATGATTCGCATAATGTTTTCGCCAATCAAAAAATCTTGAAAGCAAACTTTATTTCAGAAAGCGCTATTTAACTTAATTATATTTACTAGCGTGTCTTCACCGTGATAATTCTTTGACTTTACGAAAAAAACATTCGAACAAGTTTGATCGCAATTTGCCTTTAAGTATTAAATTGGAAGCTTCTTATTATTATTTGATATTTCCTTCAAGGTTTAACGCATCAACTATTAAACAGTACACTAGAAAGAACGGAATAAAATTTTGGACCTTTGCGTATATCAGGGAATGTGCACGAAAGCAAGCTGAATAGTCTATGAAATGTTTCTTACAAAGTAAATGGACATTCAAAAATGTTATTTTCTTTACCGTAGTTTTCCAGGAATGCTTGAAAATTTTTAGAAGTCTGTCGCTTTGCGCTTCGAGTATGAATTTTGAAGGAAGACAATCCTTACTTTGTGATAAATGGATGCTGATCTTTAAAGAAAGATTCCACCGCTTTTAACTCTCTAACCGCCAATTCAAAGGCATACAAATCATCTTAAGGACTTTTTCTTTCCATTTCGAAGTCTTAAAAGGCGTGTTTACATTTTGGTAATGGAAAATGAACGTCTGAAAAATTAAAGTGTGGAGTACAGAAGCGGGCATATTTGTTTGAAATCTGATAGTCTTCTCCGAGTGACAAACCGGTTCTCTCTATCTCCCTCTAAAACCCAAACATGTGCACAGTAGACGGATTCTGATTGCCTTTTATAACAATAGGGGACAAAAATACTATTTAGGGGAGGCAGGGGCGACTTCGCGTACACTAAAATATGCGTGCATAAATTTGCATACAAAATCGTGACAAAAAATAATAAGACAAAATTACGGAAAACGTATGTCATGCGCATGCGTAAGAAACAATTGTCATATATTTTAATGTACCATAAGAAAATAAGCAATTTTTATTTTAATATTTTAAACAAGATAAGAAGACATCCGACATGGAGAAGAGTTACTCCTTTCTTTCAGTCATCGTTCCTGCAAACCACATTACTTTTGAATGTTTTATAAATGAAGCCAGTCATTCTTGTGACGTGAACATTACTAATGTGAGTAGGGTTGTAGGAGACGCTGTCGTGACACTTCAGTAACGAAGTGAGAGTATCCGGAAGTCACTAAACCGGAAGGGCAAAGCTATGAACCGGAAATACACAATTTAAGATATGCGTGAATAATTTTGCATGCCAAATCGTGACACACACAAAAAAAAGAACAAGAGGCTACACTGGTAGCCTGTACTCATGCGCTTGCATACTCGGGCAGCATGAGATCGGGCCGAAGCTACAACTGAGTATCAATGACGTTACCATGAATATGTGTTTGTCAGGAGCCCATCAATAGGAGCCTCTATCTCTACTAATTTCTTGAGTCAAGCCTTTCCCGAGTAGATTTATTTTTAGAACGGCTTTTTCCCACGAAAAGAATCATGTTTCCGTTTAGCCTCGCATGTAACCGCGAACCGCGACAAAAAAAAAAAAAAAAAAGCGACGTAGGGGGAACCAAGAGCCCGTCCTTCGACTGTTTTCCTTTTCCCGTTTATCCATTTTCCCGATTTTACAGCCGATGGGATCTGGGTATCAATTAATGAAAGTTAATGAATAATTTGATTAAGCATGAAGCGATGGGATATAGTAGTTTTTTCTACAAGCGAACTTATACGTTATCTTTATTAGTGGCTCTGTGTGATGTTTCATTGTCATCTATTCCCATGAAAGCTCTGCGAAAAGAATCGATAATGAAACGTTCTGTGGATGAATCGGATCTTTCTGATGGCCAGCGAAGAAAAAGTGCTAGATCATTGGATTTCGGTCTTCAGCGTGGGGTGGATTTCGCCAGCTCAATCGCCGAATTCGAAGGCGATGAGCGGGATTGTGCAACTACAATCTCGAATGTCAAGGACGTCATGCGAAAGAAACTCTTGCAGAAGAAAACCTCCAATTCTGCTGAGGTTACTGCTAAAGTGGATCGACAGGAAAGGAAGGAAAGAAGTCACAGTAGGAAATAGCAAGGGATGACAGGCCGCACAATCCAAACAAGTGTGAAACACTTGAAAACATTTTAAATATATTTTCTTCTAACGAGTAAAAATGGTGGTGGTTGACCTGTACGACTTTTACCTCATGCTTTTAAATGCCGTTTCCCACCTATATAGGTTTTTAACGGATATACATTTTCTTGGTTTTGGAGCGGGATTTTAGTTAGGCTCAGTCTCCAGCCGTGGGTGTCTCGATGCGCCCGCGATATCTCCCCACCTCACGGCTGGACGCACGGCTTTGGTTATTGTTTACATTGACCAATCAGAAACGAACCCGCCGAAATTTGCGGGGCATAAATTAGCGGGTATTTGCATAAATAAACAAAGATGGTGGACTATGCAAGCTTTAACAGGCGGGTTTGAAAATGCTTGCTCGTACGCGCTTCAGAAGTTTGGGTTTGATAATTTCAGGGAGAAACAGAGTCTTGCTATGAAGAAACTTATTTTGGGACGAGATGCATTTGTCATTCTACCGACTGGTTCGGGTAAATCCTTAATTTTTCAAGCTTTTCCACTAGTGTTGGATCACTTCGAAGGAAAGCAAAGTTCGCATCAATCTATTCTATTATGTAAATGACGTGTCCATTTTCCGCATAATTGTAATGACGTCATGGACAAGCAACCAAAGCCGTGCGCCCAGCCGTGAGGTGGGGAGATATCGCGGGCGCATCGAGACACCCACGGCTGGAGACTGAGCCTAGATTTTAGTGTGACTGAAAAAAAAATCCTTTAAAAAGCCGCGTGCAACGGAAGAGGTCAACTGTGGTCTGTCTGTAATGTTTTCCTGTGATTTTGTTCTTTAAGTAATTGACCTTTTATAACGTCCTTAGTTTTGCTTTTGCGAATAGGGGGCTGTTTTCATGTTGATTTAAACAGAGAGGATTCAACATTTTTTGTTTTTCTCTCTTTGAAGTGATAGGATCTGAAATGATATATTGACCGTTAATGTCTTTCCTGCTATTTTTTTTTTTTTATCACGCTGGGCCCAGCTATTTGTGTTTGTCGTTGCAGGAGTATGTCACGGAAAATTATATGTAGATCCAAAGCAGAGAGAGTTTAAGCTTCAATAAAAGTTCTGTAACTTTGAAAATTTGTCTCAGTCAAAGCTGTATTTAAAACATCGATTTGCTCCGCTTTATATCTGCGAGTTGTTCCGAGTCTGGAGCTCGACAGGCTCGATATTAATATTACATGTACCTCCATTTGGTAATTAGTTTACCAGTCTAGCGATTGTTTTGTTTATGTCACTGCACTTATAAAATGGGCTCCAAAAAGTAAAAAAGTTCACTTTTTCAAGTGGTTTATAGCCTGAGGCGAAGTGTTAGTGACGTAATATCAGTTGATATAGCAACTTCAAGCTCATGGATGATTGGATTTATTTACAACATAAGAAAAAGGGAAATGACAAAACGAAACATATCAAGTAAAAGGAACTTACGTTATAGACCTCTTTCATAATGGCGGCCGATTTATGTATTCGTTTATATATATGTTAATTAACCTCACTGGCCTCATTTGAGAGTAAAAATTCTTTTGAATTTTGCATATGTTACCGAGGCCAGTGAGGCTAATTAACATACATATAAAAGAATAAATAAATCGGCCGCCATTATGAAAAAGGTATATTGCCGGGTTTGGCGAGAGTTCCATTCCATAACGATTTCGTTTTCTTTCTTTTCGAGCAACAGATAAATGGAAGTAATATAAAAGTTGAAGTTGACCTTTTATGCACGAGTGATTGCGAAAAACTGATTAAAGGTCTCAAATGACGTACAGTGTAGTAACGTTCGTGACGGATCACCTAGTGTGACCGGAAAAGTGACTGTACGTGTAAAACAAATCATAACAATATATTGAATTAATTCTAAAACCTTAGGGGCACTTACAAGACCCTTAAAGCTTCTTTAAGCACGACTTCACTACTCGAAGAGTTGTTGTTCTTGTTATTTTAATTGTTTGTCTTCTGACTTTAGTCACTCAAGAGTTCCTCTTCTCTTTAGCACCAAGCATTGCTCCACCAAACATCACTTCAGAAAAGATTAACGAGACAACGTACAGAATAAGTTGGGATCCTCTCCCCAGAGAAATGAGCAACGGTGTAGTGATCGCTTATGAAGTGAACCAGACCATGGTTTCTAGTTCAAGTACTGCAAGAGCCATCTCCTCTGCCGAAATTGTGTTAGTAAACACAACAGACACGTTTACAGTTTTATCTGGTTTGGAAGCATGCTCTCAATACGATGTTATAGTACGTGCTTACACTATCGCTGGTCCCGGAGTGTTTGGTATTCCTGAAAGTATCAAGACTACAGGTAGGGAAAAGGGGTGTTTACCAGTAATATACAGTCCTTTGATTAAACGTTGTCATTGATCGGTCTTACCCCTACGCGACCAGACCGAAAGGGAGTATGGGTAAATTAAAATGCATGATTAATTATTCTCTATCGCGTTTACAATGGAGAACAAAACTCACGTTTGTCTTCGCGTGTTATGCAAAGACAACAAGAGTCGCTTCGATACATATTCCGTTAAGGACGTTCCGTATTTTGATAACGTGCAGTTGTTGAATGTAAATTGATTTCTCTCCATAATCCTTTTCGGTCTGGTCGCGTAGGGATGAGACTGATCAATGACAACGTTTAATCAAAAGACTGTATGTATTTACAACATGTATTATTCGACTGTGACGTCATTTTACCTTATAAGGGAAAGAGAACACGCAAAATATCCCAGCGTATTACACAGTAGATTGTCGTATTACACCTTTGTGTATTGGTTTAAAGACACAGAAGCTATTATAAATAAAACAAGGGTTTCAGTCGAATAATAAATCCATTATTCGATTATTTAATGGATTATACGTCGAATATTTTACTCATTGATTGCATTTTTTCTCGCCCCTGGGGGCTCGAAAAAAATTTCGTAACAGGTAAAATATCCTTGCGTATGACATGTAAAATCTGTTAAACCATCGAATAAGGTGTATGACTGTATTGTGGTGCTGGATACCTTTTACTTGAATAGTCTCAGGAAGGAATTTCATCCACAGACTCAAATACGGGATAAATTTGAATCATGTGTAACATCTTGTGCGACAGACACCTAATTAAAAAAAAAAACGTACGGTGAAAAGTGTGAACCATATCAAACGATACGACCGAATAGCTTGCTGGGAAATGAAAAAAATTATCATGTTCTGAGATGATAGAATGACCACACTTCAGGATCTTATCAACAGACTTTAAAGTTGAAATTGCGTTCTTCTACATTGTACAGAAGTTTAGGTAACGATGTAGGAAAAATGTATTGCTCTTATTTCACACTGAGTGCATTCCATAACCATAACAAGAAGAATTAACACATAGGAAAGCACTGCTCGGATTTGTTTCCCTTTCAAATGAAAAGGGATAGCGATGTTCACTGCAAGTGGCATGAATTTCTGTTCAGATGCAAATAGTGTTAATCTCATGTACCCGTATTTTAAAGGTCGTTTTTTTTTATAGTAAATGATCCTGTTGTTAAACTTAATTCTCTTTACCATAGCTCCTGATCCACCAAGTGACGTCACGACAGCAGAAGCTAAGGAACGTAGTATAACCTTATTTTGGAGTCAACCGACACCAAATGGAGACACTGTAAAAAAATATACGGTAACTTAAAACTGTTTATTCTTTATAGATAAGTATCTTAATATTGTGTTTTGGTAATGTATGTGATTGGCTATTAGGGCCTAGTTTTTCGATGTACGATAAGCATGAAATTTATTGAAGTGTATTTTTTGCCAGATAAGCACATTTTGTAATGTACCTTGGTAAATTGTCGTATGTTTCCCTTCCATAATCTTTGGTACATCTTCCTCGATAGTTGACTAATAAGAGTTGAAACTCTTTCAAAGAGCAGGAGACTTGATGACAGTGTTTGACACTAAAGGCCTGGCTAAACTAGGAAACATTGTTGCGGAAACATTGTTGCGGAAACATTGTTTCCTGTAATGTTTCTAGGGTGGCTAAATTAGCGGGAAGCAAACAAAATGGTTTGCTGCCCCAGTGGCTAATCCGAAACAAAGGGTCACGCATGCGCATTGTTGTAAGCTCGCCGGTCCGCTCGCCGTTGCTAGGAAACATTTTTAGTGAGCAGTACTGGAAACTAGTCAACATTGCTTTCATGGTGGCTAAACTGGAAAACATTTGTTTCGGAAGCAAAATTTGTGTCCGGGAAGCAAAAATTTTTTGACCTGAGGCAAAAACATTTTGTTGTTTCCGAGCAGCAAAATTTGTTTTCGCAACATATGTTTCCCGCGCGGCTAAACTGGGAAACATTAGCCTCCGCAACAATGTTTCCGCAACAATGTTTCCTAGTTTAGCCAGGCCTTAAGGGAACAAAGATGCTCGAAGCTGAATAATTTCAGCCTGGGTATGTTCTTAGCGCGTTCGTAAAATCTAGGAGCCTTCTTATCCTCAACTTTCTTATAAAAAAGGTTCTCACATGTATCAAATTATGTACATCTAATTGAAGTAGCGTTGTCGGGAAAAAAGAATAAAATATAAACAATACGACACAATGGCATTGCGTTCTGGGAGCAAGACAAATAATCCTCGCTAACATTCAATTTATTCATAAGATTTTATTCCTTCCTAAAATTTTGCATTTGGGTACAAATTTTACTCGATGGCTTGATCGGCTGTAAAAATTGAGCCTGCGATAGGTAATGGTCACCTGCCTTACCCATGGAAACGGCATTAGGGGGAGGGGAGGGTGTGCATTGTACGCAGAGGGTGGGGGTACGGTGGAGCAAAACTCCTAGGAGTAGGGAGGGTCGGTAAACATTGAGCCTGTGATATGTTGCTGTCACCTGTCTCACACATGGGACGGCGTTGGAGTCAGTGGAGTGAGGGAAAGGTGGGGAGTTTGATGCAGGGGGAGCGGGTCGGTGGTGTAAAACGCCTTGGAGTCGGGAACAGACGGATTATACATCTAGAAGAAGTATACACAACTCTTTATGTAGATGTCTGATAATTAAAACACACTAAGCATTATTTTCCCGACTTTGCTTCGGGTGTATTATCATTGATTCTCTTTTGTAAAAGACCATTTGTACATGACGGTGATCATTCATCCTTCAGGTAATCTTTGTGGGTACAAAGGATTATGACTCGCGCTTTAAACATGCTGGAACAAGGGAAACAACGTCTGTGACGTTAACATTTGACAAACTATATCCTGGTACAATGTACAGCTTCGTAGTGATTGCTGAAAGTGACTGTGGAGAGGGAGAGAACAGTACCGAGGCATCGAGTCAAACAAAAATAGGCGGTATGCTGCTATATAACTTTACCCTGTTTGTTTAGCTGGTACTTTCTCAAAGAGAATGACACATAGCTAGCATTAGTAAACATTATATCAACAATCACATAGTCATTGCTGAACACCATTTGCACACGAATCCCAGAATTGACTGGGACTCGATCTGCCGAATGCGTTCCTTTCAGTACGGACTACTACAAACGACTTACTCTAGAAAGTTGGTTTACTAACTTAGAACAGACACCACTGAACCGACGCCAACAGCTACCTGCAGCCTACAATCGACTTGTCAACAGAATAGACAAACAACAGACTGAAATTACAGACAAATTTGAGTAAAAATACAACGACAGAAAGTACACTAACATTACACGGATTGAAACGCACTAATCAGTGATTTGAAATTCTACAACCAATAACATCACGGCTAAACTGACCAATGACACTATAACCAGACGTATAAACCATCAACTGACTATTCACAATTCACATGACTCTGAAGATGACTTCCGCTCAGGTTGTCGAAACGTCAGTCATTGTCAACAACAACAGTTCTTTTTATAACTACACTAACCTGGACGGTCAGAAGAAATTAACTTGACACCTTCTTAAAACATGTTTATTTCCATTTCAAATTCCTGTTTATAAGTGTCACGCATCCTTGGGAATGCAATTTTTGAATTCATTTGTTTTGTAGTAAACTTTCTGTTTGCTAGTATTCTTTTTTGCTCTCTTTGGATATGATATGTTCAGAATAACATAGGCGATAGGACTGAGTGGAGTACAATTCGGTCTGTAAACAAATGAGTGATCAACAGCATCGGAAGTCCGATTTGTTTATCATGACACATAGAATTGGATGACAAAAGTCCTATCATCAATTAAATATAACAAGATTACAATTTCCGAATTAACCCAAATTGACATGAAAATTAAAGTGAGAAGTGTAGGATACAATTTCCACCCTATATGTTATATAATAGGCGACAGGGCACTAGGCAATTTCATCCTGGGAAACTCGTTCAATGCAAGTTAGTGCCAAAACAAACAAATACCAACACAGTTTAAGGTTACAGTGTACCTTCGGGATGTCTCCAGTTTAACAGCTATAGCGTCTTAAGATTACTTAATATACCTAAACCCAGATATCAAATTAAAGCTTATAGAGCTGGCTATCTAAATATGGAAACCATTTGGTAATAAAATGAATTGTCGAATTTTTTACGACGTCTAAATTCGAACGTCCGAATCAGCTTTAAAACTCTATAACTCAAAGCGATTATTGTATTTTGCTAATTTGATTTGTTCTCGGGTTTCCGGACACGAAGCGCTAAAAAACCGTGTCGGCGATTTCCCATATTCAATTGCAGTGAAAAGTTACAGAATATTTTCGAAAAAGGGAGAAAACAAATTGAAGTGATCGCACGGAAATGGCTCTTGACGAAAAAGTTTTCGGAAATAAGAAATTCGCCGACATGTTTTGGTTGATTATATGTTAGCCTAGCTTGTGTCCAAATCTGAGGAAAATCGAACGAATTCCCTTTGAGTTGTAGCTCTTTAAAGTGTCCCCTACAAGCGAAAAATTAACTTTGAGAAAACAGCGCTTAAAAAAACATATCGCTTCATAAACAAACTCCGCCCACAAAAGTTATACTGTCATTTCTCCGTCAATTTTCACTATTTTTCGATATCTTTTTTTGGATGAAAGTTCATTCTGTAAACTTTATTTTGACCTCAAAACAAAAAAATTCAATAAATTTTCGATCTGAAGGTACACTGTAACCTTAATTGCACGTACAATCAAAGAATGAAACTCTTTACAAAATAGAGTCATTAAAGAGCAGTCAGTGGAAGCTTTCAAAATGGCTGTAATGTGCTATGTTTGAAAACGCTGACCCCAGAACTTTTTTTATCTTTATTATAACACTAACACATGCACATTTGCACATCTGCTGTTATGGGTTATGCCTTTTACAGATCACACAATTAGAATTAGAATTAGAATAACTTGAAGAAAGGCTTTTTATCAATCGAAAGCGATAATACAATTCTGGCAAAGAAATATGCAGAACATGATGTGATGTGATTGGTTCATTTAGCCTAAAGTTTTAAATGTGATTTGCTTACGAAGCTGCCCGAATACATTGTCTGATTACAGCTTTCCAAGTAAACTAAAAGGAAAATACAGAGGTTTATTAACCAATCACATTTGTTGAAATTGTGATAGTTTATTTCATGATTATGGACAGGAACTTGCTTCCGCTTACTGTCTTGAAATAGGAAAAAAAAATGCCAAAAGTGACGAAAGCAAAGAGATATGTTAACCATATAAAGATACCTTTGAAGTGTATTATCTCATAACTCTTGTTTGACTTGCAGCTCCAGTGGCGCCTGTTCCTCACGATCTCCAAGTAATCAAAACAACTGAAACATCAGTGAATGTAACAGTTTGGCATGCATTACAAACCAATGGTCCCATCAGGTATCGTGTGGTAACAATACGGTTGTGATTGTAGCTCTTTGCATACATTACAAATCAATGGTCCCATCAGGTATCGTGTGATGAAGATACGGTTATGAATGTACATTTGTATGACATGCATTACAAACCAATGGTCCCATCAGGTATTGTGTGATGACAGTACGGTTATGAATGTAGTTGTATGACTTGCATTGCAAACCAATGGTCCTATCAGGTATCATGTGATGGCAATTCGGTTGTGAATGAAATGCATGTTGAATTTTTTGTCTTCGATGTTTCTTTGGACTGGGGCAGGCATTTATTAACATTATTTTTTTATTGATTTTCTTTTAATGACTGGCAAGTTGTTTTATTATAATTTGCTGAGAATAGAGAGTAGTGTCACCGGAATTAACAGTGTTTTGCGATAAATAACCACTGCAATGTACCAAAACTGTCCACGAGTGTCTCTAATCATAAACGGACTGGGTCCGAATGAATAAAAACTTGAAGGAAGTTAGCTGACGTTTTTTCAAGTTCTCACATTTTGTTTCCAAAATGCACTAAAACAGACCATGATTTGTTCCTCTTTCAAGAATTCGTTGAATCCCTTCACTTGGTGTTTTAGTATTTGTGAATAAGTAAAGGTATTCTAGCATGGTTTGACCAAAAAAGGGTGAAAATGCACGTGACAGTGTGCCTTTGAGAAAATGAACCACTGTCTTGTACTAAAGTACGTTAATTGAGTTGCAATTTACTTGGAGATCACTGAAGATATATTACCAAAGGTGACTCGAAATCTTAGCATATGGTGCCCGTTTTACTATCGCCATTTTCTGTTTTTTTTTTTGCCTTATTACTTACTTATTAATTACATAATCACGCGAAAAAAAAAATCGCAATGGTATAAATCTTAGAAAACATACAAAAATGTCAATGAAGACAATGTCCTGAAGAATACCGAAAACACTTTTAAACACTTTAGAGGATTTTGTAAGGTAGCTGGAAAGTTAATTATCCTAAGATTTTTCAAATGATTTTCCTGAATAACACTTTTATGTGTCCTGCTAATACTCACACAAAAGTTAACGTACTAAAACAAGTTTTGTTTGTTTTATTTCTTTAAAATTTGCAGCTATTACCAACTTTTGGTTCATCGTGTGGAACAATGGACTGATGATGTCTCTGACTGGAATGGTTTTGGAGAAGATTTCTATATTTCTGCTCAAATTCTTGCTGCATCTGTCAATCCTTCAAAGGTTTTTGTTATTGGAGATGAGGAAACGTACGGTGGTTATGTGAACAAGAAACTGTTAGGTGGTCAGAAATACAAGATTTATTCCAGAGGATTGACTAGCAAAACCAAGGTATATATAGAGATTATTTAGCGTGAAGTTGTGTAATACGGTTGAGTATTTTTACGAGTCAGTTTTTATTTTTTCGAGCCTTTAGTTTAGGCGAGAAAAAAATAAAAAATTGACGAGTAAAAATGCCCAGCCGTATTACACAACTTTTCGCTGAATAAATTGTTTATTATACGACAGTAATCTTCTCCTTAAACTAAGTTTTTGAAACTATTTTTCCTCGCGCGCGGTCAGAAGGGTGTAATAACGTGTCATATTTGCACTCGTTTTGATGCGCATTTGCACTCTAGAATGCTATTTTGAATGATAATTAAATTAAATAAGAAATAACGTTTTGACAAACGATTAATAATAAAGATCAGCGAACGGAAAGTGCGACGACGTTTCGTAGCCATCTTGATTCCATTTTCAAGTTTCAAAATAACGGTTTAATGATAAAAAAAAACTACACTTTATTGTGTTTTCTTAAAATTCCGTTTCCCAGAAAAAAACGTTTCACTAAGCAGCAATTTCTGTTTGGTAAAGTAAGGCTTATGGCCCTGTCACACTATTGCGTATCGTACGTATGCGAGCGTATGAAAAATATCACTCATACGCTCGTATACGCTGACATACGCTAGGGGTACGTTAGGCATAGGTTGTATACATTTCAAGCACGGTCGCGTACGGTGGCATACGCTGGCATACGGCGAGGCCGAAAATTTTTTTAAGCATGCTTAAAAATTTTGTGCGTATTCGGACGTATGGTTTATACGCTAAGCATACGCTAGGCATACGCTGGGCATACGCTGAATACGCGAGAGTTACACTAGAGGTACGTTACCCATAGGTCAAGTACGCTGGTCAAACGCTGTATTTCCAAGGGCATTGTGTGCGTATGAAAATTATTTCATGAATTTTCATACGCAACTCATACGTTTCTCTCACACGCAATAGTGTGACAGGGCCTGTATCGCGCAAGATGATGTAGAGGAAAGTAACAATAAAATGACGAAAAGCTACAATAAAAACAAAAACCAACAAAAAAAAACTAAAAAACCCAAACTTTGTTATATTTTGTTAAACTCCGTTTTCCAGAAAAAACGTTCTACTGATCAACAGTTTCTGTTTGGTGAAGCGAGGCTTATCGCGCAAGTTGATGTAGATGAAGGTAAGAACTTTGTTGCACTAGATGTTAACTAATCTTAGGAACAAGTAAAGTTGAGTATTCTAATTAGCTACCTTAAGCCAATAACAAACAAGAAGTTCCTGAATGACAGCGCTAAAGCGTAAGGGACAAGAGCTAAAGGAAGTATGGTTGAGAGGAAAAAGTGCTGGATGATAAAAATTAGTCACTCAGAGTGCTGAAAACTAATGCGATAAAAAACTCAGGGAGTCAGCCAAAAAACCTGAGCGAATTTGCCTTATGAGCATCTCAGTAAAGTCTGCAAATTCTAAGGATCCAAGTAAGACTCAAGTGACCTAAACATCATCCTTCAGTAGATTCTTAGCTTTGATTTCTTTGTTCATAGTGCGTAACGTTTGGCAACTGGTCAATCAAGACGATCAATAGCACCCTAGGCATCCCATAGTGACCATTGGAATCATATTATATTTCCTTTATTAACAATTAGGTTGAATGGTCATTATGCGATGCCCAGGGGGCAAAATCAATATGGCTGCCATATCAGAAAAATGTAATTTGTGATAATCTTGATTGGCATAAATTAATATTTTCCCGGCACGGTACAGAGAACCGGGTACTAAGTGTAGTGCACAGGGTCTCAGGGTTCGCGAGTTTGAAAAGTGTCCGTTGATAGAATTGTGTCATTCTACGGTCAGCCTCGCCACCTCTAGTACTGTTCAAACCGGATGTTCTTTTGCGGGCAACTTTGCAAACTTCCGCCGCAACATTGGTATTTTGATTGACAGTTTGCTTTGAGCAAGTTGGAAGTTTCGCGAGCAAGTTCCTATTTCAAACTTGTTGTCAGTTGCAAATTGCGAATATTCTGAAAACACGTCCTTCTTCAGTTATGGCTCACGTACATCGCAATAATACCACCTCGGTTGAGAAAAGAGAAAGAATAATGGTTTATTTCTTAGTTAAAACGCCTTAAAACCCTAAAGGTAGCACCACTGCATAGGTTGGGGGTAAACGGCCTCTATTTTTTTCCAACAGTTGGTGTTTTGGGGTTTACGTGTCCGGCTCTGGTTCGCTTAGAGTTATTGTAATGTTATAGTCCTTTGTCAATAATAAAATGTATCGTGGGCCTGGCCTACCAACGCCCTACGCCTCTTAAGGTGGTCAGACACGAGGGGTTAGGTAGCAGGGACATGTCGCGGCGACATGTAGCAGTGACAAAAATTTGTGTATTACACACTGAGGGACATGTAACAGGGAGTGTAGCGGGAACATATAGCAGGGGAAAAAATCATAGCGCTTGCACACCACATGAAAATGTCGCGGGGACTTGTCTCAGGGACATGTGGCAGCGACACGTCCCCTCGTGTGAACTGATACTATCATAATTGTACAACACCAATTTTGGGGACATTTTGTCACCGCGACGTATTCCATGAAGTTTAACAAGTTGAACTCCGTGAGACATGTCGCGGACAAAATGTCCCCAAGATTGGTGTTGCACAATTATGATGGTATCAGTTCACACGAGGAGACATGTGACTGCAACATGTCCCTGAGACATGTCAACGCGACATTTTCATGTGGTTTGCAAGCGCTATTATTTTTTCCCTGCTACATGTCCCCCGCTACACTCCCTGCAACATGTCCTTTAGTGTGTACTACACAAATTTGTTGCTGCTACATGTCGCTCCGACATGTCCCTGCTACATGACCCCTCGTGTCTGACCACCTTTAGCCTTGTGTGTTTGTTCGGATGTGTAGTGGAGACAAAATAAGGTCTATTGCACGTCTTATCGTATGGTAGTTACGGATTTGCTCAACGTGTAAATAATTTGCATGATCTATCCAAATTCGAGTCATTCATGGCTAAGATAAATTATAATAAGATATTTAATTCAATTCCATTCGATTTAATGTACCTTTTTCTACCACTGGTCTGTCAATTCTTTTGGTCGCTGCGGCTGAATCGTCAGCACAGAAGCATAAATTTACTGATTTCTTGTCTTTTAAATGTTTAAAATCGTCCTAGAAGCACTCAGGAATAAAATGAGCCCCACAATTTATAGAGTGCTCTGTGGTTTGCAAAAAGACAGTCTGCTTGTTTGATTTGTACAAATTTAAGCCATTGTTGCCCTAAACTCTCGTCTTTAAAGATGGGTGGAATGTCCTGTTTTGCTCATGAGTTTTCACAAAACTGTACGACACAACGCTTTCCCAAATATATAATATATTTAAATGAAACTAGTTACACGTGTGAATTGAAAAAGGTCAAAAAGTGTAGCGTTTTACTATCAAGTTAATAAAACAAACGTTTCACACTCCTACCAGCATTTAGTAGGGGTTATCCGAGGATGGTAGTGTGACCTTCGGTAAAGTTTACAATTTGGTCTTTGTCAGTAAAAACTGAACATAAACTAACAATGAAATGAGAAGAGTCGTGGTAAGTGAAAAATATAAGTTAAATGAAAGTAATAACAGTCCATGTTAAACTTTACTGATGTAAGGCCCGGTTCAAACGTCGAACTTCACATGTGCCGAACCTAATGCAAATGAGCAATACCCATTGTTCTTGCTCATTTGCATTAGGTTCGGCACATGTGAAGTTCGACGTTTGAACCGGGCCTAATATTCACTCAGCGATTACAAAAATATGAAAAATCTTTAATTAATGCTATTTTATTTTTGCTTTGTTTTATTGTTGGTTTTAACTTTAGTTGTCATAGCATCTGAGTCACCAACGTCTGCAAAGAACCAGGGATCACCTACAGCTGCTATAGCTGCCTCAGTTGTTGTGGTTTTAGTCGTTGTTCTTGTTGTTTTAATTGTTGGTGTGATATTTTGGAGGAGGTAAGTTTGACCTGTTCAGCTCTTGTTTGCTTTTAACATGCTTTTCAGTGTTACCAAAAGTGTATTCTGTGATAGTATGGCTTTTACAGATCAACAAACGGAATTATTATAATTTGTTTTCGTGGCTTTTTTTTTTTTTGCTTGTTTTCGCTTCAATGTTCTCTTTCTTTGCGGCTTCAAAATAGGTTATGTACGCAATGCGTGCCTATGTTTTATCCATTCTGTCACGTCTGTTTCATGCGTTTCTTCTCCATTATCTCCTTTTTTTCCACCCATTTCTCATCCCTTTATACCTTACTTCCCTACCTACTTGCCTTCATATCTCACTCTTTTTGTTTCTCCATCGGTCCCTCATTTTCTCACTACCAGCCTCTCTCCTTCCCTCTCCCTTTCACATCCCTCCACTTGTCACTCTGGCGTTCTCAATCTCCAGACCGTTAGGGGTAAACCGGGGAGACCTCTAAGGGGAAAGGGGTGGATGGGTGATCTTGTCTGTGCAATATATTTTTCCTTAAGCTCTGTTACTGCAGGAATTATGTTTGCTAAAAAAAACAAGGCTTCAAGTCGGGCTTGAAAATCATACAACTACCCTCCCCCTTCTTAGAAGTAAAATTATCAGTCCCTTAGTACCAAGGCAGACTATTGACCTCTATTGACGTGACCGACAGATCATCTTATTACTTGCATGTGGCTTGCTTATTAGCTTCGCCGGCAAGCAAGCTCGCCCTCTTAAAGGAGAAGTGTGTGAGAGGAGGGGAAGGGGGAGGGGGAACCTCGCAGGCTAAGTAGTTTATTCTTGTAATGTTATATGATATAGCACCCCATCACCCTATGGTTATTAATAGTAAAGGGGATCGGTTTTGACAGACGTCGCCAATCAGGTGATCGTGATTCAAAGAGTGAATCTCATGCCATGACTGCAGTGAATGGGGCTTATAATACAGCAGCGGATGAAGCTGAGATCCTGCAAGATAACCTCCCTATAGAGGAAGAAGCAGCAGCAGTAGGTTGGTCTAGCATCATAAATACAAGTTGTATCACAAGATTTTAATTTTTTTTTATCAAAATTCTGCTAAAATTACTGATAACTACCTTCAATCATGCAAAGATTTTGTTCGAACCTAAAACATTAGATATAAAGTGAATTCTTAAAGGATGAACGATTATCAAAGATATGGGGAAGAACTTGAGAAATTTATCCGAAACTTTTCAAGTTGCAATCCATTTCCATCCTGGCCATCCGCGTTTAAAATCACACATTAACAGTTTAAGTGCATTAAAGGGAACCTCCATTGTCAGAACAAATTGTCGCTAAATTGTTGGAAATAAAGTCTAAATTAAAAATTTATAAAAAAAACAGGTGCAAATATAATTTTAGTGCACAAAAAAAGGATATGAATACCGCCTATTTTCGCTTTTAAATTTCCCGCGCGCCGCCATTTTGAATATTTATGACGTGTTACGGTTGTCTTATTGTTGCATACAAAAGAACATCGATTCTTAAGCAATAGAACACATTTTCTATGAGTTTACCGGCGTGATAAACCCACGCAACATCCCAAGTGGGTTTATCACGCCGGTAAACTCATAGAAAATGTGTTCTATTGCTTTTATGAAATAACTATGGAAAGCGTTTAGAAAGAGAGAACTTTGTTCTAGTTTTGTGCCGATCAAGTAGCTTATTCTCATTACATTCATCGGATGACGCGGGAAAACCAATCAAAGCGGCTGAAATGCCACTGACAAAGCTGACAAATTCACGGGTTCAACGAAAGTGATGAAAAGTTTTAGCGCTTTGAAATTCGTCAGTTGAAATTTATCAGCTGAAAGAAGAAACTATATTCAATGATTCAAAAGTTCTTTCAATGGGAAATGCAGAAAATTGTGTCCGGAATCTGCGCCGCAAACCTGAATGTACGAGGAAAGTTTGGAAGCCTACAATTTTTATGGCGTGTGTTGGGATTCAAAGATTGCTTTCTTGTCAAGAATTTTTCAATTGGAATAAAGGTTAGTTTCAGAATCTCAGCTTCTGAAAATGTTTTCGACTTTATTTATTACTTTGAAGTGTACAGTGAAGCCCGTACTTCTCTACATTTTAAGTGCTGAATGAAAACTAAGCTCATTGTTTTTGAGCCTACAGTTCTGAGAGTTAGATTGGTTTGATGGAACAAACTGAATTGTTTGATCATTTCATGGAAATAATTTGTTCAACCATAAACCTATAATGTTTGTTAGCTTCATTTTCTTCTTGCTAATTGATCATCCTTGCTTGGACACATAATCAGAATTTAAACTGCATCCGGTACAAAAGTATTCCATAAAAAATGTCAAAAACAAAACACGATAAAGCGTATAAAATGGATCGAATCGGCGTAAAATAATTAAGCTTATCCTAAACCACAAAGCTATAAGCTTAAGCCTTGCTTTTTAATTCCACTGTGCAAATCCGTCTTATTTAGAAGTTATCTTAGAATCTGTAGGAACATTTATAAACTTCAGTTCAGTGAATTTCAATCGAAAAGTTCCCGGTTCAGTTTGAAAGCCATTGTTTGCTCTTTGGGTTTCAAATTTTTTGAGCTTTTCACTAAACCTTCAGCTCAGTGAACTTCATAAAGTACATATCGAGGTTGTTTTGATTGTTATTGATCGCTGGAAATATATTCCTGTTGTTGATATCAGTTTTAAAATAAGCTTAGGGTTCTTTTGTCGATAAGCCATTTTTTGCTTGCGTACGTGGGAAATTTTTTATTTTTATTTTGTAGGTTTGAGCAGTAACTTATTGTTTACAAGAAACAAATCCTCTGTTCTTATCTTCTAACAGACCACAATATGCAATAAGAAACTAAACCGGCTCGAGTTGTAAAATTCTTTTTCCTCGCGCTTGTGTTGATGCGGTAACGGAAAATTGAACTTTGTTTACTTTACAGTTTCGCTTGCGCGATTTTCTATGAGTTTACCGGCACAATAGTCAATAGGTCTTTGACCAATCAGAACGCGCATAGTATCTCAGTTATTTTATAATTAACAATTACGGCAACCGTAACACGTCATAAATATTCAAAATGGCGGCGCGCGGGAAATTTGAAAGCAAAAATAGGCGATATTTATATCCATTTTATTTGTACACTAAAATTACATTTGCACCTGTTCTTTTAAAAATTTTAAATTTCGACTTTATTTCCAACAATTTAACGTCAAGTTGTTCTGACAATGGAGGTTCCCTTTAATATAGTAACTTGTAACAAAACTGGATCATTATTTTTAAATTTCGTGTGACTCAAGTATGTTTTTCGGTAGTGTAGCAGCTCCATTGTTTTAGGTGTTGTAGCGGTTTTTGGTTTCACGGCTAGGAGCCATTGTTTCTGTTGTTTGTTGTATTGTTCTCTCGAAGAGTAGCGAGCCAATGGTGTGAGACCTCACGAGGGCTGCGACATCGCCCATGTCTTTTAGCTTGTCGCAGCCGTACTACAATGTACACAAGGAGGTATTCATTTTAGGATCACAAGCATATATTTTAGTTGTTTAATTCACTTTGCAAAGCATAATAAATAGCACTGCAAAACGTGTTGTTTATTCACACAGCGTAATGAACAACAGTACAGCTTTTATTTTATTGTTTATACCTTAGGATCTCATCCACAGACTCAAACTTTAGAACCACCTTGTACAGCATAATAACAGTACCACAAGAACATTCTGCTCAGTAGCTTTCATTTGAATGATCACACTTTAGAATTTCATCCACAGACTCAACTTGTACAGCATAATAAACAGTACCACAGGAAAGTACTACTCAGTAGCTTTTATTTGAATGGTCACACTTTAGGATTTCATCCACAGACTCAAAAGTTAGAACCACCTTATACAGCATAATAAACAGTACCACAGGAAAGTGCTGCTCTGCAGCTTTCATTTAAAAAGTCACACTTCAGGATTTCATCCACAGACTCAAAAGTTAGAACCACCTCATACTGTACGGCATAACAACAGTACCACAAGAAAGTGCTGCTCAGCAGCTTTCATTTAAATGGTCACACTTTAGGATTTCATCTACAGACTCAAAAGTTAGAATCACCGTGTACAACATAATAAACAGCACCACAGGAAAATACTGGCAGGTCCATACCTTTCATTTGAATAGCCACACTGTTAGTATGTATGCCCAGACTTGGTAAAAAGTAACACCCCCTGTGAATGGTCACAATTTTGATTCCATTTGTTAATATTCAGTGGTGAGAGTCCCAGACACAGGCGACCCAATATATGGTAACACGGAGCCTGCAGAGATTGATGACAAACCCAAGCCAGTTCCTGTCAATAGATTTTCGGAATATGTTACTCGTTTGAAAAGGGAGAAAAACGCCGGATTTGTAAAGCAGTACAAGGTACGTCTTTTTCATGTTCAAATGAAAAAGTGTTTTGTTAAACATTGGTACCTCTTTTAATTTGTTGAGACAATTATTTTTCTTGGAAAATATTTCTTTTTGAATGTTGTTTTTCAGATGCTTGTTCCAGGTCAGCAGTTCTCTTGGGATGTCGCCAAAAAACCTGAAAACAAGAATAAAAATCGTTACGGAAACATCATTGCTTGTGAGTGGATACTTTTTCCTAATTTTCCTGCTGCAGTCAAACCTCTTCTCTTTACCCGAAGTAAATTCTCTCTCGTTTCACCTGCAACTCCTATACGTTCCCTATGACTCTCTTCTCCCATCCTGCAAACAAAGTAAGGCCCTAAACGGTTTTTTGTCTCTAATATTTCCATTCACTTATTCACTCTGCCCCCCCCCCCCCCCACTTATACACTTTGCCCCCCCCCCCCCACTTATTCACTTCGCCACCCTCCCCATTTATTCACTCCGCCTCCCCACTTATTCACCTCGCCCCCACTTATTTACTCCGCCCCCCATTTATTCATTCCGCCCCCTTATACACTTTGCCCCCCCCCCACTTATTCACTTCGCCCCCCCCCCATTTTTTCACTCTGCCTCCCCACTTATTCACTTCTCCCCCCTCGCTTATTCACTCTGCCCCCCTCAATTATTCACTCCGCTCCCCACTTATTCACTTGCCCCCTTACTTTTTCACACTGCTCTCCACTTATTCACTTCACATCCCCCCCCCCACTTATTCACTTCGCCCCCTTCCACTTATTCACTCCGCCACTGCACTTATTTACTCTGATCCCTCACTTATTCACCTCGCGCCCCCACTTATTCACTTGCATTGCCCTCCCCCCAATTATTTACTCTGCCCACCACTTATTCACTTTGTCCTCCCACTTATTCACTCCACCCTCTCCACCCCACACTTATTTACTCTGCCCATCCACTTATTCACTCCGCTCCCCACATTCACTTTCTTCCCCTCTTATTCACTCTGCCCCCCACATATTTACTCCACTCACTCCCAACTTATTTACTCCTCCCCCACACGTATCCCCCATTGATTTACTCCGTCCCCTGCCCCCTTATAAACTCTGTCTCCTACTTATTTTCCACCTAGCTCGGTTTTCTTTGTTCTTTTCAGGGGAATATATCACATAACCCCGTTCATTACAGTGTCTAAAAAAGCTGGGTGCGGCTTTGATTGTAACAGGGGAAAGGCGGGGCTGAAAACAATAGCTGATAACAATAGCAAAACAAAGGATTATATATTCCCCTCAACATATTCCCCCCAACATATTCCCCTCGACATATTCCCCTCGCCTTAGTCCCCTCGACGTATTCCCCTCATAATAGAATAACACAAACGGGAAGACAAAATAGGGCGTAACAAGTAAAACGCTCTAGCATCGGTCAATATTTTTTGTTTACAAAAAAAGACAACTTCATTAATCATATTTCTACGTAATTAACTTGCCGGTCGCGACCAAAAAGCGAAATGTTAATAACATTATTTGATGGTATCGTACCTCGATTCAGGTTTCGGGTCTTCAATAATGTATGACGCCTCGTTTTACGCTTGAACCTGAATATGTTTCTGCCGCTTTCCCCGAGTAGTACTGTAGCTCTTCCAGACCTCTATTTTTATTGGCCCCGTAGTACTGTAGCTTCTATTGTGTTTAGGTCTAGGGCTATTGTTTCTGTTGTTTAACCTATTGTTTCGTTAACCAATCACTGAGCTTGTTTGGAAAGGTACAGCCTCTCCCCTTTCCCTTGCAAAACACACCGCAACCACTCCATTGATCTTCGAAAGATGAAGGTGGGCAGTTGGGCCATGGCGAATCCACGAGTATTGTTCAAACATTTTCTTCTCTCTCTCTCCTTCTACTCATAACGAAGCAACGTGCTCAATGGAAATTTGACAAAAGCAAAACATGTTTACCGTCTCGTTTCGTAATGTGCCGTGATCCCAATGCGGCCTTGCGGAATCATGCTTTTTTGCATTTGTATTAAACGGAATGTTACTCTCCGAAAAATTAATAGTTTCTTTGTTGTAGAAAACCTCACAAGGTGGAAAATAAGCATGTTATTGACCAGTCCCTCGGGGATATGTGATATATTCCCCTCGTGGCGTTCCCTCGGGCTACGCCCTCGGGTAGGCCACGAGGAGAATATATCACATATCCCCTCGCTCCTGGTCAATAACCCTTACTTATTTACTCATTCCCTCCACTTATTCAATCCGCCCCGCACTTATTCACTTTGCATCCCCTCCCACCCCCCCCCCCCCCCCCCCCCCCCACTTACTCACTCTGCCCTACACTTATTCACTTCCCCACTTAATTACTCTGGCCCCGCCCCCTTATTCACTTCGGGAATCGCCCTCCACTTATTTACTCTGCTTCCCCTCCCACATATTCACTCCACCTCCCACTTATTTACTTTGCTGCCCCCCCCCCCCCACTTATTCACTCCCTCCTTATTTACTCCCCCCCACCCCCTCATTTACTCCACCTCCTACTTCATGGACTTTCTTGTACCTTGAAAGAGTTAGAATCTGCTGGAAAGTTCATTTAAATTGACCAAACGGTTTAAACTGTCCGTTCTCTCCTTGCTGTGCTTTCTACTTTGTATACCCTCGGACACAGGCGGCCCAAGCTCACTATCAGATAACCGGGACGTGACCCCTGCTTTATGAGCGGTATTGTGTTACAAAGATTTGATTTATAAATTACACGCCGGGCCAGGTGGCTCAAGAATTCGGCAGCCCAGGAACAACTTTTGAATGCCTTCAGTGAGGGAGCTTAAACTTTGCAAGACGACAAACATTTGAATTCCAAACAATCGTATGTTTTTTGTTTTTTCAATTTTAACCGTTTTTGGCGGGAAAATGACGTCACTTGTCGACAACTGGCTGCTGACTATCCTCGTCAGGCTAGATTTTTTTACCCGACATATCGGGCGAACGGTGAATGTGTCCACGCGACACTTTACGCGCAAATTTCGAATATTCCGAAGCGAAGCTCATTCGAAACAAATGTTTCGCAGGGAACGCATTTTTGATGACATTGCGTTGCGAGTGAACTGACAGGGAACTTTAGCATATCTGCTTTGATTCTATGGAGGAATTGTGGCATCAGGGTTAATTTCGGTGGATTTACTCGCTTCGAGCGGCGGGCACTCCGGAAATCAGTGTTCTGCCTTGTCTTTTTCTTAGCAGTGGAACACCCAAATAACGATAACTCGCCGAAATCGCGTTAAATCGCCCCGAGGAGCAGGCAAACAACAAAGAATACAACACAGCAACAGGGTAAGTCAATTTTATTCACATACGATTCGAATTTTTAAGTTTCGATGCAAAACCGTTGAGTTCCCATACAAACCTTTATAAATCAAATCTTTGTAACACAATACCGCTCATAAAGCAAGGGTCACGTCTCGGTTATCTGATAGTGAGCGTGGGCTACCTGTGGCTCGGATCAAGTATTTTCGCTGTTGATCTAATTGTGAGTCTACTTTATGCACTTTATGTTTATTTCCTTCCTATAGCTAGTAGTAATCATAGATTATAGTGCGTCTCCTTATCCCGTGGCACCTCGTCTTGACCTAGTACCTCAGTTTCATAAATTAATTCAGCCACTGTTTAAAAGGGCTATGTCGCGAGATATGCCACGCAGGCAAAAGCGTCGGGCCGACATCAAACATTCACGCTATCGCCGTGGGATCGGGGAAAATCCTACCGTGCTGTGTACTCCGAAAGGTCTCAGGTTTTTACGACATATAAATAGTATATTTGTCTTGATTTCATTTCGGTTATTTCTCCGATTCTGGAATCATACTCCTCAGTACATGTACTAATACCGGAACCGGAAATGAGAAATTTCTGAGAAAAGCCTGAAAAAGTGCCCCGTGATAAACTTCTTGGACACAGGATTTTTCGGATAAAATTACAGCTACCAGTTGCAAGTAAGACACAAGACTGTTGAATATAATTCCTTTATTAGCTAGACAAATTTTAGTCACAAAACTGTGAAATCTTTAGTCGCAAATGCGCCCGACACAGGCGCAATTTCGAGCACTGTAAAGTTAATCTGCGTTCGCCTGGCGCGGCCGGTCAGTGAATTATTGCTACAAGACATACAGCGAATTGCACCATACCGTAGAACATCGCGAAGAACGACGTCGGTATTTAGGTGAAAGCTTCCCAAATCAGGCAGAGAACCACAGCAGAATCAAGATAGAACATTCAAAACATACCAGAATGGTAGCGAGGAAAATCCGATAACTTCTTGCTTGATTCCAAAGAGACCCAACAACTTACTTGGTCCGGAGAAGAACCTTCGTCCAATTTTTCCACTGCGTTCTTTTAGTAGGCATTGAAATATTGAGCCGTACGATTTCAAAATCGGGAAAATATCCGAAACTAAATCAAGACAAATAGATTATTCACATGTGACATTTCGGAACCCCAGCTCCCCAGGACGATGCCTGATTTCCACGCGTTGGGAATGCTGGATACTATTGTGACGTTTCAAGATGGCGCAGATTTGGTACCGACACTTTTCTCGATTCGTTCCGCCTAGCCGACAAGATTAGGAAGCGTCTCCTTCGTCGACGCAATAATAATTGTAACAAACTAAAGAATATAAATTAAATGTCTGTGTTGACGAGTTGGAGGATGCAAGGTAAACAAGGGAATGTAGCCCTTATTATTACAGGAAAAAGTTTGCATTATTTGAAGTTTTGTTTTGTTTTGTTTTTGAAGATGACCATTCTCGTGTTCCGCTACCGTTTATTGATGGCATTGAACACTCCAACTACATGAATGCCAGTTATCTGCATGTACGTATTTCTTTTGTGTTGTATTAATTGTTATATGTGGTGGTCATGGTGAAATCATAATGAAAGTTGATTGCGAGTCCATTGTTGTGTTGTTTTTTCTATTGTTAATGTTTTCTCAGCAAATCAGAGAAGACCTTGTAAGAGTTGCGTACTGCCCCTTTCCAAACACTGAGAAGTGGGTTGAAAAAACGAGGCGCAACCGAGTTTTTTTTAAACTGCTGTTGAGTATTTGGATACTTAATGAAACATTCTTTTGAGCGTTTGATGTACAGGTGTAGCTTCTGAATCTAATCATTAAGTAATGGTAATTGGACTGAGTGGAGTAAAATTCCGGGAGTAATCAGGCGAGTAAATTCAAATCGACCGAGCGCGTAGCGCGAGGACGATTTGAAATTGCGAGCACGATTACCCCTGAATTGTACGACACGAAGTTCAATTACTTATTAATCGCATCAATAACAAAATTCGAGATTAAAAAGGCTATTTGGAGTTTTTTGTACTCAAAACGTTAAGGATATTTTCTATCAGTTTGAAAGCAGGAGGAAACAGCGAGAAAAAGAACCCATTTAAGTGCACCTGATTGACCCGCGCACAACGTTGGTGTCCAATTACAGCTGTCCAATTACAAAAAGTTGTAATTGGACAGCTGTAATTGGACACCCACGTGACCGCGCGCCTATTACGTAATAAATAGGCGCGCGGATGACCAATCACAATCGAGAATTTTGTTATTGATACGATTGATAAAGAAAGAAGGAATGAAATCGTCAAAATCCATGCCTATTTAGATTGGCTATTTAACCCACTGTCACGTTTTTGATTTCCTTTGTTCAAACCTAATTATTAATGAGTTTGAAAAAGACTGTGTCAATATATAATTATGTAGATGATTTCATTCCAGCCTCTCCGAATCTTTTTACTAAAGACTTATAACGCAACTGGCCCAGTAAAGACCAGCATTCAACAAAAATTTAAGCTCGCCATTTAAAATGTCCTTAAAACGTCTTGTTTATTTCCCAGGGTTATGACGGCACTCCGAAGACCTACATCGCATCTCAAGGCCCAGTACCTGGAACGTACCAAGACTTCTGGAGAATGATTTGGCAAGAAAATGCCACAACCATCGTCATGTTGACGAAACTTGTTGAACATGGTCGGGTAAGAAAAATTTCGCTTCTTAATTCGTGTAAACTGCTTAAAATGCAAGTTAAACAATATATATGGTGCATTCAATAGGCGTTAAGCAAAAAAAAGGAATAATCCCGCTGCCAACAAAAAGCTTTATTCTGACAACTTGAAAAGAAAGTTGCGGAAATAAAACACTATTGTTGTGGAAGATACCAGTGTGCATCTCCTTTTTTCTTCCTTCCCCCAAAGCACAACAATCTCCCGTATTAAACATGAAATAACTCTTGGTATTTTTGTTTTCACATGGTTCAGACAAAATGCCATCAGTACTGGCCCGAGAAATCGGAGACTTACCATAAAATAACTGTTACAAATCACAAGACGGAAAAGTTCGCCGACTATGCCGTGCGCACATTTGTCCTTTGCGAGGTGAGTTGATCTACATACAGCATAGTAAACATCGCGCGGATCGAATACTTGTATGATCACTATTTCCCCATGTCCGTCAGCTGAATGCGCAACTGTATTCTGTTAAACACATTATAGGCAGCCACCACTATAAATGCGCATGTGAGTGATTGTGCAATTTTTAACTCGTGAATATGCGAAGCGTTGAACGAGTTAAGGCCGACACACACTAGGGGACATGTTGCGGGGACATGTTGCAGCGACAGTTTTCCTCGTGTGACATCCCCGGTTTTGCGAAAAAGTTCTGTTGCGGGGACAAAATTGTGTCCCCGCAACAGAACTGGTTTGAATTCGTGCGTCATGAAGCGGGGACAAAATGACGCCCATTTCGATGTCGCATCGTATGCACTGCTCTTGCAAACTGTCCCGGCTACAAAATAGAAGTGAACCGATAAAAACGCGCCATTGATTATCCCATGAGACTTCAGTAGCAGTCTTTCAAGATGGCGGCCTCGGGGGTATCCTCTACTGCTAGCTCAACTAAAAAAGGGTGTAGTAGGCTCCTTTTTCTTCTCTTCTTTTCAGCCACTCGCGTATCCATTGTTTTCGGTCAACATAATTACACATTTCTTCATCTATTAACATCATTGACAGTAGTAGAAGCTTCTTTTCCTAACCATAGAGTCCGCCATCTTTCTTTCCTTGTATACCAGTTCCCAGGCGCCCTCAGTGATTTCTGTGATTTTTATACCTCAATCCGCTTTGTGTGCACCAGCTTGCGTACTGCCGCTGCAACATGCGCCTATGCTGTGCACACGAAGGGGCTTGTCCTCGCTTTATGTTCCCGCAACATGTCCCCTAGTGTGTGCCGGCCTTTAAAACATACGGGGACAAATATGCCATTTTTACCCGTGAATACGCGCATGCGTAATAAACGGGTTATCGGTAACGGAGACAGATATGCAAATGAGCACTCACTCACTCCTTCCATCAGCTGTTAACTTAGTGACATAATGCTTTGTTACGAATGCGTTTCGTAACAAGAACAGCATGAATCCAGCGATAACAATAACTAATTTGTTGTAAACGAATATAAACAACAATAAGCTTAAAGATGTTTCGCATTTGAAGTCTTTAATGCAACATTACAATCGATCTAAAAGGATTTTTCAACCGAGACACGCGTTTCGACCCGTATCTACCTTGAAGTAATCAAATTTATCCTATTCTAAGTCAGTGATCATGATGGCCGAGTGGATTGGCGCGCGGAACGACAGCCGGACGGCCCGAGGTTCAAGTCTTGCTCGGGACCTTTTTTTCTTTCTTCTTTGGACTCAATATTATGCAAGTGATGTACTGTATTTTTTTTTTTTTTACGTTTGTCAAAAATCCTTACGTTAAATTTAAAAAAATATATTGAACCGTGTCAGTGCGAAAACATAGGCTTACCGCAACATTGCGTTACGTGTTAGCATTTTTTATTGACGGGTTGGCTCTTAGGAGCCTTTGATTCTTTCCTTCCTTCCTTCCTTCCTTCTTTCTTCCTTCCTTCCTTCCTTCCTTCCTTCCTTCCTTCCTTCCTTCCTTCCTTCCTTCCTTCCTTCCTTCCTTCCTTCCTTCCTTCCTTCCTTCCTTCCTTCCTTCCTTCCTTCCTTCCTTCTATCGACTCTAAACTTTTCCGCTGACCAGTGCACAGTGCACCAGGCATGTGCTAAACTTTTGCCCGCTCCAAATACGTTAGGCAATGGTCACATGTTTCACCTATGGGGAGGGTGGGGTGTTGGACGCAGAGGATGGGGTGGGGGAGGGCCCGTGGAGCAAAACGCGTAGAAGAAGAGAGCGTCCGAATGTTGTTTCGTATTCACGGGTTGGCTTGTAGGAGCGTTTGATTGAATACACTGTTATATTTTAACGCCAGAATGAATCAGGGGAAAGACGCCAAGTTCAGCAGTTTCACTTCCTCGTTTGGCCTGATAAAGGTGTTCCACGGCACGCGACTGCTGTGCTCGGTCTGAGAAGGAAGGTGCGAGCCATACACAGGGACAGTGCAGGCCCTCTATTGGTTCACTGCAGGTAAACATTGATTAGCAAAAGTCTGTCCAATATGATCGTTTGGGTGACATTATAGTCCTTTTTCCTTTTTTCCCTTATAGTCTACACAGCCAATAACATCTTGGCCGGATTAAAGGAATGGCTTTGGTTACTTTTAGGGGTGCCGCGCTATTTAGCGAAAAACAACTGTATTAGCGCGCGCTAAAATAGCGAATTTAATGTCGTCAATCAAATTGCGTCAGCAAAGTACAAATTAAAGTTCAAAAATGAAAAAATTCAAATTTGATAAGTTATAAAAGAACGAAATGTTACTCAAAAATTGTTCAAACACAAAATGTCACATTCCGTACATGTGTAGTTGCTCTTTATAAGGTTTTCTTTTTCTTTCAACCATGCAATTGCTGTCTCGAGAGAAATTACTATGTTTAGAAACTCGATAATATTCATCGTTTTCTCTCAAAATGACAATTTTATTAGCCATATGATCACGACGTTAATTCGCTATTTTAGCGCGCTCTAATACAGTTGTTTTTCGCTATATAGCGCGGCACCCCTAAAACTAACCAAAGCCAAAGGAACGGTATCCCGCCGAAAAAAAAATATTTTGCTAACCTAATTTTCATGCTACATTGCCAAATGCCACCAAATTATAACACTTCTTTGGATTAAAAAGATTCCATAAAGCAGAACAGAAGCAGTAGTTTGAAGACAAAGTGCAGGATTGCAAGGATGGAAGTGGATTACAGTTCATCAAATTTAATTTCATGACAGGCGGTTAAGAAATCAAAATTGCCATTCTTCTTCTTCTTCCCAGGGCTTCTCTAACTCGGATGAACATACCAGAACAAAACTCAAGCGACTACTGGGCTAAAACCAGTAAAGTAACATTTAAACAATAAGACCATGAAACTAAAGGCTGATTATCACTAACGACGGAGTCGGAGTTGGAGTTGTAATCAGAAGCACAGAGTGTTATGATCTAGTGAAACTCAAACCGACGGAATCGGGAGATTATGGAGTCATAAGCGGAATCGGAAGGCGGAACCGTTCTGATCCTTCCGACTCCGATTCCGTCGAGCTTATGACTCCGCGTACGACTTCGATTTTCACTAGGTCGAAAGCGCTCTTACGACTCCGACTACGACTCCGACTACGACTACGACTCCGACTACGACTCCGACCACGACTCCGTCGCCAGTGAAAACCAGCGTTAAGTGTTCTATGAGTGAATAGACCACGACACATCTTTTGTCTTTTTCTGCTTCTTGTAGTGCTGGTGTAGGAAGGACTGGTGCCTTTGTTGTTATCGATGCTATGCTGGAGAGTGCAAAAAACAAGAAGGTCTTAGATGTGTTCAACTATGTACAAATGATTCGTACTAACCGAATCTCCATGGTCCAAACAGAGGTGAGTTTGGAGGACGATTAAGATATCATTTAATGTTTCAATAAGTACCCACGCTGAATTTGAACGTTTATATATTTAGAAGCGTTTAACTAATGCCCGCCAAGCTTAGTTACCTTTATCTAAAATTTATCTGGGAACGTTTTTACAATTTAGATCATTTTAACATTTGACTCAATTTTAGCGCTTTTCTAAAATGATGGCCATTCGGAATGATGACGCAATTCCCGCGTCGTATGACGTCATCACGTCATGTAATCTACCTTAATCTAGAGAGTTTCTTACCTTCTATAAACTCTGGAAAGTTTCATAGCCTTAGTCTTAATATTCTTGAAGTTACGGAAGGGGTTTGGGTGCCGGGTTGGGGCGGGGGAATGGGTGGGTGGGTCCCAGGATCAGCCCCCTAGTCCCAGAAGACCAAAAAAAAAAAAACGGTCTCTGAACAGGGTTAAAATAATGACCTTATGTTTTGCTGATGGAAGTTTATTTTTAATAGGAGCAGTACGGTTTCATTTACATGGCTTTACTTGAAGCAATAACTTGTGGTAACACAGAGATCCCAGCACATGATATCCGTATCGCCGTTAAAAAGCTGGCATCTGTGAATCCTAACACCAAAATATCTGGCCTTGCTTTGGAATACCAGGTAAAATCTTGCTAACATCTAGGACTTTATCCACAGACTGAAACGTTAGACTGAGCCGTATTGTACAGCAAATAAACAGAGCTACAAAATTGTACTACTCAGTAGCGTTTATTTGAATGGTGACACCCATGAATTTTGTCTACATTTCTACTGGTTTATAGTCACCCTCTACAGCAAAAGGAGGTTTTCACTTGAGTGTCGTAAAACTTAAACAAAAGTAACAACTCTGGCCAATCATAACATAGGCAGACAATCCAATAAACCTATCAGACCTTGAAGTAAATACATGTAGCCGGCGTCAAGCGCGGGAAAACGTGTGCGCGCAAGTTACTATTGGTTTTACTTCTGATTGGATAAGAAAGTGGCGCGAGATTTTTTAGCCAATCACAAAGCGTAGCAATGCAAAACCAAAACAATTGCGAAATTACTTTCGACACTCAATTGGAAATCGCTCTAATGAACAGCAGCATTACATCAATTACATCAATGTATTTGAATAGCTTGACTTTAGTTTTTTTTATCCAGACTCAAAACGTTGAACCACACTGCATGCGTATCAAGGCAGTGAAGTGAAGTGGTTAACACAATAACAACTTTACTAGTTAGTATTACAAGCTCATTTATGAGACTGTGGCTTTCATACAAGGGGGAGTGCTTGAAAAAGCTATCCACTTGTAAGGACAGCTCAGAGCCATGTTCGCGTCTTTGCAAATCACTTCTTACACGTAGATAAGACATGACTTATGCCCTTACGTATTAATGGACTTAATGTAAGTTTATTATTCAACTTATTTACGACAGCGCTTAGAACTCATCACTGCGGATGATGTTGCTGATAGAGAGAATGGCGTTGGTCTCAAGCCCGAGAATGCTTCCAAGAACAGATTCCCTGACATAGTGCCTTGTAAGAGCAACCATTCATTTTTCTGCCTTTATTGCAGGCGTCCGTCTTTGTGTAGCGAGCGCTGAACATTTCTCCTCTGGATTTTAAGCCGCTATTTTGGAGTTTGAAAAAGGAAAAGACTATGAAGGATCTATTTTAAGGATCTATAAAGTAGTAGAAGTTAGAACAAACTCAACCCGCCGTGGTTTGTTGTTGTTGGTTGTTTTAAAGGAGCTTTTGTCCCAAAAGACATATTTAAATCAGTAGAAACCCAAAAAATAATGACCCAGTTTTCTTTGAAAATATTCTACTAGTGCTCTAAGAGTAAAACACTAAGGTGCAGGATTGCAGAAAACTAGTTTAATGAAATGGAAATCATATTTTTATCTCAATGAAAAACAATACATCCCATTGTATCATGCTTCGTTCTGCACCTCACTCGAGTAAAAACAAGTGTGTTGGACTGCAGCTGGCCAGGATGGAATTGATTGCAACTTGGGCCAATTTTTACGAGCTTTTCTGTTGCGTCTTGGAAAAATCGCTAAAAATTGATTATGGTTTGTTCTCCCTTTTGAAATTTTTTGAAATATCTTCCCATTAGTGTTCTCGGAACATTATTTTATAAACAAACGTATTTTGCCGGTTATTTAAACGAAGTGTAACTTAGACTGCGGTTTAAGACAATTATGGACCTTTACGTCTCTTTATAAGTGGGTCATTTAAAGTAGATAAATGTTTTTCTAGTCTGTGCTTTATGCCTTCTGGACACAGTTTACATTTAATAACATTTAAATATTGAAGTTGGCCAGATTGAAATTGGTTTAGACTGCGGTTTTGTTAAACACCGTCTAAACTTCGTTTAAATAACCGGCCCATTAAGTTTTACTCCTTAGCTTATTTAAAAAACAACAATCCTCATGACATGTCCCCCTTAATCTGTGTTTTTCAATGATAAAAGTTTTGCGTTTCTATTCATATTTCAGTAAATGGCTCAAGAGTAGTTCTGAAGGGTGACGAGAATAACAACTACATCAATGCATCATTTGTTGATGTAAGTAGAATTGTTGTGTCTCCAAGCAGTAGTCACAATGGGGAAATGTTTCAAGCCCTGGATTTCTTCAGCTTTTTTGCCAAATGACAAATACCTTAAACTGAAAAACTGGCATGTAGTTATGCTCGTGTTCATGGTTCAACAAAGAAAACTTCTGAAATAATTGAGGAAAATAAGTCACCCGGCAAGACCCTTTTGCTTTCGACCTCCAAGTTATCTGAAGACATCACCTAGACTTTGTAAAATATACTTCCTCTCTTTGTTTTCCTTCAGACCTACAGGGAGCGAAGTTCATTCATACTGACACAAGCTCCCCTGAGTAACACAATTGAAGATTTCTGGAGGATGGTTTGGGACTACAGTGTTGGAACAGTTGTCATGCTGAACGAGCAAAAAGAGAAAGGACAGGTACTAAAAATATCTCAGTGAATTTTGAGCTTGCTTCTTTAATCCTCACCTCCACTTTACCCCAATTCGCCACTCCAAAACCATCTGGGAGACTCAGCACCAGCTGTCGGCACTAGGCTTTCTGGGATCGTTTGGGTAACCAGCGTTAGTCACGATAGGTTGATGGAGAAGGAGGTGTCCCCATAATGGAGCTCCCCCCATAATGGAGCTCCCCCCAAAATGGTGTCCCCATAATGGAGCTCCCCCCATAATGGTGTCCCCTTAATGGAGCTCCCCCCATAATGGTGTCCCCACAATGGAGCTCCCCCCATAATGGTGTCCCCATAATGGAGCTTCCCCCATAATGGAGCTCCCCCCATAATGGTGTCCCCACAATGGACCTCCCCCCATAATGGAGCTCCCCCCATAATGGTGTCCCCATATTGGAGCTCCCCCCATAATGGAGCTCCCCCCATAATGGTGTCCCCACAATGGAGCTCCCCCCATAATGGAGCTCTCCCCATAATGGAGCTCCCCCCATAATGGAGCTCCCCCCAAAATGGAGCTCCCCCCATAATGGTGTCCCCACAATGGAGCTCCCCCCATAATGGTGTCCCCATAATGGAGCTCCCCCCATAATGGTGTCCCCACAATGGAGCTCCCCCCATAATGGTGTCCCCATAATGGAGCTTCCCCCATAATGGAGCTCCCCCCATAATGGTGTCCCCACAATGGACCTCCCCCCATAATGGAGCTCCCCCCATAATGGTGTCCCCATATTGGAGCTCCCCCCATAATGGAGCTCCCCCCATAATGGTGTCCCCATATTGGAGCTCCCCCCATAATGGAGCTCCCCCCATAATGGTGTCCCCATAATGGAGCTCCCCCCAAAATGGAGCTCCCCCCACAATGGTGTCCCCTTAATGGAGGTGTTCCATTAATGAAGGTGTCCCCTTAACCCTGTTTTGCTAATATACAATCAAACGCCATCAAACTTTCTGACTTTTCCTAAAATTTATCTGGCAACAATTTCATATGACATTTTATTGATCATGTGAATTGATGTTTCCAAGGCAACAATATTTTGACAGCTATGTTTTTCGAAATTTGCATATTTTTACCTTTGAATAAAGAAAAACAATATTTATTGGTATAACTTTTACATTTTTACGTCATTTAGCGTTTATTTATTGGTTTTGATTAATTTTGAGTCAATTTGGACGGTTTTTAAGAGGTTTTGAAAAATTTCAGAAATCTAAGATGGCGGCCGTAGAACTAATAACTACGTCATATGACGTCATCGTTTCATTGTGCGGACCGCAAAAGAGACAGTTTTGGACGTACTATGTACCCTCTAGGTTTCATTGTCATAGCCTTAATGTTCTTGAAGTTACGAGAGGGGGGGGGGGCACAATGTGTCCCCCCCCCCCCCCCCCTAGGCTCAGGAACTCTTAAAAAGCCCGGGCAAAATAGGGTTAATGGAGGTGTTCCCTTAATGGAGTTTTCCCCTTAATGGACGTGTCCCATTAATGAAGGTGTCCCCTTAATGGAGTGGTCTCCTTAATGGAGATGTCCCCTTAATGGATGTCTCCCATCATCCCATGAATGTGTTCCATTAATGAAGGTGTTTCCATTAATGGAGGTGCTCCCTTAATGGAGGTGTCCCCTTAATGGATGTGTCCCCTTAATGGATGTGTCCCATTAATGGATGTGTCCCATTAATGGATGTGTCCCATTAATGGATGTGTCCCATTAATGGAGTTCTCCCCTTAATGGATGTGTCCCATTAATGAAGGTGTTCCGTTAATGGAGGTGTTCCATTAATGTAGGTATCCCCATAATGGAGGTGTTCCATTAATGTAGGTATCCCCTTAATGGAGTTGTTCCCTTAATGGATGTGTCCCATTAATGGATGTGCCCCATCAATGAAGGTGTTCCCTTAATGGAGGTGTCCCAAAGTAAAGGTTCCGCTCTAAACTTTGTCAGTGCTAGAATCGTGTCTTTACACATTTTGTTTATTCCAGGTATACCCCATATACTGGCCATCTGAAGGCTCTATTAACTTCGGCCAATTTGTCATTGAAACAACGTCTCATGAAATATTTCAGGACATTTCAGAAAGGGAATTGACGGTTGCTAAGAAAAAGGTATAACTACTGGAGTTCTGTAGTTCTATGCATTGTTATCGATGATAAGTTAATATTAAATTACAGGTATCATGTGTCCATTTTGCAGATGGATGAATCCTACAAAAGCGGGATTAGCACTTGCACTTTTCCTTTCTACAAAGCAAACGTCTTTCATAGTCAAAAACATTATGTTAAGCGGCGAAACAGTCGCCCAACCATACGGGGATAGAGCTTGGTTCTGTCCTGTACATGCAGCTACTGGAAACATACGATGGCGCACTGTTAAGGAATACTATCAAGATTCATTGTCCATGAACAGTTAATGAAAAATAGCTTTCAATCAGCGAAGATTTCTGTTTTCTGTTAAAGATTTCGGAATCATCTGTGTATGTAGTCTTTACCCTTATACTTGTAAAACCTTGTTATGTTATCTATTTGAATTTACAGTAAACTTATATTGTTACCTAGTGTCGTTATTTTTAATTATTTTTAATCATCAAAATTTAAGAAAAATTCAAAATTTTATTCATAAAATATTGAAAAACAAATGGTACCATGCAAAAGTACTACTGAAGAGGTTTCATTTGAATGGTCACACCATAGGATTTCGTCCACAGACTCAAAAGTTAGAACAGTGGTACCATGCAAAAGTACTGCTGAATAGGTTTCATTTGAATGGTCACATCATAGGATTTCGTTGACAGCCTTAAAAGTTAGAAGTATATTTGGTGTCTCCATAGTTGACTCTGGGAGTGAAAGGGTTAATGAAATTGTCGTTTATTTATTTATTTATTTATTTATTATATTGTCGGAAAGTGATTTGAGTTGCAAACATGAAATTTAATCAGATATTGCCGCAAGTAGGAAGGGACAAGTCCCTTTATATAACGAGTTTTCGTGTTGAAATATATATTTTTTTTCAGGACCCTAAAGTGTTTCGTCGCGTTCACCATTACCAAGTCACCGGCTGGGCTGATAAGGATATCCCAGCAAATCCACAGTGTATACTGGACTTGATTAACATGGTGGATCGTTCGCAGAGAAATTGCAACAATGCACCCGTTATTGTGCAGTGCAGGTTACTATTTTCCCCTTGTTTCACTTACATTGTACTGTTTTGCATCGTTGCTTTGTAAGATTCTGTTAAATCGAGTGGTAGGGGAGAACGATATTTTTTTTAACTTTCCCTGATCGTTCCCTATCAAGCATTGGAAAGAAAATACATCTCAAAAGAGATGTGATAAACTAAAGTTGCCGCATTTGTCCATATAGTATTACTTATCACGCGCGTCCTTATTTGATCGTTTTACGGTGTAGCTGGAAACGGCCAAAAAATCGTTTTCCCTTGATCGGATTAAAAAACGGTTTAGACAGGTTCCTAAACACATTTTTCCTTCTGAAAAATACACAAAAATAAATTTTAAACATTTGTTTGAACTGGCAATTTGAAGTGACTAAACATCTTGCCTGCGTTTTGTGTTTTCAGCAATGGTGTCGGCAGGAGTGGTACCTTCTGTGCCATTCTTTCCATCATAGAGCGGCTCAAGACAGAACAAGTGATTGATGTCTGCCAATCAGTGAAGGTGATAAGAGTCAACAGGCCAAAAGCTGTCGACAGTAAGGTGAGAATTGTTTTTTCTTTATCTTGTTTGTTGTTTAAGGAAATGGTTTGATCCCAGAAATATTAGTATTACGTCGAGTGTGATCTGAAATTACACTAACATGGGCCACAAAAATCTCATCAAAAAAGATTGGATTCACTGTAAGTCCCATTAAATCGGCTTAAAAGCATTTATAATGTACAAATAACTTTCAAATGGTTCAATTTTGAGTATTTTCACGGTTGACGAATTGCATGACGCATTTTAAACCTTTACACCTACCATGTTAGAAACAGCTTTGTGGGATGTAAAGTTTGGATTTTTGAATTTTTATGACGGCTGTGCAAACCAAGAATAGTTAAGAGTGAGTCCACCATAGGACCAGGCAAGTGTGGCACAAGCCATCTCTCCGATTTCTACCAAACTTTGCCAGTATAAAGGTTTCGATAAAAGATTTAAAAATCCAAAGTAGTTTACGTCTGCCATTATTCCAAGAGGAACTGGGCACCCCCATAGTTATTTAGTGGCAAAACCCCTAAAATTATCATATATTTAGTATAAAATGCATACAGTTGTAACACTCACAGGATATAAAGGAATTCATTCAAACATTACATGTGTAATGTTTGTCCCTAAAGTAACCTCCAAACACAATTTCAAGAGAAATGGTATAGCAGCTGTCAATCAACAGACGTTAATCATTAACCCTGTCACACAACATTTCAAATATGTCAAAAAATGATCGATTTGAGAGGAAATTATCTGTAATGAGAAAACTTCTTCTAACGAAATAATACCACTCTAAATCAAATCTATCCTAGAACTTTTAAAAACAGTTAAAAAATTTTTGGCCTCAATTTTAACCCGGTGAATAATTTAAACCGAAGTTAATACATAACCTCAAATTCATACTCGAAGAGTTACTTCTATTCACGTTTGTAACAATAATACAGCATGTTGAAAAGGAATAAAAGGTCAATTTCCTATAAAATGAAACGGAATTATAGGTCTAAATAATCGAAAGAATAAGAAATAAACTAACAAAGAATTATTCATGCAAAAAAAAAAACAGTCACGCAACAGTCCAAAACATATTTCAAAGTAATTGAAAACATGCTTGATTATGCAATATTAATATGCAAGTAGAAATAGTTTTATAGTTTTCATTTGCTTGGAAATGAGGTAAGAAAATAATCTAACAGCTTTTATATGCACAACGCAACGGTTTATATCGGGAAGCATATGTCACACAATCTTTTAAAAGGTCGCTTACATGATTACACCTGACGTCTCTATTAGCCAGTCCAAAACAACCTCTGGTTGTAATTATATAATTACCTTTGGAGTGAGAAGCCAGACAAGCTAACACTTAACTCCGCCAGTATTTTCTCCAGGTGCCATGTGAAATGCAGTAAAGCATGTCAAAGCAAATTCCAAATCCACCTCCTAAAATGCAGTGTATCAAAATACCAAAATTGCTCATGCGCTGGGAATTGAGTACAAACCCTAGGCATGTATCCCTTGTCAGTGTGAAAAAGACAACAAGTGTCACGTTAGAAGCTCTGGACGCCAGCAGAACATACCAATAACCGCAATAAAAGGACCAAAATGACTGTCGACCAAAATATAAATTTGTATACACGCAAGCGTGACAGGTTGAGTCCTACATCGTACTGGTCAGCGTTATGTACCACAGGAATACCAGTGGTCAAAACAACGCAAAACCAGGCTCATGGCAAAAGAAATTCATCCTTGCATTTGCAAAGAAAAATGTTGAATAATCTGACTTTTGTATCGATACTCCTTTATGTTAAAGAAAACCCATAAAATTTCTCTGCTGGTTTACTTCAAGAGAAAATAATCATTTTCTCTTGTTTACTTGTAATACCGTAAAGTGTCAAATTCTTGCTGGAGTTTAAATTTGTGACTTTTGTATTTTGCGGGATGTAATTTATTACTCCGAATTTATTTGAAAGAAGTTTATTTTTACGATAGGAAACAAAAATCGTAACAACATAATTGGTATTAAATTAGGATTGTTGAAATCAACGCGATTTTCAATGCTTCGAAATGCCAGTGGTAATGTTAATTTTATAGGGAAAAAAGGTTTTACGATAGTAAATTTTACATAAACTTATTTTTGTAATTGCAAAAAATTGGACCCGCAAAAAATTTCATACCAAAAGGAGGTCCCTAAAAAACATAATCCACAACAGCCCACCCGCCCCCTCTCCACTCCAGCCCATCAACTGGCCTCTATTTACCCATGGATAACCACTGACAATATGCAGAGAGAACATTTACGCTTAGGGTGGTTTTGTTCCTTATGCATTGCCCTTGCCTTGGCAAACGTACTGGTGTAAAGGTCCAAAGGTATGACTCCAGCGATCGACAAGCTAGTAAACATGTATGTGACCGCAAGATCGCTGCAAAGAAAACCCGCTTACGTAGATTTATCAATGAAGTTCATGACATGCAAGCAGCGAATGATATGAAGGCTACCCTTGATTCATTTGGTGGAGTGAAAGGATGCTATGTAGCTGTTTCCATGGTCAACGACTCCTGTCAAAGTATGGCCAAACATTCGTTTCCACGCATACAAGCCTTTATCAATTTTAAGTTTCATTCCAACGGTCAAAGGGTTTCACGGTGGGCACAGATTCACTCGAAATCGCTCGACATTTCGCGATATAATAATAACTTTTTCCGTTTTGATGTTGTTAACATGAAATTTCACAACAGCACAGAACTCATCATTTTCACAAATTGATATTTTTTGTTTTTCCATTTTTGCATTTTTTGGGCGGGAAAATGACGTCATAAATTTGGCGCCCAAAAAATAACTTAGTATTATGGGATATCTAATGACAATTTCTGAAAGCACTCGCCGCAAGCATCTCAAAACTGAAAAAATCTCGTAAATACGTTGATCCGATCAAAAGATATGACGTTTCAAAATTTGAACTCCCCGCACATTATTTGCGGGGGTCAAAGGTCATTTAGAATCAAATCGACTGAAAAACTTGCGCTTCATTCAACTTTAACAGTTTTGAACCTTGGAAGCTGAAATTTTACAACAATATAGAAGTTATCATTCGCAAAAATCGTATGTTTTTTGTTTTTTAAATTTCAAGTATTTTGGCGGGAAAATGACGTCACAAAGATGGCGCCAAAATTTGAAATTAGTATTATGGGATATCTGATGACAGTTTCTGAAAGTACACGCCATAATAATTTCAAAAGTGAAAAAAGTTCGTTAATATGTTGATGAGATCCAAAGATATCACATTTCGAAAATTGATGGGCCCCTGATTTCCGACATTTTGTTAGCACGCGAATGGTGAGCGATTTTGATTGAATCTGTGCCAACCGTGTTGGAAGGACATAGGTATACGACGTTGGCCAAGGAAAGTACTTTACCAATGCACAGCTAATGAAAACGGAGCCTCCCCAAGAAGCTACCAACATGAAAATTATGGAAGAATTCGGAATTCCAGACAAAGAGGTCGGCGCAGTCGCACTCACCTCTTTGTCAAATGGAGAATGCAGCTGTGGAAAAGATACACAATCCAATCAAGATGATGCATTACCCGACGAATGCCAGATCATCGATCAAGACGAGGAAGTTAGCTTTTCCTGTCCAGAAGAAGAATGTGTTAAAAAATGTGACCTTCAACAACCTGCAGAAACACCTCAACACAGGATGGTCAACCATACGCGTTTGAAAATACGAGGTTTTTTTGCAACATTCTTGCACTCGACTCTGCTCGCACGGTAGTAAAAGTCAACCATATTAAACAAATCTCAGCTTTCATGTTTATGTCACGAATCGTTTGAGAAACGAATAATATTTTCTTTATTTATCGCCGAGGAAGACTAGCTCAAAACAGGGAGTACAAGTTAGGATATAAGATACTGTGCCGTGAGTAGGTAACCATTTGATCAAAAGTTTAACGTTTTAATTTTAATTGAGAAGTTCTCCTTTTGTTCGTTCATGCATGCAATGGAGGTCACGACCCTTCACAGTTTTGAAGGACTATACCAGTCGCTTTTTGTAAAATGTAGAACAGTTGTTAAAGAAGCTATTAAATCTATTAAAGCTATGCCAAGCGGAAGATATCAATTAGAAGACTGTTAAAGTCCAACTTCACTACCCGTAGAGTTCTTCTTTCCTTTAAAATTAACATTACCACCAGCATTTCGAAGCATTGAAAATCGCGTTGATTTCAACAGTCCGACAAGAGAGCAGTTCATACCTATTGTGATAATCTGACAATATTCAAAAATTTATGTAGTACTGCATGCCGGGACTGCATGTACACCTGTATAAACCCTATTCACAAATGGGGGCCGTTTTATTATTCTTTTATATTCATGCTAATCAGCCCAACTAGCCTCATTTTAGAGCAAAAATTCGTTTGAATTTTGCACATGCTAACGAGGCTAGTTGGGCTGATAAGCATGAATATAAACGAATAAAAACTCAGCCGCCATTTGTGAATAGGGGCATTTGTCTCAGAAAACAAACTCTAATTTAATACCAATTATGTTGATACAATTTTTGTTGCCTATCGTAAAAATAAACTTCCTTCAGGCAAATTCAGTCTCTCTCAAAATCGTAGAAATTACATCCCGCAAAATACAAAAAGTCGCAAATTCAAAGTCCTGCAAGAATTTGACTCTTTACGGTAGTACTAAAAACCAAGAGAAAATGATTATTTTCTCTTGAAGTAAACCAGCAGAGAAATTTAAAGTTTTTTTTTAACATAATGGAGTATGAATACAAAAGTTAGATTATTGTTTTCAATGTATCCAACATATTTCTTTACATAAATGTGAGGAGCAATTAGTTGTGTTTCGGTTTTGCGTTGCTTCGACCACTGGTAGTCTTGTGGCACCTAACGCTGACCAGTATGATGTAGGACTCAATCCTGTCACGCTCGCAGGTACAAATTTATATTTTGGTCCGTTTGCGGTTATAGGTATGTTCTGCTGGCATCCATATCTTTTAACATAAAATATTTTTGTCTTTTTCACAATGGATACATGCCTTACATGCCTAGGACATGTACTCAATAGCCAGCTCATGAGCAATTTTTGGTATTTTGATACACTGCATTTTCGGAGGTGGAATTGGAATTTGCTTTGACATGCTTTACGGCATTTCACGTGGCACCTGGATAAAATACTGGCGAAGTTAAGTGTTTAGCAAGTCTGGCTTCTTGCTCTGAAGGTAATTATATAATTACAACCAGAGTTTGTTTTGGGCCGGCTAATAGAGACGTCAGATGTAAGCAACCTTTTAGAGATTGTGTGACATGCTTGCCGATGTACTAAAATAGTTGCCTTGTGCATAAAAAAAGCTGTTAGACTAGTTTTAAAAATGCATGTGGCGATTGACCCAAACTTTCAGGCTTTATTTTCTAAGCTCATTTTCAAGCAAATGAAAACTAAAAAAACCATTTTTACATGCGATTGAATATTACATAATCAAGTATGTTTCCAATTCCTTTGAAATGTTTTGGACTGTTGCGTGACTGTTTTTTTGCATGAATAATTCTTTGTTAGTTTATTTCTTATCCTTTCGATTATTAAGACCTATAATTCCGTTTCATTTTATATGAAATCGACCTTTTATTCCTTTTCAACATCCTGTATTATTGTTACAAACGTGAATAGAAGTAACTCTTCGAGTTTGAATTTGAGGTTTATGTATTAACTTTGGTTTAAATTATTCACCGGGTTAAAATTGAGGCCAAAACTTTTTTAACTGTTTTTAAAAGTTCTAGGATAGATTTGATTTAGAGTGCTATTATCTCGTTAGAACAAGTTTTCTCATTAGAGATAATTTCCTCTCAAATCGATCATTTTTTGACATATTTGAAATGTTGTGTGACAGGGTTAATGATTAACGTCTGTTGATTGACAGCTGCTATACCATTTCTCTTGAAATTGTGTTTGGAGGTTACTTTAGGGACAAACATTACACATGTAATGTTTGAATGAATTCCTTTATATCCTGTGAGTGTTACAACTGTATGCATTTTATACTAAATATATGATAATTTTAGGGGTTTTGCCACTAAATAACTATGGGGGTGCCCAGTTCCTCTTGGAATAATGGCAGACGTAAACTACTTTGGATTTTTAAATCTTTTATCGAAACCTTTATACTGGCAAAGTTTGGTAGAAATCGGAGAGATGGCTTGTGCCACACTTGCCTGGTCCTATGGTGGACTCACTCTTAATGTGGGGAGAGTGTACATATATTTTTAATAAAAGTTATTTCTTTTTTTTCATAACAGAAGCAGTACATTTTCTGCTACAACCTCGTGCAGAAATACCTGGACTCATTTAGCGACTATGCTAACTTCAAGTGAAGCTGCTTTAGTTTACTTTACTGATAAATCTTTTTTATGCACGCAGTCTAAATCGCAAAAATAGTGCTTTCCTAAGAGCCGTGCAAGTCTACTTAATTTTAAGGTCACTGCAGGAAACGCTGACTTAAGTTTTAGCTTCTAAAGAGCTTCAGATCTCAATGAAATCGGTTTCCAAAGTAGCCGAAAAATCGTTTTGACCGCCGCCATTTTGAGACGTACTAAGCAGCCTGGCCTTGAAAATATGACGTCACACGGTCCAACTTGTAGTGAGGTATTTACAAATCGTTTTGTTTACTGTATGGAAGTCATGGACTAACTATTAATTATTGGTGGAAAGAGCGCTTTCTGGAGTGACCTTACTTAAATATTAGAAACACCAGTGACGAAATAATAATAATAATAATAATAATAATAATAATAATAATAAACTTATATAGCGCTATTTTCCAGAGGCTCAATAGCGCTTTTCAATAATTTAAAATACAGGCTACAGCTAAGATCAAATAAAATAAATCAACATAAATGAAAATTCAATAAATAAATAAATAACTCTAAAGCTTAAAATAGATGTTTTCGGAAGGCATTCAGAGAAGTGGCTTGTTTAGCTTCAGTTGCTAGATTATTCTACAAGACTCCAAACTCCTTTTAGGGCCTTCAAAATTTGGGCCTGGTACAAAAAGGTTATGGTAAGAACTTCTTAAACTGTGATGGTGAACAGTGTTCGTCAGGACAAATTGTTTTCAGAGATATAGCCAGGAACTGAGCTGTTCATTGCTTTTTGTATATAGCATTTAAATTAATTTGATCGTATGGCACCAAAGCTTTGCCAGTTTAGATCAGATAGAATCTGCAAGGATCTAAAACGTTCCAGTCAGAGCCAGTTATCAGAAGGCTTCAATTTTTTTTTGTAATTTGTTACCCAAACGGTGTTGCAATGATCAAAATTTGGCAAAATTAATGATTTATAGATATAAACTAGATTACTTGAGGGAAATCAGAATCCTTTGCCTTGATGATATCCTAAGGGCTCCACGAACTATTAAAGCTCTTTATTTTAGATATTTCACACGATTTAACAGTGCGACTACCTAAACCAAGCCAACTTTTTTAAAGTTATCCTATCACAATTTTTTTTTCAATCGCAATGCTACTTTAGAACAAACGATATCAAAGAATGTTCTCGCAAATAGTCCAATGGAGTTGAAGCATGCAGGCAAAATATCTTCACTAAATTTGGACGGCAATGTTTCGGTATTGAACAGTGTGAGTGGGAATCTTTTATCAAGGCGCCCGCTTCGATTAATTATCTCACTGCAAAAAATCTTTATTTAGTATTTTGTAAAGAAAGTAAGTAGCCTTTGAAAAAGGTAAAATGTTCATTTGTGTTTAAGTATAGTTTACGCTCATTTTGATTGCTCAGAATGAAAGATAATACTTTAAGTCTTAATAATCATTTAGGTCAATGTAACCATTTATTTCTCCACAAAGTGAATTTGTAGGTAATGATTGCGATTTTGGCAATTTATGACATGGAGATAGATACAGCAATAGCGTTCCTTTTGTGCTTTGTTTTGTAAGTATGAAGGTTTGACATTGGGACTACACAAGTTAGAGAAACGTATAACTGTTGTGATTGCTATGTGTAGTTTTTTTCCTTTCACTCCCAGAATCAATTATGGGAACATTCAATGCAGTTTTTACTTTTGAGACTGTCAACAAAATCCTATGATGTGACGTAATGTATCAAACACGAGGAAGAGTGTTTCAGGATTTCCAAACACCGAGAAGTGGGATAAAAAAAACGAATTGAGCCGAGTTTTTTTTTAACCTTTTTTGGGGGTGTTTGGATACCTGATGAAACACTCTTTCGAGTGTTTGATAGAGCAGTTTTTAATTGAGTATCGAAAGTGATTTCGCAATTGCTTTGGTTTTGCATTGCTATGGTTTGTGATTGGCTAAAAAATCCCGCGCCACTTTCTCGACCAATCAGAAGAAAAATCGAAACCAATCGTGTCTTGCTCGCACGCGTTTTCCCGCGCTTGGCGCCGGCTACATGTAATTTGCTTGGAGTTCTGATTGGTTCGTTGGATTGTTTACGACTGTTGTGATTGGTCAGAGTAATTACTTTGGTTTTGGTTTTACGACACTCAAATAACCGCTCAAAAGCTTCTCAAACTGATCATTAATTTCATAGAAAACGAAGAAATAAATCGCCATGGTGCCATTTGTTTTTCATAATTTTTCAAAATGTTAGGAGTTCGCGTAAAGGGTTCACTAATGTTAGTTACGTATGCTTGACTTATCATTGCTTTAACTTTGAGTGATTCAGTATCAAAAGAGATTGTATTAAGGTGCTCAGGTAGAATAGAAAAAGAAGTCAAAATTAAGTAGAAAACGATTATATTTGAGTAGATATATTTTTATAAACCAAAAATATGTTGATTGTCATGCTTTTTAAATTGTCTTCAATGATATTTTATTTTTTGCATAGATTTAAACATCTAGATAATGTTTTATGTTTTATTCCAATATCATTAATAATTAGAAAAAATAATGTTGGAATAGATATATTTTTATACCGCTCTTATTGATTACTGTGCTTTTTTAATTGAATATATAGGATAAATACATTTGTAATTTATAGATTATGTTTTATATACGTTTCATTTCAATAGATTTAATTTAATGATTGACAATAACTAGTAAGTAAAAGTTTACTTGTGTCGCCCAATAAACCTGCTAGAAATAAATGTAAATATTTTGTGTGAACGCTCTAAGCGAAGTTTAGAAAGTCTATCGCAACTGCTTGAATATCTTGTGTCAACGCCTTTCTTGGTTTTCACCAATAGGCCAAGACACGTTTTCTCTTTCTTCTTTCTGCACGGTACTCTATTCGGCTGCATTTTACATGTATGTAGAGAGATCCGTAACCGTTCTCGCCAATGTATCAGTTCACTTGTTTAGATTCCAGCCCTAAATAGCGCGTCTTGATTCACAGTAATGTTTATTTGGTTCTTTCGACAGAGCTGAAAAACGACTGCGCAAGTCACAAACGCGCGCCAGGAAACTGGGGATGACAACTTTAAACCATAGCAACCCCTTACGAAAATGGCGGTATTTTAAAAAAAATTAAAAGCAGTCCGGTTTTTTATGTAGGTCAAGAGTGGTCCTGCAAACTCAAGCTTGAAACTTTCCCAACATTTAGTCTAGTTAACGGGACGAAACATATCTTTTGTACACCGAGGTTTAATCGTTGAACACCGCTTGAAAATTTACCGCGAAGTGACGAGTCCGCGCCGCGACGCGAAAATGCAGTTCGTGCGGGTTGCGTTAAGCTTACCTTTAATTTCAATTTAACGAATTTTCCGATGGACAAACTTGCTGGTTCCACAAGAAGACTCGAACAGGAGAAGATTGAAGAGATTGTAGAGGGAAAATGAGAAGATTCAGCAGTCAGCTATTTCGAGATATGTTGGCGGAAACACGGATGGTTGGGTATGTATGCGGCACTGGATAAGGATTATTTCAGAATTATTCGAGAAACCAATGGGCCTGTCCACTCATAACACAGCCAAAACATTCCGGAAATTTTTTTCAATGTTTGACCGTATTGGATCCCTTTACCTGCTTATCATTCTGGTGTGAGGTGGTACAAACAATGCTACAAAACGGCAGATGAGCTGTTCCAAAATGGAAAGATTATAATCCTCCTTAAAGGATGATGCCTTACTTTTATATTTTATTGATCACACTATAAAAGAAAAACATGTTCGACATAAATCTCTTTTAAGCCTGCTCAAACTAGTTTTTTTACTGGCTTTTGTTTGACTAGAGGCAGATTGGTTGATGGACTGAATACAAAACTAGACAATATGTAATATCTTTTTAAAAAAGGGAGATTCCCCTTTCTCTGGTAACCAAATCAAACTGTACAGCATGTGGTTTTAATAAAATTTTTATTTTTTATTAAATATAAAACTGGTTTTTGTCAGCTGTTTAGTGCTCCGTATGTTGTCCTTTACCCTGCTTTCCTGGAGTAGGTTGCAAGTCCTTCATCCACCTAAAAGGGGAAATAAAATAAAAGCATGTCAGCATTTTTGCTAGTCTATATATTTACTACTTTGCCTTCCAGACATTTTAAGTTAGATATAAGGACAAACCTTATTTTTCTCTCTGCCTTCACATTTTTTTAAACCCTGTGCCCCTTTTATTTTTTACTTTCCAAGTACTTGCTCTCCATCAATGTGATGATTCTTAGCAAGTGGTCAGCAGCCTTACTAATGATATTAAATAATAATAACAATAAATACAAATAATCAGAACATATCTAGCTTAGCTCAGAAAGAATATACAGTTTGTGCCTCAACAACATTCAGGGGTAGGCTATTCCAGTGCCTGATTGTATTAGGAAAAAAAGAAAAAAAATGATAATTTGTTTCAGATGCCAGGACTTTATACGAAAATTTATGCATGTTCCTCCTAGAGTGACCAGTAGGCTCCAGATACTTTACCCAGGCTTTTAGCCAGAAATTGAAAAGTGGCATCCTGAATATATTTCCTATCATAAATTTTTAAAGGATTATGTGCAATTTTCATGAATTTCTTCAAAAAGTGGGCGTTTACAGGATGCCTGGACACCCTATTGGCTAAAAGCTTGCCTCTACCCACTCCCAGAAGAAACTATTATAGACCCTTTTAATAAATACCACGATGCATCATTTTCCGCTAATGACGTCAAACATATTATTTTGAATTGCAAGAGAATTCAAAAGAATATGTTTGACGTCATTAGCGGAAAATGATGCATCGTGGTATTTATTAAAAGTGTCTATACCATTTTGTTAATACATTAATATTTAGTTATGTACTACCACTATCCCTGACTAATACTGGCTTGCATATGTTACAGATCAAATTTGATTTCAGGTTAATTTTGATTTTTCTTTGTTTGATGTTCATTATCATAGATTAGCATAGAAAAGGACAATGGAAAATCAAAATTAACCTGAAATCAAATTTGACCTGTAACACATACATGTATGATACATTGTAAAACCATTATAATGTCACTGGCTGTTTTTTTATTGAACTGATGTTCCCCCCATACATCACATCTGTCCCCAATAATTGGGACTATATTTCCTAGGATAATAGCTGTCCCTTGATTAATTGCCCTCCTCAAATAATTGTCCCCCTTCGGTGGAAATATTGGAAATAATCACCTCCCTCGATTAATCGCACTCCATCCCCTCCTTCTTCTTTCACCTCCTCTTAGTCAGGTTAAAAATTTTACTTCTTGTATAGGAAACAAGTTTTGATTTAATCGTTACAATAACAATCATTACAGAAAAGTTACAAAAGCACAGGTTTCATAGAGTGTTTCTATAGTGACATACACTGTATATGTATTTGTCACTCTTTCATTTATTTTTTGGAACTCCCTAACTATTAGCACATTAGCACTTCATGCAAGCTATATTTGAAATAACCGCCCACATCCATTGATCACCTCCTTTCAAACAATTGCCCTTTTTTTAAGTGGAAAAATTAATAATTGCCCCCAGCTATTATTTGAGGACATATGGAATTGGTGTTAAAGAGCCAAAAAAATAAAACCATTATAATGTATATATTTCTTTACAAATTCTTTATATGTTTAGACAAAAACTGTATACTTGATGTTAACGAATTTAGAAAATAGCTGTCGCCACTAAAAATTTTGCAGGACCACAAGATTACTACTGACATTGAAGTCATTGAATTGTTGGATATCAAGCAGACAAGAAGTTTCGAACAAGAGAAGCAGCGCTTGCTTATGAGTTCAGCACCAGAGAAGTCCCGTAGTCATCATTTCACTGGCTGTTTTTTATTGAACTGATGTCTTTTCATTGTGTTTTACTCTGCATTTTTCTTGTTCGGATTTACAGCTGTTTAATAGATAGTGTAAATTAACAGATTCGGTTAATTTATTAAGCTTAAATAAGATAGTGTAACCTGTGTGATCATATCATTCTGTCAACTGGCACTACATCCCACAAGACTAAGATGCTTAAATAAAAAAAATACGATTTCAGATCCAATAAAGTCTGATATGCGACTGGGAATTTTCTTCGGTACTACTTGTATTCATTTTCTGTTGGAACAGTTGAAGTTTGCAGCATATTAAGCTTAAATAATCAATGTATATTTATAGCTCGGGTTGTTGAGTTCGAATCTCTGGTGACATATTGAGCTGGAAATAAACAAGCTAACATTTTATATTTCGAAGCAGAGAAAGGTTGGGTAAGATTTCCGTATAACCCCATACATTAATTATGTATGTATGTGCTATTGTTTTGCTTTTGGAGTTCTATTGTTTTGGCTTTTGTTTCAGTTTTCAGAACAGTATGCATAACTAATGTATGGGGTTGGGAAATCTTTCCAAAGGTTGTTTGAGTAGATAAGTTAACTAAGACGACGTTAATTTCATTTTCTTTTTGATTTTTGTTCCCTGTAGTGCTGCTAAAAGGCCAATAAAGTAGAAGGGATATCACGGTCTCCAATGCATCCTCGGACCCCGTTAATTTTAACGTAAAAACACTTCTGCTTACTTATACACATTAGTAAATTATATGACTCGATTGATCCTTTATGTTAAAACCATCAGAACTCAATAAAAATATTTCAGAAACTCATTTGTCATTTTCTCCTAAAATTTAACAGCATCTCCAAATGCTAACTTTCTGTCTAAATTTACCAGAGACATATTTTCATTGATTGTAAAAGTGCCATTTCATTTTCCTGTCAAATCATTACATATTCTTACTATTTGATTAAGTTCATATAAGACATAAAACTTTTGAAATAAGGGGGTCCTTCGGATCCATTGGAGACCGTGATATCCCTTCTACTGTCTCAAAAAATATTTGGAGATCAAATATTCTATCTGCAGATAGATTTTAGAAAAGTTTTTTTCTCCAGTTTCTGGAGAGATTAAAAAGTTTTCTCCAGGAGAAAAGTTTTCAAAAACTGGGTGAAAAGATCAGATCAAAATTCTATCTGCAGATAGAATATTCAGTTGACAAAAATCTATCTGCAGATAGATTTTTAAAAAGTTTTTTTCTCTAGATTCTGGAGAAAAAAACTTTTCTCCAGGAGAAAAACTTTTCAAAAAAACTGGAGAAAAAAACTTTTTAAAATTCTATCTGCAGATAGAATATTCAGTTGACAAAAATTCTATCTGCAGATAGAATATTCAGTCGACAAAAAATCTATCTGCTGGAAATGAAAAGTTGACAATCAGGGAGGTTACATATTTGATTTTAAAACTTTTTTATTTTGAAAAAAGTTTTTGATTTTCCAAACTTTTTTTCATTTTAAAAACTTTTTAAAAATCAAATCTGTAAACTCCCTGATTGACAACTTTTCATTTCCAATTCTGGTTGACAAAATCATTTCCAAAAAAAACTGGTTGACAAAATATTTTCTCCAGAAAAAGTTTCTCCGGAAAAGAAAATGTTTGATTCCGAAGATGAAGATGAAGATGAGGAAATAGATGACACTCCTGAAATTATTCAAGAAACATATACAACAATATGGCATTCTCACAAAAATCTCAGACTGGAACATTTTAAAGATGTCATCCGTAAAAATCAGGGGAAAAATCAAATTCCACTTAAAGATCTTGAATTTTATCAAAAAGAAATTCTCTCCCAAATTCCCCTTCATGAAATCACCAGAAAAAAAGTCAGGGAGTTTGTTAAATCTTCCAAATGGAAAAAAGTCAATGGCAACGATCATGAAATTTTCAATCACATAACAAATCACGATGGAAATGATTATGAATATCTGGAAAAGTTCCTCATTGACGATTTTAAATATTTCTCACTGACATATGATGATCTTCATCTCAAGCGAAAAAAGTTTCTTAATTTCAACCAAGTTCTTTTCGCCCTGTTGAAAAAGAATGGTTTCAATCCAAATGAAGATGATTTCAAACTGCTTATTCTTCCATCAAAAAGGGCAGAACAAGAAAAAATAATCCAAACAATCTTCAAAAAAAACAAATGGAAAGAAAATGGAAGCCAGTGATCATGAAGATTGCCTCACTTGCTCAGAGGAAGAAGAAAGAAGTTCTGATGAAACCCCCACAACATCTGATGAGGAATTTATTGTTTCTGATTCAGAGATGGAAGAAGCAGAGCAAAATGAAGAAGAGGAAGACACAATAGAACTCCTCTTTGAATCATTTGTCAACCTCCAAGAGGAACACAAGATTCTCAAAAATGAATTCCAAAAACAAAGTTGTCTCCTCTGGGAAATCCACCAGGGATTGAAAGAAAAAAAGTGAAGCGAACGAAGTGAGCAACGTGAAGCGTGTTTTGGAATGAATATGAATGTTCAACATTTATATTCTGTCTCAGAGATTTTCCACATCACTCAGTGGAACCCAAGAATTGAATTTATCGGGATATCCTTTCCATTTAACCAAGGCTTTCTTTTTCTTCTGATCGCGGCGAATAACCTTTTCAATGCGAAACACGCTTTGGTTTGTCCTTTGGAGTTCCGCCTCGTAAAATGATCCAGTTATTTTTTCTCCCAACAGATCGACTAAGCGGTATGTTACAGGATTTGTGTTCAAAACCTCGTCGACGACAAATATCTCCTCTGTCCAGTTCGGGGTGAAACCTTTGTCGAATATCTTTCGCTTGTATTTTGAAATTCGGACTTTGTCGTCGACTTTGAATTTTGCTGGGTTGTGTTTAGCATAAATCATGTCTCCGAAAAGATTAGCAAAAACCTTTGTTTCATTTTTCTGTTTGCTCGCCTCTGCGGGTGACATCTTAATGCTTGAATGATAAGTGTTATTATATTGATCCACTAACCTGTCCAGTTTGTCCCAGTATATTGTATTATTGTCAGCAGAAAACATCCGGAAGAGTTTCTCCTTCATCGTCTTGTTCCAACGTTCAACCACAGATGACTTTTCTTCGTTCTCTGTGGTATATAATTTTATCCCATTCAAGTCAAGGAGATCCTTCATAGTTCCATTGAAAAATTCACTTCCTTTGTCTGTCCAAAGCATCTTCGGTTTTCGTGCCGTCGCAAATATGGACCGGAAAGCATCGGCAACTGTTTGTCCTCGCTTGTCTTTCAGGGGGCGAATCCAACCGAACTTTGAGAAAACATCGATCACCATCAGGAGGTATCTTATTCCCTTGTTCCACTTTGAAAATTTCCCCATCTCAACCAGATCAGCCGCCCAGATGTTGTCAATCCCATATGAAATGACTCTTCTCTTTGGAAATCTTCTCCTTATCGGCTGGTGAAGTTCATTTGCCAGATTTTGAGTCCAGCCTTCACTCAAAATCTTTTCCCGTTTTTTGGGGCACCCAAACCAAGTTTTTGTTTTGCGTTGATTGTGTTTCTTGCAAAAGCATGTCCCCATTGTCTTTCTGCCCAGGGAATAGCATCCAATGCGGCAACCATCTTTCTGTCTGCTTTGTTTTTACATTTGCGTGGATCTGCTTGTTTTGCACAGATTGTATAATCTACATCATGTTGCATAGAAACTGCATCTGTTTTTCCAGTTGGTTGTTGCCAGATTTCCAGAATCTTTCCAGTATCGTCAAATCTGACTTGCTTTTCCAATGGGTTGAAAGGACCTGTGAAGTTATGTCCGGGGAGAGTGAATCCTCCTTTTGGTCTGGGAAGTTTTCCTATCAAAGCATGAGCATCGATCCCACGGCCGGATAAGGGATCTAATTTCTTTGAAATGTCACTTGTAAATGCGTCCAATGCTTGATCAAGATATTTATTCACCGCACCTTTAATCTTTTGTTTGGCAAAATCTGATTTAACCGCTTTGGATAATCCAATGCGGCCAAGATTAGTCAATCCTTTCACGCCGCTTTTTAAGGCAATTTCACCGAGTAAATGACTGTCGGCTATATCGAAAAAGCCCCCACCTTGTGAGGGCAGACTTAGTTTCCCGAGTTCCCTTGTTTCACGAATTTCGTTTTTTTAATTCCGCATGAAGCGCAATGGCAGAAAAACATTTTTCTCCCATTTTTTGCAGTCATATATCCGGATGGTTCAACGCAACCAGTGACTCTTTTTTCTTTGACGCAATATGATTCCATTTTTAATTGAAATAATCTTTTATGAATTTCTCATTTTGCATTGTATCAGTCAAACTGAAAGGTTGGAGAATATCATAGAAATCTTTCCCCTGCGACCATTGATGCAGGAAGAAGAGGCAATAATACCCGCAAAGAACACTGTTGATGTTTTGATACTGACTGCTGTTCCAAATTACAGGTTTGGAACTTTTAAATTCGAGAGGATAGCCCATGCCGAAACTATCAAAATACCACAAGAACTTTTTATCATGCGATGGGACGCAACAAACCCAATGAGTCCCCGCATTTTTAAGCGAATCAAGATTGATGATGCATGGGCTGTGTTTTTTGGGCATAGCTTCATCTCTTGCATATATTCCTTTGAAATTGGGAATCCCCAGATATTCAATCCAATTCAACAGATCAATATTTGACAGCGGTTTAATTACAAATTTAGGAGGTCTCACAGAAGTGCCCCGAGAATTGGAATGCTGTTGAATGGACTTTTCGATCCCAGCAGAAGTCCTTTGCCCTTTTTTGATTTTTTTTTTCCCATTCCAACAGAGTTTCCCCAACTTCCAATGAATGGAGGAGGTCTTGCCCAAGGAGTTCCCAGTCTAGGGGCACCTTTTCCAGAGGTCGCTCCGCTCCCTTTTGGTCGTCCAACTCTGGGAGCACCTTTTCCAGAGGTCGCTCCGCTCCCTTTTGGTCTGCCAACTCTTGGAGCTCCTTTTCCAAATAGGTTTTTCACCATGTCAAGAGCCAATGGGATTCCAATACTTGCCAGAATGGTGCCAAGTGCTCCACCAGATTGTTTGGCAGATGGTTTCATCACAACTTGTCCTCCTGATTGCAGGGCAACCAAAATATCCTGTTTCTGTTTATTTGTCAACAAATGTTTATTGTCAATCAGTTTCTGAATTTTATCTTGGGGGATGAGAAACCCACCAATCTGGCCGCCGCTTCCGCTTATCTTTTTAACTACTTGACTTGCTCCTTCACTCGCCAAACCAGCAAGTGCTGATAATCCCAGTGTTTTAGCTAGGGTTGGTGCAAGTGTTTTGGCTAAAGGAATAATAGCAGAAAATAGACTTCCACCTTGTTTCATTACTTTTCTGATTTGTGTTTTTGTTATCTTAATCTCAACTCCATTTCCCAGAGATTTTGCTTTTGTGATTCTTTTTATTTGATTGGCTGTCAGCATCAGTTCATCATTTCCACTTGTTTGATTGTTTTTCAATCTCAGGGTGATAGGCATGTTTGTTCTGAATGCTCTTCCAAGCTTTTGTTTTTGCCCTTCAGACAAATTTACTTTGTATGGGTGATATGTTGTCATTTTTAATGATAACATATGTTTTCGCTTCGCTCCGGGCTCCGCTCCGCTCCGCTTTAGGCAATAACCAGCTCATTTCCAACTTTATCAATCTTAGCTGTTTCCTCATAAAGAACGACTGCATGCACATTGAAGGCTGCAGCTGCATTGGCATTCAGTGTATATCGAAATATCAACTGTTTGGGATCTCGTGTTGGTTTTTCAGCTTGGTAAGACAAGTCGAAATAAATGAGGCTGAAGAGAGATTGAAAGTTAGCCAAATTCAACTGAGTCCCAGTGTTGAAGTCATTTTTCCTCATTGCATAAGCCATGACATCATTGAAGATTCTGACTTTCGATTCCGTGTCGTAATCAGTTTCAGGGTAAAACACTCCATTTCCATACTCCAATCTGCAAGTTGACAGGGATGAGTTTGCATTTGCTGCATTCAGCTTGAAAGTGTCAAAGAGATATGGGTTATCTTCTGCAGGGTCATCATTGGGTGGAGCTGCTCTTTTCAGCCAGACAAAAATATGCTTTACATTGTCAATGCTCGCTGAAATCTGGAAGAATCCTGATGATTGTGTAGGAGGTGATTGATCATATATCTCCCTCAGATATTTCCATTGTGATTCTTTCAGGAATGAACTGATAAATTTGTCATAAAGAGAATCTTTTGGTGTCAATCTCGGCACCCAAAGCAAAAATCTGTTGATAACAACTCTTCCAGGATCCGTGCCATTTGCCATATGAATCAATTCATCATCCTGTTGAAGATTAATTTCGAATTGCAGCTGCATTGGGACCAACATCCTATCTTCCAGTTCTTCGAAAAAGGAGAAACGATTCAGGGGGATAATGCAATTAACATCTTTTGCCCCTCCAGTTCCATTGTCTCGAACTGCCTGAGTTTGGATTCTTCTCGCTTCAAATCCTGTGTTATTCGCAGCTGTTGTCGCATTCACATCCAAATACCAGAAACTGTTTTTTGCGACTGATCTGCTGAAGTCATCTGAGTATTCCAATAGATTTTTAACAAAAGTAACTTTATGCAGATTGTCAGGTTCGTAAACAATCTTCCCTACAGATCTGATTGTCATGTGTTTTATCAGGGAATGTGAGCCATTTATCACTGTTATCCTATCAGCAGCAGCATATCCAGCACCATCTGCTAATTTCTGGAGTTGAAATTGCACTTCAAAATAAGCGTTATGCCAGTCATAAAACGCTGATCTGTCATTGATGGTGAATTTATAACCATTTTTTGCTTGATGTTGCCCATTTGCTGGGGCTCTGATAACATCATCCAACTGGAATCTTACTAATTCATTTCTTTGGAGATATTCATTCGATCGAAAAGCCATTTTAATAGATTATTTTAAATTCCTTGGCCACTGATCAGTCTATTCAGGATGTCAGTTGCACTTTCTCTCTGTGGTTGTTTCACAGGGAGCGAAGCCGAGAGCGAAGCCGAGAGTGATTGTGGTTTTCGTCCTCGTTTCGCAGGACTCGTAGATGGTTTTCCAATCTTCATGTTTCCCAGTTTTTTCATGATCAAATCACCTGATTTTTCAGCTGCTGCTTTACCAAGTTTTTCTCCAGCGTGAGAAATTCCTGCATCCAAAGCTTTCTTCGCAAATGGTTTCGCAACTTTCTTGAGAATTCCTTTCATGGCTGGTCCTGCCATCTTTTTCAGTGGCTTGAAGATGGAATCAAAAATGATTCCTGTTCCTTTATGCTTATAAACAAACTTCCCCAGTTTGGGGTGATAATAACGAGAAAATTCATATGCTTTCATTTTATAGTCTTTTTTTTAATATCAACGAGAATGCTGTGTCTGCCCCATTCAAGTTGACAATTCTTCTTTTCCCGTCTGTGATATAGATTCGAATTGAGCTGATCGTGTTTTTATTCACAGGGCAGAATGCTATTTTTATGGGTTCACGCTCAAAACTGTATGATGCCTGCAGAACAGATGTGGAAAAGGAATAGATGATATCAGTCTCTTCTCCATCCACAAGTGAATTATTTGTCAAATCACAATGAATGTTTAACATATCAGTATCTTGACTGAGGTTTGGAACTCTGGGACCAAGATTAACTTTCTCTTTCAGAATCTTTTTATCAAACCCTACAAGCTCCCCGAAATTCGATTGGGTGAAATCCAGTTGATAATTTTCAGCCAGTGTTATTGTCACTCTGAAGGTTTCATTGCTGAAGGCAAGATTGATTGGAAAAACATCCTCTTTTCCAGCGACTTTCACCACTGTTGCTCCCCGAATGAAATCATTCATCCCAGAATACCCCCAAACTCCAGCAGGAAACGCAATATCGGAAAATGTTTTCCCACCATCAGAGGAAAACCTGATCAGTTGATTTTCATATTGTGGATTGATGTTATACCACGTAAAACTCATATTGATAATTCGTTTCAGCCCAACAACATATTGTTCATTCTGATCAAGAATAATTGGCTGATTGAATTTTGTTGTGAAATCTGCAGGTTTGTTTTGTCTGTTCTTAACGGCGTAAGATGATAGGACGATTTCTCTTTCCATTTTATGGTTTGAAATAGTTTTTGAACAGCTTTTCATGCTGGGATTTGTTGATAACTGACTCTTTCAGGAGAAGATCAAGAATGCCCACTCCAGTGTTTCTGATTGCCAGATTTGTGTTTCCAGCAAGAATGGAGCCAATGATTACCTCAAGTTTCTGGAGAAGATCTTTGGGATTGGAGAACAAGCGGATGGCTCCACCTTTTTTTCTTCTTTTCAACCCAGAACCCTGAAATGTTTTTGTTTTCTTTGTGTAATGTTTTATGTAATCATTCAGAACTTTGAAGGAAAAGTCTATTTTGCTATGTTCCCTTCTCATTGTCTGTTCAGCTATTTCTTTGTTTTTGAATTTTTTCGTCCAAGCAGCTTTATATCCTTTCAGCTGGTTTCTTCTATGTTTTGCATCAGCAAGAATGTTTTGCTCAAGATAATTTTGTTTCTGTTTTGCTGTGATATCTGGGTCTGCAAGCATCCAATCCACTGTGTTATAAGTATCAATCTCCAATTCAGCCAAATATTTATCTGCAACCTCTTTGCGTTCTTTCTTTTCCTTTGTTTTTTTGTCTGCTTCCTTTTTCTTTTCTTGTTCTTCATCCTCAGGCTCCAGAGAGTAATCAGGAATTTCATCTTCATATGGAGGTGGATCACCTCCAAACTCTTCCCTCAATTCTCCCAAAAAAGTTTGTGGGACTTGTTTTTCAGCTTGCGGCGCAACAACCTCATCATCCAACAAACTGCCAACATCCATCTCTTCAAATGGATCGACTTCTGGATAATAATCTATGCCTGGATCGACTTTTGAGGTTGTTGGCTTTCTCCTCCGAATTGGCAAGGATGGTTGTCTCAAATTCGACGCAACAACCTCATCTAGTTTTGCTGTTATGGGACGGAACATTTTTGCTAGTCCAGTTTGGCTTGTTTCTTCACCCAACTTTTTCTGGGTGATAGTATCGTGAACAAAGTTGATTTTTTTTCCCAAAGCAGATTTGCTTTTAGCCATTTCATTCCATTTCAATAAACTCATTTTAAGTCCACAAACATGAATTTGGATGAAGAACATGATGTTGAACAAGATGTTCATCTGAATTTGTCTTCTGGGAAATAAAATGAAGATTCCAAATTATGATTGCCATGACCCAATCACAAACTTTCGACAGTTGCAGCCTTTTATGCCGGATCGAACTTTCAGAATGTTGATCTGTGGTCCTTCAGGATCTGGAAAAACAAACGTTCTCCTGGATATGATTTTGAGATTGCTTTTCTACGATAAGATCTTCCTCTATGCGAAAAATCTTGACCAAGCCAAATATCAACATCTGCTGAAAACATTTCGCCCAATCAGCAAAGAAGCTGGATATAACATCGTGGAAGCATCCCAGGATGAAATCATCCCAGTTTCGGAATTATCTGGGGAGAATCAAAAACTGGTTGTTTTCGATGATTTTGTTTGCGAGAAAAACCAAAAGCCATTGATTGATTATTTCATCCAAGGCCGGCACAAGAATTGTTCTGTGATTTATCTTTCACAAAGTTATTTCCAAACACCAAAAGATATCCGCCTGAATTGTTCTCATCTTTGCATTTTTGAATTTCCAAGCAACAAAGAAATTACTGCGATCTGCAGGGAAAACAACATCAAGAAAGAAGATTATCTGAAAGCCACACGTGATCCGTTTTCTTTCCTCTATGTGGATAAACCAAGAAAATTCATTGCTAAAAACTTTGATGCAAGACTTTAAAATGAGCTACTCAAATGGATTGCTTTCTGAAACAACAAGCACTTCTCGAGGGGGTCGAGATGGAAGAGATGGATTGCCAGGAGTTGGTTTTAAGCTGACATCCACAGGAGATTATGATATGTCAAACAGAAAACTAGTTAATGTCGCTGAAGGAACAGCAAATGGTGATGCAGTTACAAAACATCAAGTTGACTCGTTGAAAAGCAGTGTGGAAACCAAACTAATTCAACTCAAAGCAGATTCTTTGCAGGTTGATGGTTCTTCCCATATGACTGGAGATCTGGACCTCAGGGGAAAGAAACTGATTCTCCCCGGTGAAATTGACATGGATCGAAAGTTGATCACAAATCTGGATACTGATGAATCAAATGATCTTTCTGCGGTGAACATGGTGACGCTGAAAAAATATCACCCAGCTGCACCTGCTCACATGCATGAGGTAACAAAAGATATTGACTTGAAACATCGTTATAACGTGATCAACGCAAGGCAACAAACTTTTGATTATCTTGCCGTGCACTATAACAACTATATCTCCTATAATGATGCAAATAATATCTTTCTCAGTCGGAAAGAAACATTTCCAATGGAAACAAGCTTGGATATGGGAAACCATTTTGTTTATAACGTGAAAGATCCAATAGCAATCGATCAAGCAGTCAATAAAAAATATGTGGACACGGCAGTCTCCGAGCTGGTGGGGCAGATAGCCAACACGACAGCTAATAAGCTTTCTTTGTCAGGTGGAACAATGACTGGGGAATTGGATATGGGAGGAGAAAAACTTGTTGGTCTTCCCGATCCAAAAACATCCAATGAAGCAACATCAAAACAATATGTCGATACACAGTTAAATAACAAGACAGTAGCTCTGGCAGAGGAACTGATCAAAACAGAAGCTGACCTTAAAAAATATGTCAATGAATCGCATATATCTTCAACCTCCCATTGAAGGATGAATTCCGGTATTTGATGGAGGATGTGGGTGAATCCAGAGCTGAACATAATATAACAGTGACTGGTTTATCTGATTTTACAAGTTCACCCCATCAGGTCAATAAAAAAGCGTATGATTTGAAAATAACAAAAGATGTTTTCAATGAATACTCTGGGAGACTTGGTTTCCATATGCTGAAGCTTCCAGAAGGGGAATATACGATTTGCATTGAATTCTTCCCCGCTTCCATGACGGGTGTGAGCGTTGACGTGGTTTCCACGAGCTTGAATATCAATCAACAATCAACAAAGAAGTTTTCCAACTATTCTCGATCAATCATTCACATGCATAAATGGCAGATTACTCCACCGGAATTCATTTATCTGGATCTGAAATGGCAAGGAACACCATCATCAGCTGATCAAGGTCCAGCAAATCTGATTATTTATGGCGTCAAAGGTTCTCAATCAGATGTGCCAAGTTCTGTTTATGATGCTCCTTTCGTTTTTGACTCGGGGAAGATGGTCATGGAAACTGATTTAGATATGAATGGGCAAAAGTTGTTGAATTTCACGCCTAAATCCAGATCAGTCATTTTAGCAAAATACGATAACGGCAAAAATGACCATTATCTCTTCTTTTCAGCTGACGAACCAAACGAGGTAAATCGTCAGGCATTGGGTTTTGATGTTAAAATCATCCAAATCACTCTTTATGTTTATAACAGTGTTGGAAACATAGACCCTAGTCAATTTCAAATGACTTTATACACCAGGATTCCAGGGGGTAACGTTTTCAATAAAGTAGTAACTCCTTCCTCTTCCCCACATTCAAAGTCACTCGTATTCTCTTTCGACTCAACTGTTCCTAAAGAAAGAGATTTTAGTTTCCACCTGTTCCATAAAGGTACAATTAACAAAGCAAAAGCAACAGTTCTCATTGAAATATGAATTCTTCTCAAAAAATGAAAACAGACAAACAAAACATCTTCAGTTTCAATCATATTGACCCCAACATTGGGGAAGAAAAACTGGAAGAGATCAAGCAATTCTTCCGATTCTATCACAAAATATTTTGGTGTTTGAAAAGAGCTCACAAACATTTCAAAAAGATGAATTTGTTTGTGAATTTGACATCTTCCGCTCTTGTTGCGATTGGAGCGATTGCTGGAGGAGTGACAATGAATCCTGTGATTTTGGGAGTGATTTCAGGTGCAGGATTAGTCGTCAAAGCAGGGAATGAAATAAAGAATTATGCAAACAAAATTGAAATGACAAAGTTCGCGTTCACAACTTACGAGAAAACATTGACTGATCTGCGTTTTGCTTTGAGGAGTGGAATATTTGATCGAAATGAATTTCTTCCAGCAATGATAGCAGTTGATGGGATTGTGATTGATTTGGGATTAGATTTGGAGAAGTTTGAGAGAAAATATGATAAACGATTTGTGTGATTTTTCATTTCTGGGAAATGAAAAACTCATTTTTTTTTCTGATATATAGTTCGTGTCCACATGTCAGTTTCTACATAATCTAATGAACGTGTTTTTCCTGGGTAAAAAATCCATTGCCCTTGTTTGAGATTATCCTCAAATTCTTTCTGGTCAGGATAAATATCATAACCAAACTGTTGAAATATTTGTTCAGCTTCCCAATAATTTGATATATCAAACCAATAACCTTTAGAATGATTACATATCACAATCTTATCTCCGTTTCTTATTCGTATATTTTCCCATGGAGATCCTGGAGTGTAATCTTTGAAAATTTCATCCACTTTATTGGCAACATACGCTGCAAAAGTAGAACGATCATCTTCTGGTTGAATAATTTCTCCACTTTCTGGAGTGTCAACCGATTCAGCTTCACTTTCAGCTTCACTTTCAGCTTCCGGAATGTCAACCGATTCAGCTTCAGCTTCAGCTTCAGCTTCCGGAATGTCAACCGATTCAGCTTCCGCTTCAGCTTCAGCTTCAGCTTCTGTTTCTGTGAAAGGAAATGGAGATGCTGCCGTTTTCAGGAACTCTTTTAGCTTCTCAATGACAACATCCCATTTTTCTTGAGGCCAAGGATCCATCTTTTCTGGAAAGTACTGTATATTCATTAACTCACCTGAAGAATATTTAAAAGTTACAACACTTATCTCAGTTTTTGGCGGCTCTGGCTCTGGCTCTGGCTCTGGCTCTGGCTCTGGCTCTGGCTCTGGCTCTGGCTCTGGCTCTGGCTCTGGCTCTGGCTCTGGCTCTGGCTCTGGCTCTGGCTCTGGCTCTGGCTCTGGCTCTGGCTCTGGCTCTGGCTCTGGCTCTGGCTCTGGCTTTGACTTTGACTTTGGCTTTGACTTTGATTCAGGAGAAACATCATCTTTCACTACTTCCAGTTGCCGTCCATCTTTCAAGTTAAATTTTGTTTTTCCTTCTTTCAAAACTCGACATAAATATTGTCTGGTTATTTCCATATGAGGAGAGAGAGCAGAAATTGATTTCTCTGATGCCACTTTTTTACCAGTTTTCATGTCAATCAAATTCCACATTTTAACTGGGAAAAAAAGTTGTCAAAAAAAATTAATTTTGTAAACTAAATTTATTTTCTGGCAGAAATTTTGTTTCCAGATTCTGTAAACTAGATTTCTGGCAGATTCCAGATTCTGTAAACTAGATTTCTGGCAGATTCCAGATTCTGTAAACTAAATTTCTGGCAGATTCCAGATTCTGTAAACTAGATTTCTGCCAGATTCCAGATTCTGTAAACTAGATTTCTGGAGATGATTTCCAAATTTCTGCTCCAAAAATGAATTTCTGTTGTTAGGACCGATATAGAAAGTTGTCATTTTGGTTGTTTACAGGAGATAAATTTCAAAATAGAAAAATATAAAAAAAAATTTGAAAAATAAAAAATAAAAAAAAAATATTTTTAAAGATCATTTTTATCTCCTGTAAACAACCAAAATGACAACTTTCTATATCGGTCCTGAATAGATTTCCAGATTTTGTCAACCAAATTTAAATTTCTGGCAGATTTATGGAATCTGTAAACTAAATTTCTGGCAGATTTCTGGAATCTGTAAACTAAATTTCTGGCAGATTTCTGGAATCTGTAAACTAAATTTCTGGCAGATTCCAGATTCCAGATTCTGTAAACTAGATTTCTGCCAGATTCCAGATTCTGTAAACTAGATTTCTGCTCCAAAAATGAATTTCTGTTGTTAGGACCGATATAGAAAGTTGTCATTTTGGTTGTTTACAGGAGATAAATTTCAAAATAGAAAAATAAAAAAAAAATTTGAAAAATAAAAAATAAAAAAAAATATTTTTAAAGATCATTTTTATCTCCTGTAAACAACCAAAATGACAACTTTCTATATCGGTCCTGGATAGATTTCCTCCAGAAATCTGTAAACTAAATTTAATATCTGAGATATTAAATTATTCCAAATAAATTTCAAACGCCTTCATATCCTCACATGCCTCTTTGTATCTTTTGATTGTGATAAGATACTCACATGCTTTTTTTATTTCTTCCAAATAAGATGCTGCAGGAGATCTTTGGACAAGTGAGTTGAGAAGATCTGTAATTTTCTTCTCGATTTCTTTCACTTTTCTATAGTTTTCAGCAAATCTTTCTTCTTCTATACGATCTTGAAAATCATTTAACCCCCAACTGAGATTAAATTTGTTCAAAATGCGAAGTTCACTGTTACTAAATCGGTCCCTGACATTCATTTTAAGAAGGAGAATCTTTTTCATCCTCATTTTCATCCTCATAATCATCAAAAACTGAGGCAGTTTGAACCATTTCCTCCACAAGAACTTCATCCACAATCGCTGTGATAGATTTTACATTTCCGCAGAAAAGATGTTTGATGGAAAAGACAACTTGCCCAAAAAGTGGCATGCCAATGAGTTCTTTTTGCCTCAGAATAGGTTTTTTCTTCTTCCCATCAACCACCTCCCAAAAACGACAAGAGAAATCTGTTTTGGGGATTTTGGAGGGATAAATCTTTGCAAAGATCTTTTCCTGTTCAGATTTATCAACTTTCAAGAGAGAGAAATCTTCTGCATGAAACTTAGCAAAAGATGGATTTAGTTTTTTCACTTCCGGTTGTTTTTTCATTGCAGCTGCACGAAGATGATTTTCCAGTTTACGGAAAAAGTGAATGTTTTCTTCAGGGAGATTGATCCCCAATGAAAAAGAATCTCCTTCATGAGCAAAGATTTTAAACTTTGTTTGGAGTTTCAGTTGAAGTTTTTTGTCATTGAGAGAACATGGGAGAAGACAATATGAAATCTTTCCAGAGGTTCGTTTTTGAGGTTCTTGGAGAGTGATATCGGGGATAGAAACTTTTTCAGGATTCATTTTCTTGGTGGAGATAAAAAAATCATTTTATTTCCAAATCCATTTCTCCAAACTGTCTGTCTTTTTCAGTTTTGACTGGAAGAAAACCATTTACCTTGTCAATAGCTTTCTGAATCTTGGTTTCAATTTCAGCCCAATGCATCCATGCGATTTCTTCCTCCGTCAACCCACTTGTTGCTTTGTAAAATTTGGGATCAATCAAAGTTGCATGATTTCTTATTTCAGCCAGTGCAATTTTGATTTCCTCCAGAGAAAAGAAATCTTGCCCCTCGATTGTGAAAAGTTTTTCTTTGTTCATTTTTTATCCAATGAATAAAAAATTTAAAACATGGTTTGCAAAATTTCCATGTCTTTATCTAACCCAACCGACATAATTGAAAGCACTTTGGGAACTTTTTTGTTTCTTGTGTAAGCTTGATTGAGTTTATCCTCCAAAGTTTTCTTTTTCATCAAATCGAGAAACGTTTCCAGTCTGGGAGATACCCAAGTGACTTCATGAGATTTTTCAGTTGAATCCAGAAAATGTGTTCTTTTCTTGCTGAGTTGATTGAAAAAAACTGTGCGGGATAATCCAAATCTTTCCTGAATTTCCTCTGCGGTGAAAAAATCTTCTCCGTCAATCTGGATAAATGGTGAATCATCTTCCTCCTGAATCCAAAAGGTTTTTTTGTCAGCTCTTCTGAAATACTTTGTGTTGCCTGATTTGAGAACTCTCAAAATAGTTTTTGAGGGAAGACCAGTTTGTTCTTGGGCTTCTTTGAATGTGAAAAAAGTTTGCTTTTCTTTTCCTTCTTCTTGGATTGAAAACTTCATTTTAAATAGAGAAAAAATATTTTTTCCCCATTTAAAATGTCAACTTTGGCTGCATGGAAATCTTTTGCACGATCATCCGGATTGCGAGGATGGTCTCGATTGAAAAAAAATGACCTGGTGGAATTTTTACTTGAAAATCTATGGACTGGAGGTGGGAAAAACAATCAGCGCAGAAAAGTTAACCCTCTGGATGAAGAAAATAAAAGACTTAATGTTCCAGTGTTGATTCCGGAAAGAAGAAGAGTTCCTCCCAGAAGAATTCCACCAATCATTCAAAAACAAACAGAAAATATTTCAGACTGGGCGACTTGGCTGGAAGATGTGAATGATGCAGAAATCAGGAGAAGATCAACTCCTGCAGTTGAACGACTGAAAAGACAGATTGCTGCATTGTGGGAGCAAAGGCTGATCGTGGAAGAAGGAAGATCTGCTCTGAAAGGATTTGCCAGACAATTCATCATTCAAGGAGATGATTCTCCAACTCCACAAGATTTTCTCCGGAAAGTGAGGAGTGAAGTTATTGAGCTAATAAGACAAAACCGGCAGACAAAAGTAAAGTGCATTCTGGTCTCTCTGCTGGTAAAACCCGACTTGAGTGATGATAGCGTGATTGAAGAGACACCTTTCTCCCACTCCCGAATGAAAAGAAATCTGGAAGGAAATAACGCAGGCGAGTTGTTTGATCAAATGAGCAGAGAAATGCTGATCAACCTGGAAAACTTCAACCAAAGAGGATCAAACTGGGTGTTTGAACGAGTTGTTAGATTAGAGCTTCATCTCATTCGGTGGAGGCCACTGGGAGGATCTTCATGGATTCCTCTCCCAAAAGAAGTGGCAAACAAGAACGCTGTAGTGAACATGAAAAACTAGGATGAAATGTGTTTCAAATGGTGCATGACAAGAGCAATGAACTGGGTGGCTCAGAACCCGGAAAGAATCACGCCTCTCCTGAGAAAACAAGCTGAAAAACTCGATTGGAGTGACATTTCATTTCCAACAACTCTGGAAGATGTCAGAAAGTTTGAGAAAAGAAACAACATTTCTGTAAATGTATTTGGATGGGACAGAAATCTTTTTTCCCTGAGAGCAACAGATGAAGAAAAAGAAAAACACGTGGATCTGCTACTGCTCAAAAAGGAGTTCAAAAGTCACTTCTGTATCATTAAAAACTTTTCTCGTTTGGCTGGATCACAAGTTTCCAGAACAAAACGAAAAAGATTCTTCTGTAAAAGATGTATAAATTCATTCCCCAGTGAAGACAGCTTGAAAAAACACAAGATCAACTGCGTAGAATTTGAAGCAACAAATGTTGTTATGCCTGAAGGACAAACATGTTCATTCCGTAACTTCTCAAAGATGATTCATGTTCCAGTTGTCGGTTACGCTGATTTTGAGTCAATTTTGAAACCCATGAAAGATGCAGGAAAGATGAAACAAACGCAGAAAATACAAGAGCATCTCCCATGTGGATTCGCTTTTCATCTCGTCTCTCCTTTTCTGAAAATGGAGCCTGTGCTGCAAAGAGCTGGGAGTGAAAAAGAATCAGCTGAGCTCCCAAAAGATTTTGTGAGACGGCTCATTGAGGAAGTAAAAACTGCTCAACTGAAACTAAAGCCAAAGCCCATGGATCCGCTCACTCCAGAAGAATGGCATGTATTCAATCAAACATCATGGTGCTGGCTGTGTCAAGGTGAATTTGAGAGAGAAGGAGAAAAGATGAAAGTACGAGATCACTGCCATTTCACTGGAAAATTCCGAGGAGCTGCACATCGCTCTTGTAACAGAATGTTTCAGAGACCAAAATTCACTCCAGTGTTCTTCCATAATCTGGCGAACTATGACTCACATCTTTTTGTGCGAGCCTTGGGCTTGCTGGATGAAATTCTGGAGATACAATGCATCCCCAATAACGAAGAAAAATATATCTCTTTCTCGCTGAAGTTTGAACTGAAAAGAGAAAAGATCTGTGAGGGAAATGAAATCATTGTGAAACATGAAATCAGATTTTTAGATTCTTTCAAATTCATGGCGTCTTCTCTGGGGAATCTAGCTGGTAATCTCCCCAAAACAGATTTACTGGAAACTGCCAGATTTTTCCAGGGAGAAAAGTTTGATTTGATGACGCGAAAAGGAGTTTATCCCTATGAATTCATGGATTCATTTGAAAAGTTTGCAGAACCACTCCCAGAGAAAGAAGCGTTTTTCTCCAGCTTAAACGACTCAGGGATCGGAGAAGAAGATTTTGAGCATGCAAAATATGTCTGGCAGAAATGGCAGATGAAAAACATGGGAGAATTTCACGATCTCTATCTGAAAACAGATGTGTTGTTGCTGGCCGATGTTGTTGAAAACTTCAGAAAACTTTGCGAAGAAAACTATGGACTGGATCCTGCACAGTTTTTCACAACCCCTGGAATGGCATGGAACGCAATGCTGAAAATGACTGGAGTTTCTTTGCAGCTTCTGAATGACGTAGATATGCTGCTGATGGTTGAACGAGGGATGAGAGGTGGAAACTCAAATGCGTTCAAGCGATACGCAAAGGCAAACAATCGATTCATGAAAGATTTTAATGAAAAACAGCCTTCTTCTTTTCTGGTTTATTTAGACGCAAATAACCTTTATGGATGGGCAATGTCAAAGCCTCTTCCAGTTGGAAAGTTCGTCTGGATGGATGATCCGTCAAAATGGAAGGCATTTGTTGATGGAGAAGGCGTAGGATGCATCCTGGAAGTAGATCTGGAATATCCAGATGAACTGCATGATGCTCAAAATGATTTTCCACTTGCTCCAGAAAGTCTCAAACTAGATGGAGTGTGGAAGCTAACTCAAAATCTAAAAGATAAAGAAAGAATGGTTTTGCATGGAGAAAATCTGAAACTCTTTCTTTCCCTGGGAATGAAGTTGAAAAAGATTTGGAGAGGAATTTCATTTCAGGAAGCTGCCTTCATGAAATCATATATTGAGACAAACACAAAACTGAGATTGAACGCAAAAAATGCCTTTGAAAAAGATTTCTTCAAACTGATGAACAACTCAGTGTTTGGGAAGACAATGGAGAACGTAAGGAAGCGCGTTTCCATTGAACTGGTTAAAGATGTCGAAAGAGCAGAAAAACTGATCAATAAGCCAAACTTTGCTGATCTACAGATTTTTGATGAATTTTTAATCGGGATAAAGATGCGAAAGACACAAGTCCGCATGAATAAACCAGTTTATGTGGGCATGTCAATCCTGGATCTCTCCAAAACCCTGATGTATAACTTTCATTATGGCTATGCAAAAGAAAAGTGGAAAGATTTGAAAGTTCTTTATACAGACACAGATTCACTGGTCTATGAGATTGGAACAGAAGATTTCTATGCAGATATTGCAGATGATGTTCTTGAATGGTTTGACACAAATGACTTTTCCAGAGATCATCCTGCAGTAATGAATGGACTGCCTATTATAAAAGAAAACAAAAAAAAAATTGGGCTGATGAAAGATGAATGCGCTGGAAAAACTATAACAGAATTTGTGGCGCTGAGACCAAAACTTTATGCTTTCCTACTAAGTGAAGGGAAAGAAGAAAAGAAAGCAAAAGGCGTAAAAAAATGCGTGATTAAAAACCAACTGCGGTTTAACAACTTCATGAAATGCCTGAAAGGAGAAGGAAAAATACTCAGGACGCAAAATGTCATTCGCAGCAGAGAACATCATCTTTTTACAGAACGAATGGAGAAGATTGCACTGTCTGCCAATGATGACAAGAGAGTGATTTTGAAAAATGGCATAGATACATTTGCGAGAGGACACTGGAGATTACGCTGATTTTGTCAACCAGTTTTTTTTGGAAATGATTTTGTCAACCAGAATTGGAAATGAAAAGTTGTCAATCAGGGAGTTTACAGATTTGATTTTTAAAAAGTTTTTAAAATGAAAAAAAGTTTGGAAAATCAAAAACTTTTTTCAAAATAAAAAAGTTTTAAAATCAAATATGTAACCTCCCTGATTGTCAACTTTTCATTTCCAGCAGATAGATTTTTTGTCAACTGAATATTCTATCTGCAGATAGAATTTTTGTCAACTGAATATTCTATCTGCAGATAGAATTTTAAAAAGTTTTTTTCTCCAGTTTTTTTGAAAAGTTTTTCTCCTGGAGAAAATTTTTTTTCTCCAGAATCTAGGGAAAAAACTTTTTAAAAATCTATCTGCAGATAGATTTTTGTCAACTGAATATTCTATCTGCAGATAGAATTTTGATCTGATCTTTTCACCCAGTTTTTGAAAACTTTTCTCCTGGAGAAAACTTTTTAATCTCTCCAGAAACTAGAGAAAAAAACTTTTCTAAAATCTATCTGCAGATAGAATATTTGATCTCCAAATATTTTTTGAGACAGTAGAAGGGATATCACGGTCTTCAATGGATCCGAAGGACCCCCTTATTTCAAAAGTTTTATGTCTTATATGAACTTAATCAAATAGTAAGAATATGTAATGATTTGACAGGAAAATGAAATGGCACTTTTACAATCAATGAAAATATGTCTCTGGTAAATTTAGACAGAAAGTTAGCATTTGGAGATGCTGTTAAATTTTAGGAGAAAATGACAAATGAGTTTCTGAAATATTTTTATTGAGTTCTGATGGTTTTAACATAAAGGATCAATCGAGTCATATAATTTACTAATGTGTATAAGTAAGCAGAAGTGTTTTTACGTTAAAATTAACGGGGTCCGAGGATGCATTGGAGACCGTGATATCCCTTCTACTCAATAAATGTATCGAAATAAGGATAAGGAATAAATATAATCTTATTTGCATTGTTTCGTGGAGCAAATATATAGATACCATGTTTTAAAATTTCTTACCTTTTACCAGGTTTCTAACCTCCATGTTTAAACAGGACCACTTAAGTGTGACTGTAGGAACACAAATGAACCACCTTGCGAAGAAACAACAACCACTAGAAGGGGACAAAAATAACTGCAAGAACGACGGAGATCCTTCGTTCGGTTGAAACACAAATTCCAGCCGATCGAGCCGATCGCGGTGTCAAGTACACGCATGCGCAGTCGTTATTCGGCTCTGTCGGTTCTTTCTCAGTTTACCGGAGCCATATGACGTAAAACAAAAGGAACAAAGAACGACAATAATACAAATGCAAAACAAGACCAAAAATACAATACCTCACAAACAATGGAAGACAATGAGTACCGGTTCACGCAAAAAGACCCGTTTATTTTGACGGGCGGTTCGTCTTCGAATAAAGACATCCGATACAATCATAACAGAAATTGCCGTTCACTTTTGTTCAATATAGCACATAAAATATTTTACGAGTTATAATTTCGAAATATTGGTAGCAGCGAGCGACAGTTTCCGTTTTCTTTTTCGTCTGAACTACTTACATGTAACTTATACACTGTCTTTGTTGTTGCGACAGTGGGGACGGCGAGGGACTAATGGTGGCCGTCTAACGTATCATACACGACTTTTGTTAGAAGTTCCCTCTCAATATATTCCATTGAACAATCTCGAAATGGGGCAATGAAGGCCATGTCTGGTAAAAAAAAAAATAAATAGGTGACTGAAAATAATCGGTGGAATTAAATTCGTTAAGTTATGCTTAGTCAGGATAACCTGCTTTACTTTAGTTGTTACGTTTGACAGCAGCAATGGACATCAATGGACAGTCATTTACCGACCGGTAATCGATCATCCTTTGACCAGCGACATTTTGTTTGAGACCCGAGTCTTTTGTAACTCGGTCACATCTGCAGATAACGCGACAGCTACGCCTCTATTATTCTATTAAACTGAGTGCTTTTGCCCCGATATAGCAATACAAGTACTACCCATTTACTACAAGTTTTACCTTATACAACACTCGTTTGCGCTTGCGCATAAACGAGATTTACGATTCATTGCGAAAAAAGGGGCAAAAGTTGTTAACAAAAGTTCTTTGTTTAGTTTGTTAACATTTGTCCGGCGGGGTTACTTATTTCTTTTTTATAGAAGCTATATTAGGGCACCGAGGATATGGTTGGTTAAACAGGTTAGGATTTCAAGAAGTGCGTCACACACCGCCACTAAAATTTTTGAGGGGCACCCCCGGACCTATTGTTAATTTCCCTAGGGTATTGAATTGTCATGAACTTGTTATGTCTTACGTTACGTTACCACAAAGGTATTACAGTTCTTAGAGCTATGACCTCACCACAGTTCTTATTTACAGTGATTTGCGTGAGTTGCGCTTTGACATTTTTCGCGTACAGTTCTTATTTACAGTGATTTGGGTGAGTTGCGCTTTGACATTTTCCGCGCTCGACGAAGCTAAGAAATTTCACCCTGTGTCTTTGTTTGCTTTTTGAGGTTTATAGCTGATTTTTTCCGCGCTCGACGAAGCTAAGCTAAGAAATTTCACCTTGTATGTTTGTCCGCTTTCTGGGGTTTATACGCGGGTTTATAGCAGAGTTGTTTTAGAGCTATGACCTCATCGCCTGACAGATTGTTTCTTATTTTGGATTTATTGTTTTTGTGGTTTAAGCACTCAAATAGAAAATTGATAGAAAATTCTAAAAATTGGCAGGAATGTTCTGCGATACCTTGTCTACTCGGGAAGATTAACCGCGAGGAGCGATTTTTGAAGTCGCTTAGCGAGTGACAAGTGGAAATGTCGTAAAAATAAAAATTGTCAGGAATGTTCTGCGATACGTTGTGTACCCGGGATGACTAGCGAGTGACAACCGGAAATGTTCGTGAAAAGAAAAATTGTGAGGAATGTTCTGCGATACGTTGTGTACTCGGGATGACTAACCGTGAAGAGTTAGTTTTCCAATTTGCTTAAAGTTAAGCGAGTCAGCTTAATTGAGTTAAACTCTAGTTAAATTTAAGCCACCAAAGCAGGTAGCTTAAGCGAGTCGGCAATTAATTTTAGACAATAAGAAGCAACTTGTGGTCATTTATCTGACAAGGCTGTCAAATCGGAAATAAAACACGCGTTCTATTTTCATGCGTCGCTCGTGAAGGGGCCTAATTTGATTGTATTATACAATGGATTTGCTTTTTTGCAAAATTAACGTTAATGTCCCTTTTCAGTAGTCATTGGAATACTGAATCATTCCTATTACGGTTTGATTATTAAAGAGAAATTTCAATTTTGAATGGTTATTAAATGTTGAGGTGTCATGATTATGCAATAGTATGCAAGAGAGGTGAGATTTTGCGTATTCAGCTAACTAAAAATGTTCCCGTTTGATTGTGCAAGAGTATGGATTTGGCTTTTGTAAAATGGGGGTGGTAGGCCTACACGGACTCTTACCTCATGTTTTTAATGCCATTTGCTGCTTCTATATGTTTTGAACGGGTATTCTACATTTAGTTTGTAAAAGAGGATTTTAGTTTAGACTGAATTTTCAATCCTTTATAAGAAGCCGCGTGCAACGGACCAGAGGTCAAATCTGTCGGTTGTGGTTTCCCGTGGCGTGTTGCGCTTGTAGATTTTGACCTCATTTAAGCGTCCGGGTTTTTGCCTGGCGGTTGTTGTGTTGATTTCGCCATTAATATTGGCATGTAGATTTTTATGTAGGAAAGGTTTGAATTTCTCTAACTTTAACATCTCTCTGAAATACCGGACATTGCATGACAGGATCTGAAAATATCTGTTGGCCGTTTATGTCTTTCCCGCTATTAATGTCACGCTGGGCCCAGCTATTTTTGTTTAATCTTTGCAGGATTTGAATTTTCAGGATCCAAGCTTTATAGCAGAGAGAGTTGTAGCTTAATAAGCTATTCAACTTGTAGAGAATTGAAGTTTGTCTCAGTCAAGGCTGTAATTTTAGCTTCCATTCGCTACGCTGTATAGCTGCAGCGTGGAGCTAATTCTCCTCCGTCAATTTTCACCGTCTAGCGACTGCTTCGTTTATGCCACTATTTCATTCAGGCAAGACCATGGTTTCGGTTCTCCTCTTGAACCTCATCAGTTGCCGGGTTTGTATTTTGAGAACGGTTAAACCGTTCTGCTCGGCATAATTTTCAAACATGTATTTATACCCTTTGTGTGGATCGAGTTTCCTCGTTTTCTATTGGCTCTTCAATGGAAATTTCGATCCTCTCCGCTTGAAGCTAAGCGTGTGTTTCTTTGGAAGGCATTATGCATGGTTCAATTCCTACAGTTACCATCCCCCCCGGGCAACCCCCGGACAAAGTCGATCCTTGTGGCCCGGAGGTGGGGAATTTTGCAAGTAGTCTTGTCCCGGGGGTAGGTGTGGGGATAATCTAGGTGCGCAAGGAATTATGGGGCGAAAAGTTCGTCGAAGCACATGGCGGACGACATGACTCACGACATGACTCAACAAGCGGTCTTCTTTGCTGGGAAATTCTTACAATTTGTTAGTAATTGGCTGGAAGAAAACAATTTGGCAAAGCCTGTATTTGAAGGAGTGTTGCCTGTCAGTGGATGATGTGAAGTGTTGGGAAGAACACATCCTCAGTACACGAAATAACCGCAAGAGAGGAGCGATGAAAGCCAAAGAAACGCGAGCAATGGGAGAGATGCTTCCTGATCTTTGTAGCCATACGAGTGTAGTCCAGTCCATGTCTATTTTGTAAACTGTTCGGTAGATTTATATAATAAATATTTCTGTCTTCTTGAGAAACGGTGCAGCTTGCTGTTGAGTGTCCCGGGGGTGGGGAATTACCTCTTTCTTTGTGCTCGGGGGTGGGGAATAGGACGCCAAGTGAAGGAAAAATGGCAAATCCCCGGGGGTGTGCCCGGGGGGGGGGGGGGGGGGGGATGGTAGCACTTTCTTCTCTTGGCTGTATTGAGGATATTTCTAGATGTGAGTGCATACGTTTCCAGCACATTCCTTCTTCTGTTCGGAGTAGATGCTAACAGATCAGAAACATAACATAACCGGAATGAAAGCACGCCTTTTAAGACTTCGAAATGGAAAGAAAAGGTCCTTAAGAAGATTTTTATGCCTTTGTAGTGGTGGTTTGAGAGCTGAAAGCGATGAAATTTGTCACAAGTGAGGACATGTCTTCTTTCAGAATTTATACTCGAAGCGGCAGACTTTACTAAGAATTTTCAAGCATTCCTGGAAAACTGCGGTAAAGAAAGTTACATTTTTTAGTCTGCATTTACATTTCATAGACGGTTTCTTTGTCTTATTAGTAGCTTTTGACAAATATTTAGAAAACGTGACCACAATCGGTCGAGCGAGAAATTCGCCAGATGCTGAACAAATTTGCGTGGCCGACAGTTTCCTTGATGCGATAATTTGACGCGTTTTCCTCTTGAGACTAAACTAAATTGGATAAGAATGGCATTCTATATACACATGAAAAGTCGGAAATTTTAGAAAACACTAGATATAATAAAGTAGGTTGCTGAATTTAAATATTTTTTTTGTGATGTTTATAATATAATTCGCAGACGCTAGCGCTGCAATTAGGATAAACAAATCGCTAAGCCTTCCGGAAGCAGAAAATCACTGAATTCTGATTAGCGTTCAACTCTTTTATTCTAGGGAAAGACATTTTCATTCAAGGAAATATTGTGTATTTGCGACAACACTTTGAATAAACTATGAAGCCAGGAAAAACTAATACATGGCAAAATCGAAGCAGTTATTAGGAACTAGAAAAATTTCACTTCGATTTAGTCTTGAAATCACGGGGGGGGGTTCATGATGCGTCACGCAATATTTATTTTTTAAAATGTTTCACCAATTTATAGCACTCGTCACCACGGTTTTGAAAATTATAAAAACAAAATCTTTTGAATGCGATTACATGTATTTTTTTTCTCATTACCTGTAAATTTAGGGCTTCCAAAACTTTATTGCAAATCCGGGCAGGAGAGGGGGGTCTCTCGGCTTGGAAATCCAGGGGGCACGGGGGGGAGGAAATCCTACGATAATCTAAGTAATAACAGGCGCAGTAAGCTACATGCAGTCATAGACTGCCTATTTTTTTTATTAACCTCACCTTCTAACGCATTAACGAGATGGCTTGAAGAGCCCTTTGATTGGTCCTTTGGTCGCGTGACCCGGAGCTGAACATCCCATGCATGTCTACCGTTACAAGAGTGTACTCTTGAATCAGTCTGAAGATAAGAATTCCATACGCTCTTTATTCGTTAAATACAAATGATATAGACCCTATTCACAATTGGCGGCCGGTTTATTATTTTTTTATATCCATGCTAATCAGCCCAACTAGCCTCTTTAGCATGTGCAAAATTCAAAATAATTTTTGCTCCAAAATGAGGCTAGTTGGGCTGATTAGCATGAATATAAAAGAATAAATAAATCGGCCGCCATTTATGAATAAGGTCTATGAAAGGCTAATCGTACAGTAAAGGAATATATATTTTTTTAACCGATTAATTTCGACAAGAGAGGATGATGTCTTGATTTCGAACAGCACGGCCGTTCATTTCTTCAACAGGGTATAACCGTACAGTTATACCCTGATGAAGAAAGGCCGTGCTGTTCAAAAGAAATTAATCGGTTAAAAAATATATTTCTTTCAATGCTGTACGATCAGCCTTTCATTTCATTTGTTTCTAATTAATTTCGCTGATCAGATCCTTCCCAGGGATCCAGTATTTCGAATTTGTCGAGTGGTCCTTTCATTTGCAATTTTTATTCGTTAAGCCTGTCACTCCTATTCAGAGTGCCTAATTCAAAGAGGGTAAAAAATCTTGAATTTCAGTGTGCATTATATTGAAAAACAAACAGTACCACAAAAACGTACTGCTCAGGTGCTTCTATATACAGTCGAACCTCCACTAACGGACACCTCCCGTAAGCAGAGACCTCCCTTAAGCACCAAACCAAACCGACAACAAACCGCGGTCCCGGCGATTTATCCTCTCCAACACTACATTTTTAACATCCCGTAAGCGGACACGGGCACCTATTCGGGGTCGATCCCGCAGGGTCTAAAATAACCGCCCGTAAGCGGACAGTAAATGATTTCAAGAAGATTTCTAACAAAAAAGGTTCGGTTTTAATGGGTTTAATTGTACTTGACCTGAACAAAAGCGAAGTCTGAACAGTACAGTTATATGTAGGTAACTTAGATCAGGGAACCGCGAAAGCAGACACTCATCGATAGTTTCTTTTTACCTACCTGAAGACACCTTGTGTTTTAGAAAATAACTACATGCAATGTACATAAAATACACGGTGGGCACAGATTCTCTCGAAATCGCTCGACATTTCGCGATATAATAATAACTTTTTCCGTTTTGATGTTGTTAACATGAAATTTGACAACAGCACAGAACTCATCATTTTCACAAAAAAATTTTTTTTGTTTTTTTCATTAGTTGCAATTTTTGGCGGGAAAATGACGTCATAAAGTTGGCGCCCAAAAAATAACTTAGTATTATGGGATATCTAATGACAATTTCTGAAAGCGCTCGCCGCAAGCATCTCAAAACTGAAAAAATCTCGTAAATACGTTGATCCGATCAAAAGATATGACGTTTCAAAATTTGAACTCCCCGCACATTATCTGCGGGGGTCAAAGGTCATTTAGAATCAAATCGACTGAAAAACTTGCGCTTCATTCAACTTTAACAGTTTTGAACCAAGGAAGCTGAAATTTTACAACAATATAGAAGTTATGATTCGCAAAAATCGTATGTTTTTTGTTTTTTAAATTTCAAGTATTTTGGCGGGAAAATGACGTCACAAATATGGCGCCAAAATTTGAAATTAGTATTATGGGATATCTGATGACAGTTTCTGAAAGTACACGCCATAATAATTTCAAAAGTGAAAAAAGTTCGTTAATATGTTGATGAGATCCAAAGATATCACATTTCGAAAATTGATGGGCCCCTGATTTCCGCCATTTTGTTAGCACGCGAATGGTGAGCGATTTTGAGTGAATCTGTGCCCACCGTGTATGTACTTCTTCTGTTCTGTTCACCCCCGAAACATGGAGAATTGAGTATGTTACTGTTTTTATATAGCTTACATCAGTTCGTGTGACGGCAATGCGAGAGCTTTACGGATATGTACATTTATTTACGATATATATGTAAAGCAACATTCAGCAACCCTGTAATGACAATTACAAGTGGTCTTAAAAGCTTCAAAAGACTGGTGCATTATACGCCATCCAGTGTACTATTTTTTTAACCTCCCGTAAGCGAACACCTCGTTAGTGGACACTTACCCTTGGTCCCGAGGGTGTCCGCTTACGGGAGGTTCGACTGTACTATTATATACTAGTATAATAAACTACACCTCAGCAAACGACTTCTTGGTACCAAAGTCATAAGTTTAGGATTTCATCCACAAAGTCAAAAGTTAGAATCACTTTTGCACTGTGACTCAAGGTTTGATGAATTTATAAGGATGTTAAGAATACTAAAATATTGTTGTACAAATAACCAAAACGCCATGTCAGGCTTTTTTATGCAATGGGAGACGTTAAGCTTTCTATTTTTGGTATCCATGTCGATTTTCTTAAATTAGAAGCCTTAAATGTTAAGCCTTAAATGCCGGTTAAGCCAAACGTAAACGTAAACATGAATATTATTTTTCCTTATTTACATATTCAAAGGCGATTTTGGAACACTATAGACCACACGTTACTTAGGACTAGGTTCTTGAAAATCCCTGGTACTTTCGAGCCCGTCGTCGACAAAGCAAGTTAACGCATCTTTAACAGGTGTCCTTTTTCGCCCCCGAGGTAGCGTTGCCAGTGGTTACCCAGATGGTGACGCTCATGGCAGGTTGCAGCAATATTTCGATTGTGATACAAAACAGATGGATTAGCTCACTGCTCCATTCACTATTAAACACGCGAACACATGACGTTCAAGCCCCTGCAAATATTTACGTTTTACACTGCCGTCAATCATAATTATGGCGACAAATATTTGGACCCCTGAAAACGGAAACTGTCTTCGACATACAAATTCTCCCAACTGGTCGTCAGATATATCCTATGGACGACTTTGGAAGCAGTTGTTTCAAATCAAGGCAACTTTGATCATTTCCCAAATTCCCCTGACCTGTACAATTGATCACTAGCAGTTGTATCGCAGGGAGAAATAAGATGTTGATAACTATCAGTGCTTTAGTTGAAGCAAATGTGTTACGGCTTGTCTTCCTACATGTGGCATTCCTATTTATGTTTTAATTAGATACACGAAAGTGTTAAGGGGCACTGTTGACGTTTCTTTAGTCAATATTTGCCCTCTGTGCTCTAAGAGCATTTTGTGTGAAAGCAAAGGAACTTAGTCAAATATTTAGTATCGTTTTTTAACAAAAAGACCAAAATCCGCGCAACATTGCTTTTTACAAGTTTATTTTAATACTTAATTATATCGTTCATAAAGTAGTCTGCTAAACAGCCGATTTTTCGTTTCTTTAACGCTTGCGTATAGGAGGCAAGAAGTATTTACAGCGTACACACTTGCGCAAAAGTGCTATACAGTCACGAAGCCACAAAGCCATAGCTTGCGCGAGGAGCAAATACGTACGTCTTGACGCCTGGTAACGTTTGCTATTTTACTGTTAAGCCATTCTCATTTGCTATCAGACACAGCGTCATTAGTCCTAGTCGAGTGGGTCGCGTCTTCTCGCCGAAAGCGATTTTCGCGCGCGTCTCCGCCTGTGCAGATTTCTCGCTCGACTATCCCTAAACTACACGTAGTCTACAGTCGCTCCAGTCGCGTTGTGTTCCGATTTTTAAGGCCGCATTCGTCAGTATGTCGAACTATTATAAAATTCGCCTAAAAGTATGGACTGATTCGCAGTCTATACACAACTGGGTAGGAATTAGAAAAACATTTTTATTTTTCACCGGCATGCTGTTAATTCCAGCTGCTGGATAATCGCACAACTTTCGTTCGGTGACTTGACCAACTCCTGACAGTTTGGCCTCCAACACAGACATCCTTAGGGCTCGTCACGCAAAACCGCTCTATAGCTCCTCAAACTGATCATTAAATTAATAGAAAACGAAGGAATAAACGCCATGGTGCCATTTGTTTGTCATAATTTTTCAAAATCTTGGGAGTTCATGTAAAGGGTTCACTAATGTTAGTTACGTATGCTTGACTTATAATTGTGCTTTCACTTTGAGTGATTCAGTATCAAAAGAGATTGTATTAAGATGCTTAGGCAGAATGGAAAATGAAAGCAAAATTAAGTAGAAAAAAGATTATATTTGAGTAGATATATTTTTATAAACCAAAAATATGTTGATTATCATGTTATTTAAATTGTCTGCAATGGTTTTTTATTTTTTGCATAGAATTTACATTTAAATAATGTTTTATATGTTTAATTTCATTCCAATATCATTAATAATAAAGAAATTATATTTGAATAGATATATTTTTATACCACACATGTATTGATTACTGTGCTTTTTTTAATTTAATATATAGGATATATACATTTGTAATTAATAGATTATATTTTATATTCGTTTTATTTCAATAGATTTAATTTAATGAATGACAATAACTAGTAAAAGTTAACTTGTGTCGCCCAATAAACCTGCTAGAAAGTCTATCAGGTGCGTAAATATTTTGTGTGAACGCTCTAAGCGAAGTTTGGAAAGTCTATCGCAACTGCTTGAATATCTTGTGTCAATGCTTTTCTTGGTTTTCACCAATAGGCCAAGACACGTTTTCTCTTTCTTCTTTTCGGCACGGTACTCTATTCGGCATTTTACATGTACTGAGAGATTCGTAACAGTTCTCGCCAATGTATCAGTTCACTTGTTTAGATTGCAGCCCTAAATAGCGCGTCGCAAGTCACAGTTCGACACAGTAATGTTTATTTTGACGGGCGGTTCGTCTTCGAATAAAGACATCCGATACAATCATAACAGTAATTGCCGTTCACTTTTATTCAATATAGCACATAAAATTTTTTACGAGTTATAATTTCGAAATTTGTTGGGAGCGAGCGACAATTTCCGTTTTCTTTTTCGTCTGAACTACTTACATGTAACTTATCCACTGTAGCTCACTGTGTTTGTTGTTGTGGCAGTGGGGACGGTAAGGCACTAAGGGTGGCCGTCGTAACGTATCAAACACGCCTCCTGCTAGTAGAAGTTCCCTCTCAATATATTTGACACCAGCAACGGACAGTTATTTAAAGAGCCTGAAAAATTTATCTTCGGCCAAAGGACTAAAAAAGAGTGTTGTATAAGGTAAAACTTGTAGTAAATAAGTAGTACTTGTATTGCTATATCGGGGCATAAGCACCCAGTTTAATAGAATAAACAAAGGTGTACTGTAGTAAATCGTATAAGAGTTAAAAAAAAGAAAGAGGCGTAGCTATCACGTTATCTGCAGACGTGACAGTTACAATAGACTCGGGTCTCAAGAAATGAGTCGCTGGTCAAAGGATGATCGATTAAGCAATACAAGTACTACTTATTTACTACAAGTTTTACCTTATACAACACTCCTTTTTAGTCCTTTGGTGGTGTGACCCAGAGCTTAACATCCCTTGCATGTCTACCGTTACAAGGGTCAAGTGTACTCTTGAATCAGTCTGAACATAAGGATTCCATACGTTCTCGTTATTCCTTAAGCCTGTCACTCCTAAAGAGGGTGAAAAATCTTGAATTTCAGTGTGCATTATATTGAAAAACAAGCAGTCCTACGAAAACGTACTGCTCAGGTGCTTCTATAAAATAATAAACAACACCAAAGAAAACGACTTCTTGGTACTATAGTCATAAGTTTAGGATTTTACCCACGAAGTCAAAAATTAGATCACTTTTGCACCGTGACTCAAGGTTGGATGAATTTATCGGGATGTAAAGAATACCAAAATAACCAAAACGCCGTGCCAGGCTATTTTGTGCAATGTGAGTCATTAATTAATAAGGTTTCTATTTTTAAGATCCATGTCTATTTTCTTAAATTAGAAGTCTTAAATGTTAAGCCTTAAGCCAAACGTAAACATGAATATTATTTTTCCTTATTTACTTAACAACCAAAGGCGATTTTGGAATATAAAAGACCACACGTTACTTGGGACTAGTTTCTTGAAAATCCCTGGTACTTTCGGGCCCGTCAAGTTAACGCAGCTTTAACCGTTGTCCTTGCCAGTGGTTACCAAGATGGTGATACTAATGACAGGTTGCAGCAATATTTCGATTATGATACAAAACAGATGGATTAACTCACTGCTCCATTCACTAACACGCGAACACATGAATTTCAAGCCCCTGCAAATATTTACGTTTTACACTGCCGTCAATCATAATTATGGCGACAAATATTTGGACCTCTGAAAACGGAAACTGTCTTCAACATACACATTCTCCCAACTGGTCGTCAGATATATCCTATGGACGACTTTGGAAGCAGTTGTTTCAAATCATGACAACTTTTATGATCATTTCCTCAATTACCCTGACCTGTACAATTGATCACTAGCAGTTGTAGTGTAGGAGAAATAAGATGGTAATCATTATTAGTGCTTTAGTTATCAAAACACTCGAAACAAATGTGTTACGGCTTGTCTTCCTACATGTGGCATCCTATTTATGTTTTAATTAGATACACGAAAGTGCCATAAAATTCATATTGGTATAAATGGAAATTAAAAAATAACCCCCTTTATTTTATTAACAATTACTATTTTAATTATTCTAATATTTATACCTTATTCGATGGTTTAACAGCTAATACGCGCGAATATTTTACGAGTTGTGTAGCAATGAGTAAAATGCTCGCACGTATCATCTGTTTTAAAAACCATCGAATAATGGCCATGGGTTTATTATTTCATTGAAATTCCATTCAATTTTACTGCTGTATCTTCTGAAACCGGGATACAGATCGAGAAGTGTAATGCAAAAATGTGCTGCGTATTACGCTCAGCTAGAAGAGATACTCTCTGTCGTTTGCAGTTGTCACTACTGTATATACATGCATGTATATTATTTACGTTGAATTTACATCTGTAAAGGGTTCTTTGGCTAGCGCTCATACTTTTGAATTGTTAGCCGGTATGAGTAAATTTTTGGACTCAAAAGTATGGACTGATTCGCAGTCTATACACAACTGGGTAGGAATTTGAAGAACCTTTCTATTTTCACTGCATGCTTTTAATTCCAACTGCTGGATCATGGATAATCGCACAATTTTCCGTCGGTGACTTGACCGGAACGCCATATGACGGAGTTAACTTAACCAACTCCTGACAGTTTAGACTAAGTAAACATTAGAGACCTTTGAATGTATTCAGTAACGTTTTAAGTAAACATCGCCTGGTGTATTCTTATTGCGCACAAGAAAGCGAGATGTTTCGCTTCATACTGCCCTAGATGCTAAAAACTGCTTCCCCGTGACGTCATTAGTGCACGCGCGAGTAACATATTAAATTTAAAGTATCTTCAAGTTATAGCCAGATCTGTTGCGAGATGAAAACTTAAAAAAAAAATAATAATAATAATAAACGTAAAAGGGATTCATTACCAATAAAATTACAACCACATGACGAACAAAGTTAAGCTCAAGGAAATCTGTTTTGCTAAAATAGTTTTCCGAATTAATATTAATCTGTGATTCTTCTGTTTACGTGTTGATATCTTGAGCTATTATTTGGAGGTTTCTTTTTCATTTTGTATACTAAACATTCACGTTAAGCGATGATTAATTATCATTGATACGTGAATTGACCATGACAGATCCTAACATAGTCTGATATGATGCAAGCAATCAGAATAGTCTACGGAAATCGAAAGTAGTTAACAGTCTAAGGAAATCGAAAGCAGTTGCGTAAATAAACTTTATTGTTCGCTAAAACGGGTCTGACGCTGTCTGCGTGTGAGCGACGGGATATGTGAACGCGCGCGCACACTTTGTATTTCCGCATACAAGTCACGCTTTCGTTAGAAAGAGTTAATGTTTAATCACATTTGAGAGACGCATCAGCGCTACGTGCATGCCAGGGCAAAGACATCCGTGACTGTTCTCGTCAATGTATCAGTTCACTTGCTTTCAAACGCAGCTCTAGATGTAATGGACGGCAAAAGACGCGCTTACTTCCTGGTCGTCGTGTTTGCTTTACTACTCCGCTCGATTTCAGGTAAGTTCTTAACGTATTTCTAACACTGTGAAGAACAACACGAGTTAGCCTGTGTAAAATATTTTCTTCCACAGGGCCGACTGCAGTTCCGAATCATTACAGATGACATTATTTTCGAGATCTTTAGACAAGTTGGTTGGTTTAATATACACCATCGGCGCTCCGGCGACACTTTATCTAAATTTTCGAAGCTTCCAATGATATCCGATTCTGTCTTTACGATATGACAGTAGCTAGGGACATTGCACTCGCATTACTCATGAGATTCTATTCAAAAGCAGTATAAATATACCCGAATGTTTTACGACCCAAAATGGTTTATTTAATTGATTTGTTCACTGTACTAGAGTCAATTTATGGAATGTGCAATTTCGTTCTAACTGCTTAGTCCACGCAATGGTCCACGCATTAGTTTCTGAACATTCCTTCAGTGTTGTTTGTTATGCTGCACAAGACCAATTGTGAGGTTTTAAATTTCCGGTCTGTGAACATTTGTGTCGCGAAACCCAGCGAAACCCAGCGAAACCCTAATTCCCTACGGTACTGTCAATTCTGCTATTCAAGGTGGTTATAACATTTGACTCTGTAGATGAAGTCCTATAAAAGCGTGACTAATCAATTGAAGCTATTGAGTCGTATTCACTGTTGTCTTTGTTGAGTTGTAGCTAGTTGTGGTGTTAGCTTCCAATTTCAATTTTCGTTGCCCTCCTAGCCTGCGTCGGAGCCAAGGAAATCGGATGTTGAAGCACGCAAGACATAAAACACGCATAACTGTGAAAATTCATTGTTAATTTTTTTCCCATGAGTGCCAAAACCAAAATTCAAGAAAAATCCCAAATTTTCATTTTCAAAATATTAAAAAACAAATGGTACCATGTGAATGTACCGCCGAAGAGGTTTCATTTAAATGGTCACACCATACGATTTCATCCACAGACTTAAAAGTTAGAACTGCACTACGCGTTAAAAGTATACGCAAACTTCGGTACGTCTTGAGCCGCAGTAATGTTTATTTTGACGAGTGGTGCGTTTTCAAATAAAGACATTTGATACATTTATTACATTTAATTGGCTTTCACTTTTGTTCGACAGCTTGTGGAATATAATATTTTACGATTTATTTTGCTCTTACAATTTCAAAAGTATTTTAACAATGTATAATTTCAAAACATTGACAGGAGCGAGCGACAGTTTTCGTTTTCGTTTACACTACCGAACTTATCCACTGTGACTGTCGTTGTGCAAGTGGGGACAGAAAGGTATTTACCATACACGCCTGCTAGCAGAGTTTATTTCCCTCGATATTCCATTGAAAACGAAATTTGTCAAATCTCGAGATATGGGCAGGAAAGCCATGTTTTGTAAAAAAAAATGAGGTAGATGGCACTGTAACTGAAGCCGCAATTAAACAAAAACTGAAAATAAAAAATGTGAAAGAATGTTTAAAAACGAGGGTTTAATTACAAATCGTAAAGTTATGTTTAGTTTAGCTCTTCCGTTCGTCATCAGCAATGAAACTGTCATTTTAAGAGGGTGAAAAACTATCTTCGGCTGACCCGTAAGCGATCATCCTCTGACTTTGATTTTTCTTGTTATTTCTGCAGATAACGCGATTCTGTTTTTAATTTCTACGGGCTGACGTACTCGTTTCTCACGGTTCGCGGCTTCGCCGCTCGTCCGCGTGCTCGCTCGAATAACTTTAAGAAAAATGTGAGACTCCTCGCAGTCTATGCTAACGCTTTTACGATACCTAAAATATAGCTTTATACAGCACTATACATCACTAATTTCTGGCACTTTTCAAGTGTCGTATGACAAAGAGCTAAACAGTCGTTGCGTGTCTACCGGGGTCAATTGTACTCTTGAAACAGTCTGAAGATATAGATTCCAAAATTGTCAGTTTATTTGCCACGCCTGTCACTCCCAATGTTGTTCAGTTCAAAAAAGGTAAAAAGGAATCTTGAATTTTAGTGTGCATTACAAGGCATTATACGTTATTGCACTCTTTTGACCGCCTGCTAGGTTAAACACTTTCAAGAAGATGACTGTCATACAATGCACAATTTATTGAGCGGAAAGTTGTGTA
>JAJLRJ010000013.1:20390520-20430520 GCA_024195265.1 Dendrophyllia cribrosa | reverse complement strand
GCGTCATTCCTGCAACTGGAGCCTGATTTCAAGAAATATTTGCTTCGAGTTCGTTTATTGCAAACCTTCATTCCTGTCAAAATTGCTTTCAACAAGATTTATTTGCACATTGCATCTCTTCGCAAGAAGCCTGTGAAAAGGTGGACCAATATTCCTCCTTATCGATGGTATCATATCACATTTCGCAGCGCTAGCATCGAACAAGTGAAAAACTATCTTCAGTTGGTTTTGTGTCAACGCTTTAGCGTTTGATTCTGTGGAGGATAATCATATTTGTGAAGCCTGTCTGAGCTACAGTTTGCTGTTGGACGACGAAAACATTCTCCATTTACTCGTAAAGACCCTTTGCTGTAACATGGGTGATGTTCTTGTATGCTTACTAGTGCGAATGGGTATATCGAATTGGGAAAGAAGTCAACACAAGTTGTAACTGTAAGGAAACATAAACACTGACCGAGAGAAGTAATATAGCTGAACGTTTCAGTTTAACAATTGTAAACACCTTATAGGATTTTGATATACTCAATAAAATCGCGCAGTGTAAAAGAAACCACTTCTTATTCGTTTCTATTGCAACATTCTCATTGCCGCTTCATCGTTAGCCTCTATATCGATTTTCAGTTTCCCAGCCATCACCCACTTTAAGTTTTAATTTATTTTTCCGGTAGCTTCAATGTTCAAACTTTTAATTATGCGAACTTACACTGAACTAAATTTGCATGAAATTAGCACCTCGGAAAAAATAAACAAAGCAACCAATTACATGCGTTAACGAAACAATAAACCCACACTCTGTTTAAGTAAAAATATATTTAATTTCATCAAATCATTATGTCAACAAAAGCTGTTTTATTTAGAATGAAATAGCTTTACGGACGTAGCCCGAATTCACCATAAGGCTGTATTGCAGTCCTAAAGCTTTGTTTCCTTTTTTTTTCGGAAGCAAAGGTTTCCTCTGAAAACGATTTTACGTTTGGTTCATCTCCGCGTAAGTAAATCCACTTTGTTTTATCATTTGAATAATGTCTTAATTTAACTGGAGAACTCGGACGGGGGTTGTAAGGATTTTGGGAACTGGTATATTTCTATAACGCCACGTTTATCATCCAAGAAATTTATTATTCGAGGCTGTTTTCGCAAATCCCTGATATATATAAAATGTAACTAGATATCCGCGTTTACTGTTGTGATCAAATGATAGGGGTACAGGAGGGGTACAGAAAGGGTACAGGAGGGGTACAGGAGGGGTACAGGAGTTTTCACCACCATCGCCACAATTCTCTTATTTTCACCACCACCACAATTCTCTTATTTTCACCACCACCACAATTCTCTTATTTTCACCACCACCACAATTCTCTTATTTTCACCACCACCACAATTCTCTTGTTTTCACCACTACCACAAAAGACCTTTAACGAAAAGTTTACCTTAAAAAGACAAGGACACAAAGGACAAATCAAGGACACAAGGGACAAATCAAGGACAAAAAGGACAAAACGAGGACTATCAGGACAAAAGGGACAATCGGGACATATCAAGTCTTAATGCGCCTCTCTGGTCGAGGCCTCCAGACATACCTAGACTTATCCAAGAGACGACAACCACAAAATATTCGCGCAAACGTTCTCTCCTAAAAAAGATTACAAAGATTAAAAATATTTCAAACAAATCGGTCATACGTAAAATTAAACTTTCCCAAAATGATTTTGGTTGCAGTCACTTGGACAAGTCTAGGTATGTCTGGAGGCCTCGACCAGAGAGGCGCATTAAGACTTGATATGTCCCGATTGTCCCTTTTGTCCTGATAGTCCTCGTTTTGTCCTTTTTGTCCTTGATTTGTCCTTTGTGTCCTTGTCTTTTTAAGGTAAACATTTCGTTAAAGGTCTTTTGTGGTGGTGGTGAAAACAAGAGAATTGTGGAGGTGGTGAAAACAAGAGAATTGTGGTGGTGGTGAAAATAAGAGAATTGTGGTGGTGGTGAAAATAAGAGAATTGTGGTGGTGGTGAAAATAAGAGAATTGTGGTGATGGTGGTGAAAACTCCTGTACCCCTCCTGTACCCCTCCTGTACCCTTTCTGTACCCCTCCTGTACCCCTCCTGTACCCCTCCTGTACCCTTTCTGTACCCCTCCTGTACCCTTTCTGTACCCCTCCTGTACCCCTCCTGTACCCCTCATGTACCCCTCCTGTACCCCTCCTGTACCCCTCCTGTACCCCTCCTGCACCTTTTCTGTACCCCTCCTGTACCCCTCCTGTACCCTTTCTGTACCCCTCCTGTACCCCTATCATTTGATCACAACAGTAAATGCGGATATCTAGTTACATTTTATATATATCAATGATTTGCGAAAACAGCCTCGAATAATAAATTTCTTGGATGATAAACGTGGCGTTATAGAAATATACCAGTTCCCAAAATCCTTACAACCCCCGTCCGAGTTCTCCAGTTAAATTAAGGCATTATTCAAACGATAAAACAAAGTGGATTTACTTACGCGGAGATGAACCAAACGTAAAATCGTTTTAAGAGGAATCCTTTGCTTCCGAAAAAAAGGCAACAAAGCTTTAGGACTGCAATACAGCCTTATGGTGAATTCGGGCTACGTCCGTAAAGCTATTTCATTCTAACATTTTGTTCTTGTCTTCCTTATCATTTGTGTAGTATATGGATTTAAGTTGTTCTAAATAAAACAGCTTTTGTTGACATAATAATTTGATAAAATTAAATATATTTTTACTTAAACAGAGTGTGGGTTTATTCTTTGATTAACGCATGCAATTGGTTGCTTTGTTTATTTTTCCGAGGTGCTAATTTTTCATGCAAATTTAGTTCAGTGTAAGTTCGCATAATTAAAAGTTTGAACATTGAAGCTACCGGAAAAAAAAATTAAAACTTAAAGTGGGTGATGGCTGGGAAACTGAAAATCGATATAGAGGCTAGCGATGAAGCAGCAATGAGAATGTTGCGATAGAAACGAATAAGAAGTGGTTTCTTTTACACTGCGCTATTTTATTGAGTATATCAAAATCCTATAAGGTGTTTACAATTGTTAAACTGAAACGTTCAGCTATATTACTTCTCTCGGTCAGTGTTTATGTTTCCTTACAGTTACAACTTGTGTTGACTTCTTTCCCAATTCGATATACCCATTCGCACTAGTAAGCATCCACGAACATCACCCATATTACAGCAAAGGGTCTTTACAAGTAAATGGAGAATGTTTTCGTCGTCCAACAGCAAACTGTAGCTCGCAACATCATACATATTGAGACAGGCTTCACAAATATGATTATCCTCCACTGAATCAAACGCTAAAGCGTTGACACATAGTTTTTTATCCAAAACCAACTGAAGATAGTTTTTCACTTGTTCGATGCTAGCGCTGCGAAATGTGATATGATACCATCGATAAGGAGGAATATTGGTCCACCTTTACACAGGCTTCTTGCGAAGAGATGCAATGTCCAAATAAATCTTGTTGAAAGCCATTTTGACAGGAATGAAGGTTTGCAATAAACGAACTCGAAGCAAATATTTCTTGAAATCAGGCTCCAGTTGCAGGAATGACGCTCTCGTAAAATTCACGCTTTTTATTCAAACAGACAACACAAATCTAAAGATCCAATCAGGCTTGGAATATTGCGGGCAAGTTTGGGCCGGTCTATTGTTTCTATTGTTTCAGAATAACACAAAAGGAATAGGTAGTTGACGTCATGAAAAGGGATCCGTTTATTAGTATGCATGAAATCCAAATTGGTATGCGGGAAGGCATATTGTGAGGTCATCACCTAGGCACTTACTAGGCACCTAATCCAAATTAGTATGCGGGAAATCCAAATTAGTATGCGGGAAATCCAAGGGAAATCCATCGCGGGGCTTAAATCCATACTTAACCTACTACTTGTATAATAAATGATTCCCGGGTTGACGTCATCTAATTAGCATTTTGTAAATTCAAATCTCAATAACTCACAAACGCGACGTTCAAAACCAGAAATATTTTACCATTCAACTATTCAATGTACATAGAGTTGATTCTGAAAATAACTTTCTAGGGGTTATAGACACTTTAACTGTTTTTCATTTTCCCAAAACTACTACAAACAAGTAAATGGCGTCGCCATGGGCACCAAAATGGGACCAAGCTACGCTAACCTTTTTTGTATGCTACGTCGGAAACAAATTTTTCAATCAGTACCACGGAACCAAACCCGAACTCTACGGCCGCTACATCGATGATTGCATTGGCGCTACCTCTTTCAGTAAAGAGGAACTTAATCAATTCATAACTTCTGTCGAAATTTTCATCCAGCTCTAAAATATACCAGGGAAAATTTCCGAAACCACGGTCGCTTTTCTTGACATCAATATTTCAATCAACGGCAACAGTTTATCCATAAGTGTGCACTACACATCAACAGATTCCCACAGTTATCTGTTACATTTATCCTCGCATCCATCGCACGTTAAAAACGCCATTCCGTATTCTCAATTTCTCAGACTTCGACGTCTATGTAGTGATGACTCTGATTTTGCAACAAATCAGAAGAAATGTGCCAGTTTTTCAAGAAACGTGGGTACCCTGTCTCTGTTGTTAATCAAACGGGCCAACAACGTGCACAACAGATCGACAGACAATCAGCACTACAAACGTCACAGAAGGAAGAGAACGAGAGAATACAATTCACCCTCACTTTCCACCCACACAACAACACAGTCAAAAGCATCATTTAAAAAAAAAATTCAAATTACTCCAAAACCTTCCCGAAACTGGCAGAATGTTTTCACAAACCCCACTAATTTCATTCAAACGTGACAAAAACATTGGCAACGTTCTAGTTACGAGCGCGCTGAAATCTGACGATGAACCGGAAACTTTTCAATTCACACGCACACGATGTAACACTTGTCCTTTCATTCACAACGCGGACAAAATAACGGGACCCAAATGGTCTATTAAAATCACTGATCGTTTCACATGCACCTCCGTAGATGTTATCTACTGCATAACATGTACGTTTTGCAAAAAGATATACATTGGCGAAACAGGGAGGAGACTGGGCGACCGTTTTCGTGAACATCTTCGAGACGTTGAAGAAAATGACAAAGACGCATCCAAACCAGTCGCGCGTCATTTTAATCTTACTAAGCATTCTAAACAACACATGACAATCTGCGGCCTTTACCTACACCAGGGTAACACAGAAAGCCGTAAAAACTTAGAACAAAAAATCATCTTTCAAATCGGCACTCTCAAACCCCACGGAATGAACGAACGCTTTTCATTCAACTAATTTACATTTGTTTTTCACGTGACCAAATTTCCACCAATAGCGTAGCTCCACCGCTCACTATATAAAACCACACACTACCCACAATTCCTTGATTCGCTCCGACGAAGGGCTAGCGCTCGAAACGTCAGCTATTTGAATCTTTTTACGGTGGTCAGTTTATCTTATCGACTCAGTCGATAAAACTAAATTCTCCTCAGCAGTACTTTTGGTGTGACCATTCAAATGACACCTCTTCAGCAGTACTTTTGCATGGCGCCATTTGTTTTTCAATATTTTATATAATTAAATTTGAGATTTTTCTTGAATTTTGATCTTTGGCACTCAAATCACCGATTTCGCTCAAACTTCGCACAAAGGTTGAGGGTCATGAGTAGATACATGTACCAAAATATAAGGTCAACTTTTTTTATTCTCTCTGAGTTGTAGGGTCCGCCCTGAAAAATGCCCGTTTGGCACAAATGTATACATATTAATTAGCTAAATTTAGTCGAGTGGTAAGACAACAAAAATAGCAGCCTGGGAAAAAAACTACTAAATCGTATTCTATATTGATCAGTCTTGTAGCTAAATCTGTTATTGGAATCGGTTGCTTTGATTTGCTGCTTTCCTAATACCGAAAGTGAAGGGCATGTTTGGTCATTTTCACGAGACGCCAAAATTAGGTCATTTTAGATCTTAATATCTCTAATGGGCAACAAGCTAACAACGTAGTTTTAATACTAGAAGTAAGAAGTATCTTTCTGCTTTCGAAAAATATAATAACATTTTTGGGCAACTAAATAGCTTTTTAGTATGAAGGAATTTTTGCACCTCACTCAACGACGAAGAATTGAATTTCCCTGGAAACATCAGGGTAAACTATAAAAGCCTACAGTGGAATTGCTTCGAGACATCTCTCGTAAGCAACCACATAACATAAGGCTAGGCAATGAAATGATTCCGAAATGATTTTCCCACGCAGCATTTTACGATTTGATTTTCTTTTAAATCCATCTTCATTTCCAGGATTTTGTAGGAAACTTCAACAGTAAAACCACAGCAAAACGCGTTTTGTTCACTGTTATTACTGCAAGACATCTGCGTGTCATTGCTCAGGATAAACATGACGGCGTTTGTATGAGGGTAGAGCTGTATGGAATACCACGATATCAAGGTGTTTTTTTTTATCTTGTTACATTTATCACTTTTGCTATCTGAAGAAATATAACTTGTAACTCTGCATCATTGTTTAGTAATCCAGTTGCTGATACGATGCTGCAAGAAATGAAGGATAAGAGTTTGCTTCACGTGCGAAGCAAAGGAGAAAGGAGACTACATAATTCTAGTCAATTCCTACCAACCATTTTGTTATTATTTTAAGGGAATATTGCCCTTTTTAAGCCGACATCTCAGTCAAGTACAGCCGTAGTTGGTCATCCTTTAAAGTCAAGCTTTGCGGTGGATGGAGTAAAGAATACAGATTACAGCCAGTGTACACACACTGATGATGGCGGTACAAACAAAAACCCATGGTGGAGAGTTGACCTGGGACTAGTGGAGCCTGTGGCTAGAGTTTACATACTCAACAGGGGAGACTGTTGTGAGACAAAACTGAATGGAGCAGAGATTAGAGTGGGTAGGTGTATGCTGGCTAGCCTAAGAAAAATATTATTTTTGTGAGACAAACACGAGTACTTGGTGTTTTAAACATCATTATGACGGCATATGGAGGGGGCCGGGCGTGATATGATGATTGAATGTTGACAAATATGATTTTATTTAATTTTAAACTCGCTTAACATGTATTCAGTTGTATCAGATAGAAGGAGACAGAAGACAATTGCGGTAAAACGCGTTTTTTTTAATTATTGTTGTAGGCATCCAAAATAAAAATCTTAAACCTAGATCAAGAAGCTGCTGGAATATGCAAAATTATTCCAAAAGCGATTCTCGTGTAAAAAAGGCAAGGATACAGAACAATCTGTAATCAGAAATAGAGACATATGTTTTGGTTGTTTTATTTGCTTTCTTTCATAGTTTTCTGTTTTGTGCATTGTATTACTTGCTGCTTAATAACCCTTCAACTCCCAAGAGTGCCAAATTTAATTCTGTAAAATATTGAAAAACACATGGTACCATGCAAAAGAACTGCCGAAGAGGTTTCGTTTGAATGGTCACACCATAGGATTTCATCTACAGACTCAAAAGTTAAAACAAATGATACCATGCAAAAGTACTGCTTAAAAGGTTTCATTTGAATGGTCACACCATAGGATTTCATCCACAGACTCAAAAGTTAGAACAAATGATACCATGCAAAAGTACTGCTGAAGAGGTTTCATTTAAATGGTCACACCATAGGATTTCATCAATAGACTCAAAAGTTAGAACAAATGGTACCATGCAAAAGTACTGCTGAAGAGGTTTCATTTGAATGGTCACACCATAGGATTTCGTTGACAGACTCAAAACCTAGAACTGTACTACATGACTCCATAATTGACTCTGGGAGTGAAAGGAATAAACTGTTCAAGCACAGCCAACGTACTTCTTGCCAATAGCATATTTCAGTGTGGGTGAATTAGCAATTAGCAATTCATTATTTTGTTACATTTTTTTGGGCCACCCTTCCTTCTTGGTTTGATACTTTCGTTCTTTTTTGGAAACAAGCTTGTTATTTTCGTTATTTCTGTTATATTCGTTATTGTAGTTATTTTTGTTAAAATTCTTGCACCCCTACCCCTTCCTTCTTGGTTTGATACTATCATTATATTTGGAAATAAGCTTGTTATTTCTGTTATATTCTTTTATATTCTTTCTTTTTCTTACATTTTTCGGGACACTCTTCCTTCTTGGTTTCGTACTTTCCTTATTTTTGTTTGTTTATTTAGGATTTTTAAATCACGTAAAAATACTAACGTGAAGTGAAGTGAAGTACATGTAGTGTTAGACATAGCTGTAGGATTTTAGGGATTTAAAACTATTAAAAAAGTATCGATGGATCTTTCATTGTCTTTTAGGAAATTCAACGACAAATGGAGGAGAAGACAACCATCTTTGTGCAGATAAGATACAAATCCCAAAAGGAAAACCAAAGTATTTTTCCTGCAAACCAAAAGGATATGGCAGATATGTTTACATCAGAATACCTGGCGATAAAAAATATCTGACCCTCTGCGAGGTTGAAGTTTATTCCCATTATGATACGTCAAGTAAGTTTTTTATTATTTTTTATTTTTTTATTTTTAAGAAAGAAATGATCTTTGTTTTATAGTCCAACCTTTCACCTGCTGTAAGCTGGCTGGGGCCGGGCTATCCACGCTATGTTCACACTTGTCCACCGAATAATGATAAATCCGGTGGATAGCGCTATCCAACTTTTAAACAACCGATGTAGAATGTCTTGTTTTGTCCAGTTGTCGCTAAAGATGCCCCCGTCATCCCCGTCATCCCCTGTCCCATCTGCCAACGTACCTTCCGTGCAGGGATCGGCCCTATCAGCCATCTGCGTACTCAAGAACAGCCCCTTCCCTGGATGACTGTAGTGGTTCTCGTCATCCTACGGACGAACACACACTGGTCGCTAAAGCTAAAGAAAAGGTTTTTTTTTTCGATGTTCATATCAGGCAGAATGCAATGTAGATTTGGTCAGCCAAATGAAAAAAAAAAAAAAATGGCACATACACTTTATAAAAATACGTCTATATCGGCCAACTCATGGACTGACAACAAATGAATTTTAACAACCCCTTTTAAGATTTGGCTCTGAACCAGCCTGCTTCGCAGATTACTACTGTTCATGGTGAAGTAGCGTCACGTGCTGTGGATGAAGGCCTATCAACAAACTATGGTGGGAGTAGTTGTACACATACTAATTTTGCGAATGACGCTTGGTGGAGAGTGGATCTGGGATCGCCTGTTCATGTGGCTGAAGTTGTTATTGTTAAGGTTAAATAAATAATTAATTGCGTGCGCTAAACGAGCACTGCGTCAACGGTGGTTAGATAACGTAATAAATGCAATGCGACAATTTTTGTGTTTGTTTTCTGTGCAAAGTAAACTTTGATTTTTATTTCTACTTGTAGAAAACCTAGCTCTCAACCAGACTGCTTCGCAGGTTTCTACTGCTTATGGTGGAGTAGCACCACGTGCTGTGGATGGAAACACTTATAACCAGTGGAGTGGGGGTAGTTGTACACATACTAATTTGGCAACTGACGCTTGGTGGAGAGTGGACCTGGGATCGCCTGTTCCTGTGGCTGAAGTTGTTATTGTTAACAGAGATTGTTCTTATTGTTCCAAGGCTATGAAAGCCTTTGAGATCAGGATAGGTAGGTGGCTGAAGTTGTTATTGTTAACAGACAATGTAGCTTTGAGATCAGGATAGGTAAGTCATTATATATAACATCAATTCAAAATGGCAGAAGTTTCTGTCGAAACATGCTTTCGAATTTTAAAAACAATCGTGTTTTTCGTGAAAATAGTATTTTTGAATATATTATTGTTAATTTCCCTTGAAAGCGGTATTAGGTTCCATAGTGAATGTGTAACCAAAGACGTTACATAGAGTTAAAATACATAGCATATGCCGTTCTTTCGATCAACAGCGTCAAGACTTCACACTCTGGATTTCACCTGTTTCTGTCCCAACAATCAGTGTTTTCTTTTTTACATAGATAATTTTCCTGAATTAAGGTGGCTCGACTGGGCTTTTTGGCGACATAACATCCCAACTTTGAACGGCTGATACTTCACTGTCTGAGCTCGGTCAGACTAGCTGCTTCACACATATACTAGAGATGACATGAACTTTCCAAAAAAATAGATTTGATTGACATCGGGGTTACCACAACAATCTGATGACGTCATGGTTTTTGCATAATTATTATTGGTAATTTTCTCAACATCTAGACCTAAACTTTTAAAACGACTGTATGCCGCTTAGGTCTAGATGTAAGTCTTCAAGACTGCAAAGTTTAAAAAAATCTATTATAGCGTTTTCGAATAAAATTGGGTTGAATATTTTCCATTGAAAAATTAAAAATTCGCATTACTTTTTGTTAATTCGTCGATGCCAGCGTTTTCCTGGCAAATTGAAACAATATTTTTACCATGTATTATTCATGTACCATAAAACAGCATTCCTTGAAGGTTTCATCCTGTTTGCTTTACTAGATGTCAGTTGATGTGATCAAAAGCAATGTCTTAAATATGCTTATTTTACTCAGAAATGTAACACTTTTGTTAGGGAAGCGTTTATTTAAAAACTAGGCAGTCCATGATTTTTTTTTTGTGATCTAAAGTTTAACATGTAATACACTATCTCTGTAAATTTCAAGTGCATTGAATTATTTTAAGAGCATGAAATAATATTTTAAGTATAGGGGACTTCTGCATTCGTCTTCCGAAGTTTCATTGCCGTATTAATTGTTGATAACTGGTTTATTTCAGAACTTTCTCGCGTCTACATTCTACATATTTGTGCGCTTTTGAAACAACGCGTTTACCATGCCTCGCTGCTGCCAAAGCGATCGTGAAAATTCTTTTGATAGCACAATAGCAATTAATAAAGTTTCTGCCACGAACGTGCAACACGTTTAAATTAATGTGGGTTTGTGTTGAAGGAATTGATTCAAAAGCGCACAAATATGTAAAATGTAGACAAAAGAGAAAGTTCTTAAATAAACCAGCTGTCAGCAAATAACACGGCAATGAAACTTTGGAAGACGAATGAAAAATACCCCTATAGGTGGTTTGCAACCAATCTGTAGAGACATAGATAACAATAGTGAAACGAACAAATGCTGGTGGACGAACAAAAGGAGCTAATGAGAGAACTATTGTTTATGTCCACCAGCATGGCGGCGATGAGGTAACATGAAAACCACCTATACTTTTAATATTATTTCGCGCTCTTTACCCTATTCCGCCTGGGTTTTTTTTTGTGTTCCTGAGCCTGGGGGGGGGGGGGGTACATTGTGCCCCCCCCCCCCCCCTTCGTAACTTCAAGAACATTAAGGCTATGACAATGAAACCTAGAGGGTACATAGTACCTCCAAAACTGTCTCCTTTGCGGTCCGCACAATGAAACGATGACGTCATATGACGTAATTATTAGGTAATTAGTTATACGGCCGCCATCCTGGATCCGCCATCTTTGATTTGTGAACTTTTTTAAAACCTCTTAAAAACCGTCCAAATTGACGCAAAATTAATTAAAACCAATAAATAAACGCTAAATGACGTAAAAATACAAAAGTTATACCAATAAACTTTGTTTTTCTTTATTCAAAGGTATAAATATGCAAATTTCCAAAAACATGGCTGTCAAAATCTTGTTGCCATGGAAACGTCAAGTCACGTGATCAAAAAATTGTCATATGAAATTGTTGCCAGATAAATTTTAGGAAAAGTCACAAAGTTTGATGGCGTTTGAATACATATTAAAGAAGTTATGAATGTTGAAAGCGCGGATTATAAGCTGCTCCGCATCTGAGCTCAGGTGAAGCTGACAAGCAGTTTTCAGAGTTTTGTTTATGAATACGAAATGAGCACGTGTGGAATTTATTCTAAGAATTCGCACCTTTATAACGGGGGCGAGCAAAATATGCGCAGTAGTTACCCCAGGAGGGGAGGGAGCATGTACGCTCCATCAGAAGTTTCCATGGGGTGCAATGTTTTTAAATGCGTGGACTACGCGCGCATATCACGTACGCCCCCTAACAAAGGTGCGAATTATAAGAATAAATTCCACAAGTGCTCATTTCGTATACATAAACTTTTGCTTGTCAGCTTCGCCTGAGCTCAGATGCGGAGCAGCTTATAATCCCAACGACTATTTCTCCAATTGAAAGCTTTTCTAAGCAAAAAACAATCGATGCTACAGTATTGCAGTACTTTGAAATTCACGTGGAAGGAGTTTTACACCAAAGTGCTGGATAATTTTCGAAAAATTATGGAAAACGCAGCATTAGAGATTTCAGCAGGTTTTGGAGGATTTTGTAATATTTACAGAACTAGTGATTACTTTTTAACGGTTTGCACAATTTGCAATCGGCTTAGAATTTAGAATTAGCACGCATTGGGAAGGCTTTTCCCAGAAATTTGGGTTCGTGGATTGTTTTGTCAAAGAGCCTCAAGTTTTTAAAATTTAAAGAGAATTTTAGGGCTAAATTTTGAAGGCCTTAATACTTTCGCACTTCTGCTCCAACGATTTTGCTGAAACTTGGTAAGGGTATGTATTAAGTCAATGTAAACTGATTCCAGAAATTTAACACAAATATAACAGCAAAATGTTTCACAGGGTGCGATTTTGTTGAAAACGTGGTGTTCATTTAGGCCAGATCATCACTGAAAATATTTTTTCCCAGTGAAATCGAATTCTATCATATTATTGCTAAATAATAGCTGTAAGTTTTCGCGAAGTTTTATAAGCATCGCTTTAGAGCCGGAAAAGTTATGACCCAAATTTTGTGCGCCCAAAATATAACAACTGAGCCACCTTAAACTTTGCAGTCTTAAGAGCAGTTCTCTGTAAGAATCGAGAAAAGTGGGAAATAAAAATTTTTGACCCCCCTTCATATTTTGCACGCAGGTAGGTCTTCAGGGGGGATGTTCAAAAATGACCTTTGTTAAGGTCATTTCTTTTTTGTTGCCATGGTAACACTGGATGTTTGTTGGTGCCACTAAACCCATTTTTGACCTCAGAAACTTCTTTAAAAAGTGCAAAATGTAAGACATCATTTCTCCAAGCCATTAATACTCTACAAATCAAGACTTTCACCAGATGTAAAACCTTTATTCTAGTTTACATTTATACATGTGGCATTTTGTTACATCAAATGTACATGAACTTAACGGTCAAACAACTTGATGGTGTTTCAGCCATTTTAGTTGACGAGTAAAACTAGCAATACCTTTTCTTGAATGTTTCCAAAAGTACGCCGATTCTAGAACTAAAACTACGTGGCTAGTTTAAATAGATACTCTAGTTACTAAATCTATAAAAAATCTCTGCGGGGCGGGTTTATCTTGAACTTTGGTTCGCTGAGGAAAAACCTTCAAAAATCATTTGTTGTAATCTTCGTTGAAATTAACATCAAGTTCATTCGACAGAAATCCTTTAAGAAAACTCAATCAGCCTTCAGGCTTAAAGTATAGCATGTACTCTATCAATGTCTGATCAAATCTACTGTTGATAGCCGTTATTTTTTGAAAAATCTTAATCCAAAGAAAGCTTACTTTACTATTTTCTGCAGTTCTCAACTTGCGAAGAACGAGTCGGTTCTTTCTGCCCAGCATACATTTTCTGCACAAATTCGGATGCTTAAACCATCTTTGTGGTTGATCATGCTGTTTGTTTTTAGTAGAGGTCCATTAACCCATCACGGTGCAAATAACAACAGCTTTTGTAGTACCCGGAAGGTCACCGAAGCAAGCCATCGTCGGAAACTTTGTTCGTCCACGCACAATTCTGCTCTGGATTTGCCGCATATATTTCCGTCACATTTCATCATTCGCTCCAAAAGAAGATAAAACGGTTTTCTGATTAATACTTTTACAGTCATTCACATTAAGCGAGGCATTCCACCGCATTTCTTTCGCCGTTCTTACGTCTTTCGAAGTCCAGGCTACCAGTTCAGGCAAAGTTCTGCTGGTCAGCGGTAGAGTCTAAAATACAAAGTTCCTTCGTAAAGTGCTTAACATTGCGTCCTCATCCTATTACATTGTCACTAATTGTCTATTCTGTTGTTAGCAATGTTTAAGAACAAAACGTTGAGCAGCCTAAGGGTACATATTCCCATTCTTTTGTTTTCTGATACGTAGACACGTAAACAAAACAAAACACCAAACATTAGGCATGCATGGGTATTGCCTTTAGTTTTATTTTTGGCGGTATCCATTGATGGACTATTTCAGGAAGTCAGTATTTACTCCGAACTCCGTTTATGGGTGAATTTTTATTCACATTTGTCTGATCATGATGACGAGTGAATCATAGCAGGTGAATCATGTCTGAAAAACCCGGGTCTACACACTGCAGTGAAATCGGCTGTAAGGGAATGACCAGTAGTTTAGCCGCATATCTTAGAAGTTGACGCAAATTAAATTCGAGGAATTACGTGTCTGCTGAAGAAACATACGGAGACGCATAAAAATATCTTAAGTATCAGGAGAAAATCACCTCAAGAGCAACTACTGGCAAGAAAATGGTGGGAAATATATTTAACAGTTTGCCGTATGGCGAGCGTTCTCGTTTGACAGCTATATTTTTCAGTGGAAGAAGCAAACTTTCAATCGCAAAAATGATCATTAAATGACGTCGGAAAACGAAATAATAGCCGCAGACTGTATTCTACTGAGCTTTGCATGAAATCAGAAAATACGAAAACCGCCAACAAATAGAATATTCCTCATCTTAACTGCATGACCAAAGTTTACTTCTTAAGATTAATGTTCAAAAGTTTCCGGCATCAAGTTCTGTTTTATGGGTCTCCGGTTTATCTTATCGGTACCGATACATTTTTTTACCGTACGGCAATCCAAGCACAAATTCATGTACGAGAAACGCTCTGGTGGTTGCGATTTGGTTTAGCAATAAACTGGGAAGAAACAGGCTAGAGTGTACTATACCTCCTGTTTTAAACGAGGGCAATGACTGTCCGACATTGAGATCTGCGGAGTGACATCCGTATCATACAAGTCAAGTTGTGGGAACCTATTGTAATTTATGAATACAAAACTGCTTGCGTTTCATTACAATATCCCCTCCCCCTCCCCCCCCCCCCCCCCCCCCAATCTCTCTCCCTCTTAGTTTATTAAGTATTAAGCCCCCTCAAACGCTCATGAAATAAAAACGCCCCGGGGGGTTTAATAGAGGATTAGAGGATTTACGGTTCTTATCTAGATTTCCTAGTGAAAGCGCCACTAATTTTTTTACTTGAAATATATATTCTCATTCCTCTAGAAAGTGTGTACAAATTTATTTTGTTGGATACTATGGACTACAGAAACACTGTAAGTACGGTACTTACGTTAGTGACGCAAAGTTAGGCGTGGCAAGAATATGCAAGTTAGAAAGACAAACGGAACGCCGAACACCTGCAGTTTTAAACTGTTTTTAAGGTAGCAAGCGCGCTAGCCCTAATTTGTTTTGATATTAAAGTCAACTGAAAGTAGATTCAGCGAAAATCAAAAGTTCTTTCTTGAAAGCAAGTTTTTGCAAAGAGAGAAATAAACTAAAAGAGGACAAGCGATGGAAGCGGTAACGAACGAAATGCCAAGAAAAGTTAAAGACGCAAAAATTCAGTTGTTTACAGTTGAAGTATTCCTAAGGAAACAGCAAATCCGCTCGTACTTTCCTTCTTTTTGCAGCAAAAAAAAAAATAAAATAAAATAAAATAAAATAAAAGAAGTAGCTCACTGAGTCCCAGAACAGGCATTTAACAAAAACGAAAATATTGTACGAAAGTCAGTTACAGAAGAGAGCAAGAGTTATAATATCAAAAAAAAGCATTCAGTCGTTCACCTTTTGTTCACGTTTTCATTTTATCAGCAAAGAAAAGTACGGGAAATGTAATCTACATGTAAATAGAAAGAAAATCTAACAAAAGAAGAGTTCCAATACTTTCTGGCACCTCAATATGATGCGGACGCCATGTTGGCATTTTATGAAGTCAATTCGTATTCTAGTTATACCGCTGACCAGAGATGTCTTTGCCTGAACTAGTGGCCTGAACGGCCGCCTGAACTACGAAAGAAAGTCGAAAGAAAGACGGTAAAATGCTTAGCTAAATGTAATTGATCGTTAAAGTATTAATCAGAAAACCGTTTTATCTTCTTTTGGAGCGAATGATGGCATGTGACGGAGAAATATACCGTAAATCCAGATTAGAAATGTTCCTAGACGAACAAATGTTCCGACGATGGCTTGCTTCAGTGACCTTCCAGGTACTACAAAAGCTGTTATTTGCACTGTGATGAGTTAATGAAAGACAAACAGCATACCCAGCCACAAGAGATGGTTAAGATATCCGAATTTTGTGCAGAAAATGTATGCTGGGCAGAAAGAACCGACTCGTTCTTCGCAAGTTGACGGAACTGCAGAAAACAGTAAAGTAAGCTTTATTTGGATTGAGATTTTTCAAAAAATAACGGCTATCAACAGTAGATTTGATCAGGCATTGATAGAGTACATGCTGTACTTTAAGCCTGAAGGCTGATTGAGTTTTCTTAAAGGATTTCTGTCGAATGAACTTGATGTTAATTTCAACGAAGTTTACAACAAATGATTTTTGAAGGTTTTTCTTCAGCGAACCAAAGTTCAAGATAAACCCGCCCCGCAGAGATTTTTATAGATTTAGTAACTAGAGTATCTATTTAAATTAGCCACGTAGTTTTAGTTCTAGAATCGGCGTACTTTTGGAAAAATTCAAGAAAAGGTATTGCTAGTTTTACTCGTCAACCAAAATGGCTGAAACACCATCATTGTCTGTTAAGTCATGTACAGTTGATGTAACAAAATGCCACATGCATAAATGTAAACTAGAATAAAGGTTTTACATCTGGCGAAAGTCTTGATTTGTAGAGTATTAATGGGCTGGAGAAACGATGTCTTACATTTTGCGCTTTTTAACCCTATCCAGACCGGGCTTTTTTTGACCGTCTGGGACCGGGGGGGGGGTCCAGAAGCCCCCCCCCCCCCCCCCCCCCCTATGTGACTTTGAAACCGCTTATGCTATGGCCACCAAATTTACACAGGATAATGCTGTCATGAATTCTAGTAACTACAGATACTTTGGTGTCATACTGACGTAACGTGACGTCATCATGACGTCATATAGTGGATTTTGTTGGCTAAAGCAGTCTTTCATCAATATTTTCTCAATTTTGAACCTATAGCAACAAGACTTTAACAGCTACCTATTTTATGAAAGTCTTACGTTTACTAACACTGTTGGTGTTGTTAACAATAACAGTGACGTCATTATGACGTCATATACAATGAAATAACCAACTGAAACGTTCTATAAGGCATATCTCTGAAACAAACGGTAGTGTTCATACCAAACTTTCACATATTGATGCAGGAGTAAAAGTTAATGAATTCGTACACTTTGTTGCTACGGTAACAGCGTGTGATGTCATAGAAGTGATGTGTACATGTTCTTAAAAACTGGAGCAGTTATCTTTGCAAATTATGGCTTTTCATGTACGTAATGAATTAAAAAAAGGCTTGAAAAGGACATTTTTATGATATTTTGACAATAAATGTTTAGAGATAATGGAATTACACAGACACGTAATATACTGGATTTATTGTCCGCCATCTTGGATCCGCCATCTTGAATTAGTCCAAACGTGTTTATTTTGGTAAAAACACCGAAAAACAAAGCAAATGGACTGCTAAAGCTTTGGCAAATGTTTTACAATCCAAATATGAACCATTAATAATATTATAGAGAGAAACGACCTTTAGTAAAACTTTGATCCGCCATCCTGGATTTTGACGTTTCATGTTCCACATTTTCCTAAAATTACCGTTAATTAACCTTAATTAATAAACAATTATACATAATTTGATCAATTATCGCTAAATTAAGTGGAAAATATTAATCCAATAAGAAATCTTTAAAATAATCTTGATTAAAGCGAAAAATGCTAGTTATGTAAATCATAGGTGTCAAAAAGCGGTTGCTATGGAAACGTCAATGTCGGTGGATAAAGGACGCTAACATGAAAATGTTCCCAGATAAATTTTTGGAAAAGTCACCAAATTTGGCGGTCATTGCATCGACCGTTTTGAAACGACACAACTTCAAAGTTCGAGCGGGCTCCAAAAGCCCCCCCCCCCCCCCCCCCGGTCTGGATAGGGTTAAAGAAGTTTCTGATGTCAAAAATTGGGTTTAGTGGCACCAAAAAACATCCAGTGTTACCTTGGTAACAAAGAAGAAACGACCTTAACAAAGGTCATTTTTGAACATCCCCCCTGAAGACCTACCTGCATGCAAAATATGAAGGGGGGTCAAAAATTTCATTTCCCACTTTTCTCGATTCTTACAGAGAACTGCTCTTAAACGGCATACAGTCGTTTTAAAAGTTTACGTCTAGATGTTGAGAAAATTACTAATATGCAAAAACCATGACGTCATCAGATCTTTGTTATGGTAACACCGATGATAATACAATAATAATATATAATAATATACAATACAATAATACTTTATTTTCACATTTCCATGACATTTTTTGTTACAAGAAATAAATATCTAGCTAAACTAAAATTGCTAAAACAATATGTTGGATAACTAAATATAAATACCGTTTAAGGAAATGCCTAGCGTCTAAGTAAACCATACAGTTTTCTAGTTAGACACTAGTCTTGTGTAGTTTCAATTCACATGTAGACATCTATTACAAACACATAAACACACACACTGCACACAAATAGCAAAAATAGCAAAAAAAAAATAGCGAAAATTAGAAGACGATTGGGGTTGGACATTATATCTGGTTCGACAATAAATACCGTTTAACTTTTTTTTGAATTCAAAATGATTAAGATTTTTGATTTCTTTTGGTAATTTTTCCCAAAAATCAACTGCTAAAGCTGATGATGTTTTTTTCCGATATTAGTCCTGAAGCGTGCTTTATAGAAGTTACCTCTTGCAGCATATCTAGTGTTATACGTGTGAACGTCACTGGCGTAGCGAAGGTGGTTATCGAAGATACTGGGAAGTTGCTTTTTATGCCATTGGTGGGAAAAATTGAGTAATTGTAATGTCAAAATATTTTCTACTGTAAGTAGGTCTAATAAGTTAAGTAACGGAAGAGCACTGTCTGTATTTTTGCCATACAGAGAAGCAAAAAACATTAAGCGAACGATATGATTTTGTTTGACTTGAATTTTCCTCAGGTGAGATGCATAGGCACTCCCCCAAGCAATAATCGCATATGATAGATATGGATATATCAAGTTGTAATAACACTGTTTAAGTTGTTTTAGGGGAAGATAGTGCCTTAATTTGAGGAAAATCCCTGTCTTTCTTGATATTCTTGAGCTTATATGAGATATGTGGTATTTCCATGAAATTGTGTCATCTATTAATACACCAAGGTATTTTATGTAATTTTTCTTTTCTAATGTGTATTCAGAGCCATCATTGTTAGGGAGTTTTATGTTGAATATATCATTCACTTTCTTTTTTGATGATTTAATAATCATATAATTAGTTTTCTTTAAATTTATTGACAGTCTATTTATATCACACCATTCCTTTACTTTTAAAAGCTCTTGGTTAATTAGGGATTTTAGCTCGGTAGCATTGGAAGAAGAGGCGAATATATTAGTGTCATCTGCAAAAATTCTGAAGGAAAGTTTTTCAGAGCAATTTGGGATATCATTGATGTAAATGAGAAACAGCAACGGGCCAAGCGAACTGCCTTGAGGAATACCGCAAACCAGTTTGTCTAGATGATTCAGTACCAGCCATGGAGGCGTACTGCTGTCTATTTGTCAAGTAGCTTGTAAACCACTGTAAGGGCAGTCCCCGTATCCCATACTTTTCCATTTTCTTTAGGAGAATACCGTGGTTAACAGTATCAAACGCTTTCGCGAAATCAAGGAATACTCCGCAAGTGAAAAGGTTTTTGTCAATCGCATTCTTTAGATTATCTGTAATCTCAACTATTGCTTGTTCAGTGGACCTCCCTTTTCTAAAACCAAACTGAAATTGGCATAGAATGTCATATTTTTCAACATAACTTATCAGCTGCTTGTAAACAAGCTTTTCAAATATTTGTGTAAAAGTAGAGAGTGTTGAAATTGGGCGATAGTTTGTAGCGCCTGTAATTTCACCTCCTTTATCTAGGGGTGTTACTTTTGACAGCTTCAGAATATCAGGGACAATGCCCTGTTCTAAGGATTGGTTGTATACTTTTGTTAAAGCTTTGTAAATATGATTACAGGCAAATTTAACACATTTAATAGAGCGTTTTCATTCACGTGACCTTCAGTCCCGTGGGACTCAAATGACAAAGGCCATGAGAGCCATGTCGGTGTTCCTAACAAAAGAAGTTAATTAAAATTCTTTTGTACGGGAACACCAATATGGCGGCTATGACGTCAAGTGAAAACGCTCTATAGGAGGACCTATAGTTGATTTGTTTTCTTTTAAAGTTACAATCAAGTTATGTACTTCGTGCTCATGTATAGGGATAAAAAAGAGGCTATTTCAGAATGTTCTGCGAATGTAATTAGTAGGATTGGAGTTGTTATCATTAGGTAATTTGGCAGATAAGCTAGGACCAACATTTATAAAGTATGTGTTAAGCTGGTCACATATACTTTGTTTATCAGTGTAGCACTTGTTATTATGAAGAAGTTGGGTATTGTGGAATTAGTTTTCTTTTTTCTATTTATAAACATACCTATTAACTTCCATGTCATTTTAATGTCTCCTTTGTTAATATAGAATGGGGTGGAGAAATATTTGCGTTTACCTAATTCTTTAATCTTATTAAGTTTATAATTATATAGCAGTCAGTTAATCCAGTATTGTCGGCACGGCTATTATCCTTTAATTTCTCAGAACTGTCCAATTTGGGATTTAATTTGGACAGTTTTCAATATGGAGTTTGAGTAAAAATGCAGAAACTGTCCTATTTGGGAAAAAATAGGACAGTTTGTTTCAGCCAATGAAATCCGAGAAAAAACAATGGATTGTGAAACCAACCAATCAGCAGTGAGCAAACGTCAGCACTAAAAGCAGGACAGGTCGCCATTGTTGTTGACAACATGGAGGAATTCAGTGAAGAAAATTTGCCAAATTTTTCCATCTTTAGCAGTTCTAACACAAATGAGAGATTTCCATGGTTGCAGGAAGAGGAAATTAATACTCTTAGAAGACTTATAGTTTTCACGAAAACTCAAACACCGCCAAGAGCACAAAAACGTAGCTGAACGTTTTCAACGAGTGGAAACTCCAGCGTAATAACGAAGCGAGACGTTTTGAAGATATCCCTCCAGAACAGCTAGATGCAATTCTCTGCCGCTTCTTTGCCGAAATTCGAAAAAAAGACGGCGGCGAATATGAACCAGAAAGTCTGGCAGTGATGAAGAGCGCGTTGGACCGCCATTTAAAAAATGCTGGCAAAAAACACAGCATCTTGCGAGACCGCGAATTTGAAAAGTCAAGGCAACAACTTGAGGCGAGAGCAAGAGAATTGAGAGTGAAGGGTTACGGAAAGCGAAAAAATGCATCTCACGCTTTGAATGAAGAAGACGAAGAATTCCACTGGCAGTCAGGTCAGCTCGGTAAACATTCTGCTCAAGCTCTGGTCAATGTAAACTTTAAAAATGTCACTGAACACTTTGGCCTCCGAGGGAGACAAGAGCACTGTTCAATGATGGTGGAAGATTTCAGCATCATAACCAGTCCTGACAGCGTTGTCAAATACGTAACTTTTAAAGAAGGTCCTACAAAAACGAGGCAAGGAGGTCTCCGGATCGCCCACAGAGCTGTACAACCCAAAATGTTTTCGACTTGCGGCGAAAGATGCCCTGTAATGCTTTTCGAAGAAATGCTGTCTAGACGACCACCGGAAATGAGAGACAGTGGGCCATTCTACTTGACAACTATTTCAAAACCCAAGGGCCAAGTATGGTTTAGCAGACAACGAATGGGTGAACACAAAATTGGACAGATAATGAAAGACATGGCTGTCAAGTCTGGTTTAACTGCTGCCACTGGTAAGAAAATTACCAATCATTCGAGCAGAAAAACTTGTGTGCAAAAGCTAAAGAATGCTGGTGTCCCGAGGGACAAGATTATTGATGTTACTGGACACCGTAATTCATATGAAGGAGATGACGAGAATCAGGCAAGGGAACTGTCAAATATAATCAGTGGATGCAAGCAAACAAGTGATATTCAACAACAACCTGCTAACAGTAGCCCCAATAAGGATAGACTACCCCTTCAAGCCAGTTCTTCCAGCAACAGTTTCAGTACCATCAACAACTTTACAGGTACAGTGAATTTCTATGGTGCATTTCCTGGCTTTCCAGGTCTATCTAATATGCCAGTGCCAACTCACCAAAGCACAGAGCCACGACGTACATGGAAAAGGATCAGAGCTTCTGTGCTCTCAGACTCAGATGAGGACTAGCTATTGCTGACTGTACAAAAACTTTAAATTTACACCTTTCTTGTATTCATTGTAGTTTTGCACTTTTTTAATTTGTGCGTGTTTTGTACAGACTAAAATAATTAATTTTATTTTTTCTGCACTTTGTTAATTGCATTCTTTTCTTAATCTTTTCCATCTTTATTGTGTGTGTTATTTCTTTACACACTTTTATTTCTTGATATTGAAAACTGGATAGTTTCAAAATAATGAAATTCTAAATTTTTTGACCTTAAAGTTTTACAGTATTGTTATATTTATTATATTTATTAAATTCAATTGTGATAATGAAGTTCATTTCTATTTGGACTACAGCATGTATTTAAAAATGAATTAAAATAAAAAAAATTATTAAGATTTCAGTCTGTTTTTTATCAGAGACAGTTCCCATAGTTTTCCTTGCGAAGCTGTATTTCCTCACTAGCTATATAATTGCTGCGGAACGAGCGTAGCGAGTGAGCAGCAACATAATCAGGATTTAAGAGAAATATATGAGAAAAAAATATAGGCTAGGAAAAATCTCGAATTTATCGCTTTTTACCAGAATTCACTGCGCCACGAACACATTTTGGGCCAGAATGCACTGCGCCTCGAACAATAGCCTCGCTTGCTGCTTCAAGCTGTTGGCTTCGAGATTTGTAATATTTTGGTCCAACATGTCCCAGTCGAAATCGGAACTGAAGTGTCGAAGACTACCGCGAGTTGAGCGAGGACTGTGAGGCATGGTGATAGGACCGTTGGACAGCGTTCGATGAGACTGAGCTGAGCGCGTGGGGACGCGAAACCTGAGCTGAGCGCGTGGAGACGTGAACACGACACGGCTGGCTAGTAACGCAACATATTCATTATCAATAATTAAGTTAAACCTAAATTTTCACACCTTCCTCGTGGTGAACGTGTCCTTTACAGACATTGCAAGAACTTGATGCGTGAATTACAAAACAAAATTAGTCTTATCAGCTGGAGTTTTCGTCGATTCATCCCGGTTACATTTGCTTTGCTTCCCCTCAAAAAACGTAAGAGAAAATTCTGTTATACCAGCGAGGCGATAAAACAGCATTATTACAACAAATTTACCGCAGCAATTACTATGTTTTGGATACACTAGTTAATAAGTAATAGGACTACATGCTGTCCAATTTGGAAATAATTGGATTCAAAAAATTCCTCTGACAGCCAAATTGGACTCGGCCTACGGCCTCGTCTAATTTTGGCTGTCCTCGGAAGTTTTTTTCATCCAATTATTTCCAAATTGGACAGCATGTAGTCCTATTACATATACTTATTGTACATTTTATAAAATTTTACTTTTACTTGGTCATGGCTCAGAAAATGTGACTTGAATATCTTTTGTTTCGTTTTGATTGAATTAAGTATGCCGTTAGATATCCATGGTTTCTTTAATTGTCTTTTTTTAGAATTAGAAACCTTTCTTATTGGAGCATGTTTATTTGTTACTTCTTGTAATGCCTTGATAAAATTATTGATGTTACTGTTCACATCGTTGGTATCTGCTAGGCTGTAAAAGTCAATGTCAGCTAAATCAGCATCAAAAAGTTCCTTATCAAAATGTGAAAAATCCCTATAATATTGTTCATGTGTATACACTGTAATTTTAGTTAGCAAAGTACAGAAGCAAGACAAATGGTCAGAAATATCAGCCAGGCAAATACCAGATTTTAAAACTTTTTGGGGGGCATTTGTTTAAATGTGGTCAATTAGAGTAGCACTGTGGTCTGTAATTCTGGTGGCCTTAGTGATTATTGGCATGAATCCTAGATTTAACAACATATCCAAATATTCTGAGGTTTGCTCGTCTGTGCCGTAACGGAAAAAATCCTGGTTGATGTCACCTGTAATATATGCCTCATAGCCTTGACTATTGATAAATTCTAGTTTCTGTCGTAGGTTTTCCTTGAAGTCTTCTCGATCACTGTGTGGATGCCTGTAAATGCTGCCAATAATAACATGTTTTTGCCTGACTCTTGGGAGTTCTATAAAGCATGCTTCAACACCATCTAAAGTTATTTCTAGGTCCGGCCTTTTAATAAACTGTAGGTTGTCTTTTATGTACATTCCAACACTTCCGGCTTTTGTTTTGGAAGCCTTGCTAATAAATTCATACCCAGGTATGGAAACATTATAAACGTTGTCATCACTCAATTTAGTTTCTGATATGGCAATTATACTAGGTATTTCCTTTACCGTTAGCAAAATATCATTTAGGAGACATAAATTTTTTGGTAAACTACGGATGTTGCAGTTTCAATGCAGTCTCTTCTCAAGTACTGGGCAAGATCGTCCATGTCCTTAGTTAGATCCATAGTACGCTTTTGCGTACTACTAAGATCTTGTTTCATATTTTTAACGTCGCCGGAAAGCGTAACCACTTTGTTGTTGCTTCGTTGGATCTACTTTAGTAGTTCGTCGTATTTGCCAGACACGAAGTCAACACATTTTTTCAAATCAGTAAATTTCTCTTCAATCGATTGCAATTTCGTCCGCAATGGTCTTATTTCTTCCTCAAAAAGGTTCTTGATGTCTTCTATAGTCGCCATACAAAACAATTAAGTCAGGGTGCCTACACGATTGGAAGAAATGCCGAAAGTTGGCAGAGCTATACTAAAGCATGGCTGGCCGCCATGGCGCCATATGCTAATTGATGTCAATCAAATCTATTTTTTTGGAAAGTTCATTTCATCTGTAGTATATGTGTGAAGCAGCTTGCCTGACCGAGCTTAGATAGTGAAGAATCAGCCGTTCAAAGTTGGGATGTTGTGTTGTCAAAAAACCCAGTCGAGCCACATTAAACTCAAAGTGAATAGTTTCTATAATTTTGCTACTGTGTTGGACTCTTGGTCTATAATTGAGACATTTTCGGATCTTCCTCCTTACAAAAACAAAACAAAAATGATGGTCCAGTTTTGTGCAAATGTTTTGGTCTGTAGATAGCAAGGATGGAAATGGATTGCAACTTGAAAAGCTTGGGCTACTTTTTTTCTAGTTTATCACTGTGTCTTTTAAAAAAACCCTAAAACTCTGATTATGGTTTATTTCTCTTCGAAGATTCGCTTGATATCTTCCTCTTCTTGTTTTATAAGCATTTTGTATACGATTAGGATACTTTGATTTAATAATGGTAATTGAACTGAGTGGGGTGCGATTTGGTCTGAAATCATACGCGTGATTTGCGCGCTCGTTCGATTTGAAATCACGCGTATGATTTCAGACCAAAATTGCACGACATGAAGTTCAATTACCACTTTATTACATCCATTTTGAAATCGCACAATTTAATTGCCCAAATACAGGATTTTAGTCAGTACCAATATTGATGCGACTTATAGATGCAGTTTCGAGCGAAAAAAAATAGTGGGATTCGGGAATAAATCGTACTGCTGAGGAAAAGATGCAATTTCGAGCAAACAACAGTGCGATTCGGGAATAAATAGCACTGCTGAGAAAAAAGATGCGACTTGGAGCAAAAAATTGTGCGATTCAGGAATAAATCGCACTGCTGAGAGCCGATTAGATTGCAAGGATCACCAGTGATTTCAAAATAGATCCTCATTCACGTCTCGTGTAATCCACAAATACTTTCACTTCTCCTGTAGATCAAGGTTTTGTGATATTTTGTAAAATTTTCGGGTGATTTTAAGTTGTGTGTGAGAGGACAAAAAGGGATGGGGGATTTGTGAAATTTAGAAAACTAAGAATTATTGCTGCGCGTTTTATATTCAGGTGATAGTAACCAAAATGGAGGCGCAACAAACCCGATGTGCGGAGGGACCCGTAGTATGAGCAGGGGAGTAACAAAGTCTTTTTATTGCTTGCCTCGACGTATTGGCCAGTATGTCTCCATCCGAATTCCGGGCATCCAGAAACTTATCACGATTTGTGAGGTGCAAGTATATTCCACAAGACGACCAATCAAAGGTAAAGATATTATACAGTTCAAAGAGCAGTCTCAAAAAGCGCGCGCGTCACATTAAATTTCATTCATTTGTTTTATTTTATTAGCTTCACCACGTAACATATAACACAATAAAGATACACACAAATTGTTGAAATGTAAGGCTACGTGTAAATGAAAGCCGAGGAGGAGCCGAGGTGGCGTAGTGCTATAGTCAGTGGTAAGCACGTTGTACTTTCAGCTGGAAGCTCGGTGGTTCGAGGCGTGTACTCGCCGTCGTGTTGTTTTCTTTAAAAAAAAAACTTTCCACCCAGGTGTATAAATGGTTACCGTGGACACGTTTTTGATATAACTTCTTAAACGCATTAATAATTCATGATGAGAACATAAAAGAAATCGCTACCGTGAAGGAGGTTTGGCTACCTTGGTTTTGATTTGCATAGATTTTAGTGACTTTATTCCTTCGTTTTCTCTGCATTTAAGGTGATTCCACTGTTTTGCATTGCGCATCACTAACTGCGCATAATTTCTTGCGTCATTAGGGCATGCACGAGCGCGCGCACATTTAGAACATAGAGGTTTCTTTTGAGACTAAGATCGCTAAAAAAATAAGTGGCTGTTTTCTCGTAAACGAGCGCGGGCACCCCACCTTTGTTTTCGTCCTTTCTAATCAAGTTCCCAAAACCTTTGTACGAGAAAAGTCTTATTATATTTCTATTGTTGAAAGTCTAAAAAAATTAGAGAAATAGAGCTGAACTGCAGTTTATCTGTTTTGCATTTCAGTAATCAGGAAAACAGATTTTGTCTGATATTTACCTGGCGCTTAGACTTCTCCGTCTAAAACGAATGTAAAAAGTTTACCTATGTCCAACGCAATGTATGTGATGTCTTCTTTAACATGTTCTCATAAGTTTTTTAGTTTTTAAGAGTTTTCAAATAATAGCAATGCACTTCTATAACAATACTGCTAAAATGCCAAAATAGGGCATATTCGATGCCTGACAGCTCCTTAACCAACACGGGCATCCCCATTTTTTTATTTTAAAATTGATATTCTCATATAATAAATATCTCGTAGGCAAAGTTTGAACAAGAATATATTGTAAGTTCTATTTCAGTGGAATTATTTTAATGATCAGTTTGAGAAGCTACATCAAACACTCGAAGGAGTGTTTGATCAGGTATCAGGTAAGGTTAAATAAATAATTAATTGCGTGTGCTAAACGAGCACTGCGTCAACGGTGGTTAGATAACGTAATACACCACTTTCATAATGGCGGCCGATTTATTTATTCTTTTATATGTATGTTAATTAGCCTCACCGGCCTCGTTGGTGTGTGCAAAATTCAAAAGAATTTTTACACTAAAACGAGGCCGGTGAGGCTAATTAACATACATATAAAATAATAAATAAATTGGCCGCCATTATGAAAGTGGTGTATAAATGCAATGCGACAATTTTTGTGTTTGTTTTCTGTGCAAAGTAAACTTTGATTTTTATTTCTACTTGTAGAAAACCTAGCTCTCAACCAGCCTGCTTCGCAGGTTTCTACTGCTCATGGTGGAGTAGCACCACGTGCTGTGGATGGAAACACTAATAACCAGTGGAGTGGGGGTAGTTGTACACATACTTATTTGGCAACTGGCGCTTGGTGGAGAGTGGACCTGGGATCGCCTGTTCTAGTGGCTGAAGTTGTTATTTTTAACAGAGATTGTGCCGCTTGTTCCAACTATTTGAAAGACTTTGAGATCAGGATAGGTAGGTGGCTGAAGTTGTTATTGTTAACAGACAATGTACTGGAGATTGTGCCGGCTTTATGAATACATGTAGCTTTGAGATCAGGATAGGTAAGTCATTATATATAACATCAATCCAAAATGGCAGAAGTTTCTGTCGAATGCTTTCGAATTTTAAAAACAATAGTGTTTTTCGTGAAAATAGTATTTTTGAATCTATTATTGTTAATTTCCCTTGAAAGCGGTATTAGGTTCCATAGTGAATGTGTAACCAAAGACGTTACATAGAGTTAAAATACATAGCATGTGCTGTTCTTTCGATCAACAGCATCTAGGCTTCACCCTCTGGATTTTACCTGTTTCTGTCCCAACAATCGGTGTTTTCTTTTTTACACAGATAATTTTCCTGAATTAAGGTGGCTCGACTGGGTTTTTTGGCGACATAACATCTCAACTTTGAACGGCTGATACTTCACTGTCTGAGCTCGGTCAGACTAGCTGCTTCACACATATACTAGAGATGACATGAACTTTTCAAAAGATTAGATTTTATTGACATCGGGGTTACCATAACAACAATCTGATGACGTCATGATTTTTGCATATTGGTTATTTTCTCAACATCTTGACCTAAACGTTTAAAACGACTGTATGCCGCTAAGTTCTAGATGTAAATAAAAGCCTGGTTTCCATATAATCGCAGCAATCGCACCGATCGCAGCGATCGTTACGATCGACGATCGCTGCGATTCTTGCGACCCTTGCGATCATATGGAAACCAAACGTTGCGATTGCGATTGCGATTGCGATCGCAGAGATAGAAATTTTTCTATGACCTGGCGCACGCTACTGGTGTACACGGCCAAAATTCACACTTAATTTAGCTCTTCTGAAATTATTAAAATTCAGATTAAGTTGAGGTTTGGTAAAAAACTAAAGTTCATTAATGTCTTCCCTGTGAACAATTTAAGTTTTGCATATAAGGTTGAATAAAACAGAAAATTTTACAATAGTCACCTAAAATGAGGCCATTTTGGACACTACGCGTAACATTTACAGTCTAACCTGGCACAATTCATAATTTCTCCGCTTTGATGAAATGTAGGCATTTTTTCTTTTGCAGTTAAAGTTAATAGCTAATGAGCATTATGTATTTTAAGAATGATTATAAATGATCGAAAAATAACAAATTTATAGTAATTTGTAGCACGGTAACCCAATATTACGTACCTACAAAAATACCTGGTCAAAAATTTTCAAAATCGTTTCCGTTTCTTATGTTAAAAAAACGAAAAACTTTTGAAGTGCTCATAAGTTCAGCTTATTTCCCGGGGTAACAATTTTCAATTTGGAAAATCCGTATTCAAACTACAATCCAATTTTCACGGTTAGACAGCGTTTATTTTACACAAAATATGTTTTGTTGTGCGTAGGATCAAATTACGGATTCTACAGTGTGCCTTGGCACGCACAAGTTGTGCATAAAGTGTGCCCAAGTTGTGCATAAAGTGTGCATGACTAGCTTTTTTTCGTGCCTAGGCTGTGTCTAAGCTGTGCCTAAGTTGTGCCTAAGTCGTGCCTAAGTCGTGCCTAAGTTTTGCCTTAATTCGTGCCTAAATTGTGCCTTTCAACGCCTTGTTTATATGTAAATATTACCGGAAAATATTATTTTCATCGCGCTCGTGTCACAGCGCTTTTTGGTCACACATTGTTATGACGATTAATTGCAAGATTGTTCTCATGCAACGAATTATTTTTTCTCCAAACGAAAGCGACGGCGGGAAATAGTTATCGTGTTTACTTGTATTGAGTCTGTATTCTTCCCGCACTGCCGCTTTCCATGCCATGCTGGAGATGTAGTGTATTACAGATGTATTACTGTACTTTTACAGATGTAGTTTCCGACCATTTGTCATCTGCTTTGGATAAATACTACCAAACATTACAAAAAAACAAAAACAAAAACAAAAAAAAAAAAAAAAACTTGTTCGCACAAATTTACTTTTTAGAGGTTTACGATCATTTGATTTGCGTTTATAACGGAATGGGTCATTTTATTCATCGGATGAGCTGTCTGGTGTTTCACAGGTTGGTCAAATTTCAGCAATAAATTTGCATACCTGATGTCAAAACTGTGCGGATCACATTTCAGCGAGAGATCTGTCTCCAAAATGAATCAGAGTGCACCAAATGAGTAATTACAAAGCGGAAAACAACGCTAATTTCGAATTGTTAAACAGAAGCAATAATAGTATTAAGATAGATTTACATCGATCACGTTTTCTTCAAATATTTTAGTTCACGACGCGTTTACCAAATGATCTTTGTTTTAGTGAACTGGCGCTGCAACACTTTGTATTTTCGGCAGGAAAGTTCACCGGTGTTTCGTTTTGTTTCAGCGGAATTATCGCTGTGACTTGTCACTTTCGATTCTCGCTGAGAAGCATATATTTTACGGACTGAATCTGGCTGGTCACTCGCCGAGAATTTTCGTACGGCTTGCCTTCGGACGAGTTAAATATAACGTTTCCGAAAAACGTGCCTTAATGTGCGTAAACTGTGCCTAAGCTGTGCCTAAACTGTGCCTAAGCATTCTGTAAAACGTGCCAAACCTGTGCCTAGTCTGTGCCTAACTTGTGCCTTTCACGTTTTTTCTCGTGTGCTTTTGCGTGATGTGAAATCCGTGCCTTTCACAGAAGCGTGAATTAGTGCACAAGCACGGTGTTACGCTCGTGTACACCAGTAGCGTGCGCCAGGCCATATCTCTGCGATCGCAATCGCAAGGATCGCAACGATCGCAAGGATCGCAAAGATCGCAACGTTTTGGTTTCCATATGATCGCAAGGGTCGCAAGAATCGCAGCGATCGTATTAAACGATCGCTGCGATGCTTAACCAGGCTTAAGGCTGCAAAGTTTAAAAAAATCTATAATAGCGTTTTCGAATAAAATTGGATTGAATATTTGCCATTGAAAAATTAAAAATTCGCATTACTTTTATTTCTGTTAATTCGTCGATGCCAGCGTTTTCCTGGCAAATTGAAACAATTCTTTTACCATATATTATTCATGTACCATAAAACAGCATTCCTTGAAGGTTTCATCCTGTTTGCTTTACTAGATGTCAGTTGCTGTGATCAAAAGCAATGTCTTAAATATGCTTATTCTACTCATAAATGTAACACTTTTGTTAGGGAAGCGTTTATTTAAAAACTAGTCAGTCGATGAATTTTTTTTTAAATCTTGTGATCTAAAGTTTAACATGTAGTACACTATCTCTGTAAATTTCAAGTGCATTGAATTATTTTAAGGGCATGAAATAATATTTTAAGTATAGGGGACTTCTGCATTCGTCTTCCGAATTTTCATTGCCGTATTATTTGTTGATAGCTGGTTTATTTCAGAACTTTCTTTTGTCTACATTCTACATATTTGTGCGCTTTTGAAACAACGCGTTTGCCATGCCTCGCTGCTGCCAAAGCGATCGTGAAAATTATTTTGATAGCACAATAGCAATTAATAAAGTTGCCGCCACGCACGTGCAACACGTTTAAATGTGGGTTTGTGTTGAAGGAATTGATTCAAAAGCGCACAAATATGTAGAATGTAGACAAAAAAGAAAGTTCTGAAATAAACCAGCTGTCAGCAAATAACACGGCAATGAAACTTTGGAAAACGAATGAAAAATACCCCTATACTTTTAATATTATTTCGCGCTCTTAAAATGATTCAATGCAGTCGAAATTTACAGAGAGAGTGCAATACATGTTAAACTTTAGGTCAAAAGATTTTAAAAAAATTTCATCGACCAGTTTTTAAATAAACACTTCCTGACAAAAGTTCTATTTCTGTGAGTAGAATGAGCATATTTAAGACTTTGTTTCTGATCACTTTAACTGAAATCTAGCCGTGAGAGCAAACAGGATGAAACCTTCAAGGAATGTATTTGTAAGACACATGAATAATATATTGTGAAAATATTGTTTCAATTTGTTAGGAAAACGCTTGCATAAACAAATTAACATAAAGTAATGCAAATCTTAAAATTTGTTATGGAAAATATGCAACCCCATTTTATTCGAAAACGCTCTCATAGAATTCTTTGAAGGTGGCTCCGTTGTTGTTTCGGGCGTACTCGTCTGTGACAAACTTTGGGTCATAACGTTTCCGGCTCTAAAGCGATGCTTCTAAAACTTTGCGAATACTTACAGCTATTATTTGGCAATAATATGATAAAATTCGATTTTACTGGGAAAAAACATTTTAAGTGATAATCGGGTTTAAATGAACCCACGTTTTCAACAAAATCGCACCCTGTGAAACATTTTGCTGTTATATTTGTGTTAAATTTCTGGAATCGGCTTACATTAACTTAATACATATCCCTACCAAGTTTCAGCAAAATCGTTGGAGCAGAAGTGCGGAAGTATTAAGGCCATCCAAATTTTGCCCTAAAATTCTCTTAAAATTTTAAATACTTGATGCTCTTTGACAAAACAATCCACGAATCCAAATTTCTGGTAGAAGCCTTCCCAATGCTTGCTAAATCTGAATTCTAAGCCGATTGCAAATCGTGCGAACCGTTAAAAAGCATTAACGAATTTGGTAAATGTTATAAAATGCTCCAAATCCAGCTCAAATCTCCAATGCCTCGATTTCCATTATTTTTCGAAAATTATCCAGCAGTTTGGTGTCAAACAACTTCCACATGAATTTCAAAGTACTGCAATACTGTTGCATCGATTGTTGTTTGCTTAGAAGGGCTTTCAATTCGAGAAATAGTTGTTGGGATTATAAGCTCAGGCGAAGCTGACAAGCAGTTTTCAGAGTTTTGTTTATGAATACGAAATGAGCACGTGTGGAATTTATTCTAAGAATTCGCACCTTTATAACGGGGGCGAGCAAAATATGCGCAGTAGTTACCCCAGGAGGGAAGGGAGCATGTACGCTCCATTAGAAGTTTCCATGGGGTGCAATGTTTTTAAATGCGTGGACTACGCGCGCATATCACGTACGCCCCCCTAACAAAGGTGCGAATTATAAGAATAAATTCCACAGGTGCTCATTTCGTATTGATAAACTTTTGCTTGTCAGTTGTTGGGATTATAAGCTGCTCCGCATCTGAACTCAAGCGAAGCTGATAAGCAGTTTTCAGAGTTTTGTTTATGAATACGAAATGAGCTCGTGTGGAATTTATTCTAAGAATTCGCACCTTTATAACGGGGGCGAGCAAAATATGCGCAGTAGTTACCCCAGGAGGGGAGGGAGCATGCATGTACGCTCCATTAGAAGTTTCCATGGGGTGCAATGTTTTTAAATGCGGGGACTACGCGCGCATATCACGTACGCCCCCCTAACAAAGGTGCGAATTATAAGAATAAATTCCACAGGTGCTCATTTCGTATTCACAAACTTTTGCTTGTCAGCTTCGCCTGAGCTCAGATGCGGAGCAGCTTATAATCCCAACAGCTATTTCTCCAATTGAAAGCCCTTCTAAGCAAAAAACAATCGATGCAACAGTATTGCAGAACTTTGAAATTCATGTGGAAGGAGTTTGACACCAAACTGCTGGATAAGTTTCGGAAAATAATGGAAAACTCAGCATTGGAGATTTCAGCAGGTTTTGGAGCATTTTGTAATATTTACAAAACTAGTGATTACTTTTTAACGGTTCGCACAATTTGTAATTGGCTTAGAATTTAGATTTAGCACGCATTGGGAAGGCTTCTCCCAAAAATGTGGGTTCGTGGATTATTTTGTCAAAGAGCCTCAAGTTTTTAAAATTTCAAGAGAATTTTAGGTCTAAATTTTGAAGGCCTTGATACTTTCGCACTTCTGCTCCAACGATTTTGCTAAAACTTGGTAAGGGTATGTATTTAGTCAATGTATGCTGATTTCCAGAAATTTAACACAAATATAACAGCAAAATGTTTCACAGGGTGCGATTTTGTTGAAAATGTGGTTTTCATGTAGGCCAGATCACCACTAAAAATATTTTCTCCCAGTGAAATCGAATTCTATCATATTATTGCTAAATAATAGCTGTACGTTTTCGCGAAGTTTTATAAGCATCGCTTTAGAGCCGGAAAAGTTATGACCCAAAGTTTGTCATAGACGAGTGCGCCCAAAATAACAATATGCACTAATATGCAAAAACCATGATGTCGTCAAATCGTTGTTATGGTAACACCGATGTCAATCAAATCTATTTTTTTGGAAAGTTCATATCATCTCTAGTATATGTGTGAAGCAGCTTGCCTGACCGAGCTCAGAAAGTGAAGAATCAGCCGTTCAAAGTTGGGATGTTGTGTTGTCAAAAAACCCAGTCGAGCCACATTAAACTGAAAGTGAATAGTTTCTGTAATTTTGCTTCTCTGTTGGACTCTTGGTCTATAATTGAGACATTTTCGGATCTTCCTCCTTAAAAAAACAAAACAAAAATGATGGTCCAGTTTTGTGCAAATGTTTTGGCCTGTAGATAGCAAGGATGGAAATGGATGCAACTTGAAAAACTTGGGCTACTTTTTTTCTAGTTTATCACTTTGTGTCTTTTAAAAACTCCCTAAAACTCTGATTATGGTTTATTTCTCTTCGAAGATTCGCTTGATATCTTCCTCTTCTTGTTTTATAAGCATTTTGTATATGATTAGGATACTTTGATTTAATTTGTGATCGGTTTTATAATGGTGATTGAACTGAGTGGGGTGCGATTTGGTCTGAAATCATACGCGTGATTTGCGCGCTCGTTCGATTTGAAATCACGCGTATGATTTCAGACCAAAATTGCACGACATGAAGTTCAATTACCACTTTATTACATCCATTTTGAAATCGCACAATTTAATTGCCCAAATACAGGATTTTAGTCAGTATCAATATTGATGCGACTTATAGATGTAGTTTCGAGCAAAAAAATATAGTGGGATTCGGGAATAAATCGTACTGCTGAGGAAAAGATGCAATTTCGAGCAAACAACAGTGTGATTCGGGAATAAATAGCACTGCTGAGAAAAAAGATGCGACTTGGAGCAGAAAATTGTGCGATTCGGGAATAAATCGCACTGCTGAGAGCCAATTAGATTGCAAGGATCACCAGTGATTTCAAAATAGATGTAATAAATGGATTTATTTATTGATCGTTTTTATGGATATATCCTCATTCACGTCTTGTGTAATCCACAAATACTTTCACTTCTCCTGTAGATCAAGGTTTTGTGATACTTTGTAAATTTTTCGGGTGATTTTAAGTTGTGTGTGAGAGGACAAAAAGGGATGGGGGATTTGTGAAATTTAGAAAAATAAGAATTATTGCTGCGCGTTTTATATTCAGGTGATAGTAACCAAAACGGAGGCGCAACAAACCCGATGTGCGGAGGGACCCGTAGTTTGAGCAGTGGAGTAACAAAGCCTTTTTATTGTTTTCCTCGACGTATTGGCCAGTATGTCTCCATCCGAATTCCGGGCAACCAACTTATCACGATTTGTGAGGTGCAAGTATATTCCACAAGACCACCAATCAAGGGTAAAGATATTATACAGTTCATACCTCCATTGTTTTAAATTTCATCCATTTGTTTTATTTTATTAGCTTCACCACGTAACATTTAACACAATAAAGATACACACAAATTGTTGAAATGTAAGGCTACGTGTAAATGAAAGCCGAGGAGGAGCCGAGGTGGCGTAGTGCTATAGTCAGTGGTAAGCACGTTGTACTTTCAGCTTGAAGCTCGGTGGTTCGAGGCGTGTACTCGTTGTCGTGTTGTTTTCTTTAAAAAAAACTTTCCACCCAGGTGTATAAATGGGTACCGAGGACACGTTTTTGATATAACTTCTTAAACTCATTAATAATTCATGATGAGAACATAAAAGAAATCGCTACCGTGAAGGAGGTTTGGCTACCCCGGTTTTGATTTGCATAGATTTTAGTGACTTTATTCCTTCGTTTTGTCTGCATTTAAGGTGATTCCACTGTTTTGCAATGCGCATCACTAACTGCGCATAATTTCTTGCGTCATTAGCGCATGCACGAGCGCGCGCACATTTAGAACATAGAGGTTTCTTTTGAGACTAAGATCGCTAAAAAATAAGTGGCTGTTTTGTCGTAGGCAAAGTTTGAACAAGAATATATTGCAAGTTCTATTTCAGTGGAATTACCTTAATGATCAGTTTGAGAAACTACATCAAACACTCGAAGGAGTGTTTGATCAGGTATCCAAGCATCTCGATGTGGGATTAAAAAAACTCGGCTGCCCTTCGTTTTTCAACCCACTTTACGGTGTCTGGATATCTGACTAAACACTCTTCCTGATGTCTGGTATATCACAAGAAACTTTCCACACAGGTGTATAAATGGGTACCGGGGACACGAATTTTATATAGTTTCTCAAACTGATCAAAGGAATCTGGATTGTGATTTTTTTTGTTCAAACTTGATTAATTATTATCGATTTTTGAGAAATATTTTTCTTATCGACTGTTGCCTTTTGTTCTATTCTAGCATGCGACAATCACCCGATTGGGTTAGAGGAGAGCGCAAAAATTCCTGATAACAGATTTACAGCTTCGTCGTCCGGAAGTAATAAAGTTCCATCATTAGGTCGTCTTAACGGAGGCAAAGCTTGGCTACCCGCAACTATAAACAACGATGAGTTTCTGCAAATCGACCTGGGGTCTATTTACTCTGTCTGCAGTGTAGCAACACAAGGCGCCCCGAATGCGGACGAGTGGACAGAAACGTACAAGATAATGACGTCATTGGACAATTCAAACTGGACCACTTATGCTGAAAGCAACGTTGATAAGGTTGTAGTGTAATACGTATCCGCTAATGTTTATGTTTTCTAGTCGTGTAACAGTATATAAGTAGTATTTATGCAGACGACTGTCACACATTTGACGACATGATTTGAAACACACTTAGCTTTTTTGTTCCTCATTGTTCGCTTTAGTTTTTTCATCAAGACGATTTCAATGAAATATGCTGGGAAGGACTTTGATTGTCGCTGAGGAAAGCGGGGCTGATGTTCCTTAGACTTCCCCTACGGTATTCCGCTACGGTATTCCCCTGCGGTATTCCCCTGTAATATTCCCCACTACAGTACATACCCACTTCACGGATGATAATAAAGATATTGGAGTGAACGTTTTTCAGCCAGTGTACAATGTTTGCAGTAAAACGATTTTCTTGGGTTTTGGAGAAATCAAGAAATCCAAGATGGCGGAACTTATGACGTAATTTCCACGTGATTTCACGTCATCGTCTCATCTTGCGTACCTCAAAGGAAATAGTTTTGGACCTACTATATACCCTGCAAGTTTCATCAACTCGCTCTCATTAGCTCACGTGCTCTCATCGATATTTATTTGTTTTCTGATTCACTGCCTTAGAATCCTTTTCGGTTCTTTTCGTTAATATTCGGTACATAAATTTTTCCTTTCAGATCTTTAATGGCAACAATGACCGGTCAAGCATCATTAGAAACGATCTGTACGATTCACCATTGGCAAAATTTATTCGTCTGTACCCTTTGACATACCACAGCCACAAAGCCTTAAGGGTTGAAGTCTACGGTTCGTCCGAAGGTGAGACGTAACTTATGTTGGGTTTGTTACTCAACCTTAGTAAACATCAGTTCTTCTTTGAAAGATCCCTGATGAACATCTTTACATGATCCTCGAGGATCTTTAAGGATTTGCAGCAGAATCTTACGTATATCATTTTTAGGACCCTATAGGATTTAGTTATATGATTCTAGTGGATCTTGAGCTCTGCTCATCAACGGTTTTGCAGAAACTTTTTTTCTAAGCTTTTGCAATGGTTATTAGCTATAGTGTTCCTAGAAAGATTTTGAAGGATTTTTGCACGATCCTCAGGGAACGTGCATGCAAGATTTTGGGGGTTTTAATCCACAAAATAAGCGACAGTGCTGTTTTGTTTAAACGACGCCTGTGCTGTGCAAACTTATAACGGACCTTACTGGGCAAAGCAGGAGTAATCTATGGTATATTCACGTTATCCTTGAAACCAGTATTTCAGTTTTGTCGCCCTTCAGTTTTGTTATTGGCCTATCTCAAACTGCTACTTGAAACTTTTCAAACAAGACGAATAATTACAAAACACATCTTTAAATTTTCAAGCTTCAAAAAATTTTGATTAGCATTTTAAAATCGTCTTACATAGTCGTAACATTTTCTTGAATCCTCTTTCTTTTCTCAAGGCTGTCAGTCATCACTAGGCATAGAAGACAGGCAGTTGTTTGCGTCATCAAAAAGTGATGGCAACCACGCCGCTAATTACAGTCGGCTCTATAGCAGCTCATCCTGGTGTAGTGCTTCAGCGTCAACCTCGGAATACTTGCAGGTTGATCTTGGAGAGACAAAGGCATTAACTGGAGTCGCCACACAGGGAGATCCCACAAATGACAAGTGGGTTACAAAATACATGGTACAGTTTGGAGATTCCAACACCAGGTGGTTTAGACAGTTGGTAAGCGAGTTTTGTTTCTGTACACCCTTCCCTGTGCTATAGAGGTTTTGCACGGCAGCCATGTTGCATGGCAGGAACAATAGATTATTTTCCCCATGGGAAAGAATGTTCTTTCTAATGCAAAACATTTTCATTGTTCCCGCCATGCAACATGGCTGCCGTGCAAAACCTCTATTTGATGCAAACACTACAGAACAATTAAGAGTAGTTGTCTGAGAAAGTGGTGCAAAGTTTAAAATAAACAATTTTGACACCCCCCTCCCTTCATTTTTTGTGTGCATTTTTTTGTGTGCATCGTTTCCATGGTATCCCCGATTGATCATGACAGTGTCATGCCCATGTTTTGACCCCCCCCCCCCCCCCCCCCCAAAAAAAAAAAAAAAAAAAACATTCTCAAGTAGCAAACGTTTCGTTCTGAGGTGCGTGGAAACTAAGAGTAATTCATGACAGAAACTACTTACAAACAAAAACTACGTAGGTTACATGAAAAATAGCAATAAGCTGCTTACTCACAACAATACGTTTTTGTTTTCAACTCTATGGCAACAAATTAGTTTTAAAAACAGGAAAGTACAGCTTATCAACTTAAAAATTACATCCTCAGACGCGAAAGGTAGAACTAATTTGCAAAGCATAAAAACCAACGCCTTAGGACATTACTGTATAGTGGCCCATCATTTGAATGGACACATAAAAATTTGACTTGATATGCTAAATAAGCTATCCGCTTGAACAATTATGTCCACGACCAGAATGCGTCTTGTTTATTCCAGAGTTTTCAAGGAAACGAAGGACGTGATCAAACATACGTTAACTGGTTTAGCGAGCCAATAGAAACCCGCTTGGTGCGAATTGTCCCTCTAGCGTGGGAAAATTCAGTGTGTTTGCGGTTTGACCTCTACGGATGTGGTGTGCTTTTAAAAGGTGAGTTGCTTTGTCAGCAACAATCGGTAATAGAACAAAAACAAAAAGAATAGAACAGTAACAGATGCACACAGACAGTTCGTTTGACTAGTAAAGTACTTTTCGGGGCTCTAGGGCTCTTTATATTGAAGTTTTTTTTGTAGAATTGGTGAAAAGTTTGCTCGTTGCAATTGAAACTATTAAAGTGACTCCTGTTCAATTTGCCTTCACTAACCAGAAGGACTACTCTCACTCGTAGGATTTACAAAATTAGTGACTAAGATTATGAGGTGCTTATTACGGATTGCCTCACAGAGCTAGTCGATGGACAGATGCAGTCCAAAGGTCTGAAAATTTGCGACAGACATGAATGCATATCTTTTCTCTTGCACCGATCCATTACTAAAAATAACAAAAACAAGATTAAGATGTCTTTCCTTTTGCTGCATTTTAAGGCTCTCCCGACTTTTGACATAGCGATTGGATTTTGTAAAATTT